>VXAX01006491.1:406917-666549 GCA_013399835.1 Leptocoma aspasia | reverse complement strand
TTGTGTTACATTCTTGTAACACAGGGTCGTGGTTCATGTCCCCTCTCCACAGTGCCAGAGCTGGAGGAATGACTAATTCTGATGGCTGGATTTTGAAGGCCAAGTTGCTTTAGTGGAGAAATTTACAGAGTGTTTTTTGCAGCTTTGGGCTGTAGGAGCAGCTGTGTTGGTGCTCCTGTCACAGAGACAGGAGAGATCATCTCTTTTTGACCTTTGCATGGGAATGCTTTACAAAAGCCCATTCATATCTGGGCTCTGTACAGAGTTTTATCCTTGCAAATAATCGGTGAAATTGCTCAAAATTAATTGTATTTTTTTCTCTACTCCAACATTTAGGTGAAGAACACAGAGCATTTATGTTATTTTTTTTGTTGTCTTTTATTTTCATGGGGGATACATTATAATTCTAAACTGGTTTGGAAGTATGCAACTTCTTAGTCTTTCCAGGGGAAATGAAGATTTTAGAGGTAACAGAAACAGTTTTTACAGGAATTGAGTATTTGTACTACACAAAGTCTTTGACAAAATGGAAATGAGGTGGAGTATAAAAAGGTCTGTTAGAGTGACATTAATCTCTGCTGAAGGTCTGGTAGCTGTCACTCCTAATCTTAGTAGCACAACGTTAAAGCAAGGAGGAAAAACAAAAAGAATTCCAAATAAAATCAAATGCTTTAAAATTTAAAAGATAATATTCATAATCAACATTTTTAATGATTGCCACTAATCCTCCAAACTGTGTTATCAGGACATTATTGCAGCAAAGCAGAGATGACTTGAGAATATTTTTCAAGGTACTTAATCTCATATCTAACTTTCAGAGCTCAAATAACTTCAGGATGTTTCTTCAAATACTTAAATTAGCCATGCACTCGAGTGCCCTGGTGCATTGTGAGCTAAATCCTACCAGTGTGCAGTGCTGACAGTGGGAACTGGACCCACTCGTGGCACAGCTCTCTGCAGAGACAAGGCTCTTCCCATTCCATTTCATTAGATCCATTATGAGCATTTCTCATTCCCTCTTGCAGCTTTTTAATATGCAGGTTTTCCCCTGAGTGCAGCCATGCTTTTTGTGGTGCCTTTTCTGGAATATTTTCTGATGCGTTTTGGGTGTTGCCCTTTCTGTCTGCAGAAAGCCCCTGTCCCTTGGCCGACCCCAGAGCGTGGCCACTGGCATGGTTTTAGCAATAACCAGAGAAAGATGAAGACTTAAATGTAAACTGTATGTTTTCTAAGCATCAGGAGGAAAATGTTCCTGAAAAAAAAAGGATGGCATTGTAATTTGTGGCTTTCAGTAAGTGAACTAAATAGTTTATTTTCACTTACTCTCTGTTGCCCCCAGCTGGTACTCACAGTCTTGGTACCAGTAGCTGCATCTCCCTGCCCCAACACCCAAGCCTTACATCTACATTCAGACATCATTACATCCCTTTCTTCAAAGGTAAGGTCCAGGAATGCAAAACCGTGCTGTGATAATGTAGATTTATTCAGCTGTGTTTCACTTTTATGTCTGTGCAAGCATGGCTTCCACTTGGATAAAATTTGTCTTAATTTTGTGCAAATGCTTTCTTGATGTACTGTGTAAGTTTTACAAACTGAGTGGGTATGGGGTGTTTTATTTTTGCTTTTTCAGTGAGTGTTCAGTGTCTTTCAAAGGGGTAGAGGGAAGGAATTAGTTTTTATAATGAAACTGAGGAAGGGAAATATTTTAAAGTCTGTTAGTTCTAAAATACCTTTACCCTTTTTGGTGATGCTAAATAGTATAATAAGCTTACACATTTGATGCAACATAGGATGGTCAGTTATCTAACCTTCCAACCTACATTTAGATATTCTTCATATTATTTGTAGCATTGCCAAAAATTATGACAGCTGGTTACATCAGTGCAGCTGCACTGACTAGCAATTAATCTGTGCCATATCTTATAAAACAGTAACTGAATCTGTTCTCTTTGCCATTAGTTTTTTTGCAGTGGATATTAGCTTCTAGCAACCTCCATGTTGTGGATGAGACAGTGCTGAGGAATGCCAAGAACCTTTGAGGCAGAGGCTTTTTTAGTCAGTTGGTTAAATGTCTGAGAGAGAAGGGATTCACCTACCACATTTGTCCTCCCCTGAGTCTGTCTTCTCTAGTAACAATATGAACTGTGAGGCCACATGAATGGCAAACACTTTCAATGCCTGTTCCTTAACTCTCATATACTCTCTGATTTAATAAAGTGAAGCTGTTGTTCTTAAGGTTGTAACCAGTAAAGGGAATGACCCCCTGCAGGAGACAGACTTGCACATTCAAGTGAATAGCAGGTACTCGTTGCCTTTGGAATAATAACTCATACATCTTTTTTGGGCCAGGATGCTGCCCAAAGTTAGCTGAATTTCACTGGGATAAACAGGAACAGAATCAAGCTTGAGACATCCAAATATGATCCTTGAGAGGAAATTTTGGAGGGGAGAGCTGATGAGATTAAACTGTTTGTTGTTGTTTTAGAGGCTACCTGCAAAGCTCCTTTCCATGACCAGAAACAGTCAGCCTCCCACACATTTCTTGAAAGGCTGGCACAATCCCTGGTATTCTCTGAGGCACTGCTTGAACTGGTTTTTTATCTGTCCTCTCATTTTGGATGGTACTATCCAACCTGATGTATTGAGTAAGAGAGACTTCTTTGGTGTGCTGCAGCATACGATTGCAGTGTATGGAAAGCTCTTTCTCAAAGTCCTGCTGGCAGTTGCTTGGCAGCACTCCTGTGCAAATGAGTTTCTGCTCAGTGCTTCCTGCTGTTTCTCAGAGCAGCAGCAATTATTAAGTGCTGCTGTTTGGATGAAGGAATCGTCAAGTGGTAGCTCCTTGTGCCCAAATAATTATTAGTAATGTGATCAAAATTATAATATTTTGCAATTCTGTGGCACATTTTTATCCAAGAGCTAAAATATTTTGCAGACAGTACCTTAGAGTGCCTCACAGTGTTCCTATGAGGCAGGTGACCTTTTATAATTTTCCTCAGGACTCAGAATAGGTAATTCTGAGTCCTGCCAAGGTTGAATAGATTATTCACTGGTTTACACTGAGTTAATGTCTCTGTCCAAAATGAGTTAGAAGATTTGCTTCATCCTCTTCAAGGTCTCTGAATTCGGAGTTCCAGAATGTGTTTTTTTCCTTATCTTGAGGAGCCTTTTGATGATGTGGATGTGCTCTTTTTTTCTCTTCAAAGTGGTTAGTGTGGGAAGAGTGGGATTATAGCAATACTTGGTTAGTATCCAGACCAACCTTAATGTTGCCACTTCAGTTTTAACAAAGTGAAATCCTGCTTATTAAAAAAAATTATAAGATCCAAAAATAATACACTGCTTTACTGTACTAGAAGTAATCCTTTTAAAACCAGCACTCCACATATGTCATAAAAGAGATTTCTTTGTGCTTCTAGTAGACAGATACATTACTGCCCTAGGGAAATTAAGACAAGCAAAATCTTCCTTTTGATTTCACTGAGGTCGCCTCATGTTCTTCCTGAGAATGACAGGGTTCATATTTTTTTCCCGTGACAAATATAATTACTGAGTTCCCATTCTTCCGTCAGTGTTCTGCAGTCTAGCTCCCATGAAGTGTAGTGGGATGAGCTGTTACTCATCATGAAGGCAAACAATTTGGTTGTGCTCTTTTTAAGGATTTTTGTCTTCAAAATAAGTCCTGTGACAATCTCATTTCAAGAAAGCTTCACAGTTCATGCCACTGCAAGTCATAGGTGTGATACTCCAAGCACCTATGCTTGGTGTAGTAGTTCCTCTTGAGGTGATGGAGTCTTGAGTGTGCTGAGCCCTGCTCGAAAAATGTTTGCTTAAAACATGGTGGAAATTGTTTTGCCTTTCTAGTGCAGGAGCACAGCTTCCAAAGCCCCCTTTTTTTGGCTTTGAAAACTTGAAAAGAATTAGTCATCAAATTTCAAAAAGCTTTTTCTAATTTAGTGCACCATGGGCAGAGATATTAAAGGGTCCAGTTTTGTGAGTAGGCTTGGACAGCTCCCTCATTCAACCAGTGGCATCTGTTTGTTCTTCAGTCCTGAAGTTAGACAGCTCTTACTGTAACTTAATATAAAATTTCCCATCCTCACAGATAAGGGAAAAGCTGACTAAGTAGGAGATATAAGCAATATTATACTTAGGATTCCTGACAGTCCCTTGAAAATGGAGCATGGTCTGAGCCCTGGTCAGCTGGCTCTACACACACAGGGTTAAAAGTACAGCCTGCCCTGTCAGCAGCCAGAAGACACAAGGAAGTTTTTGTGGTTTACACTCAAGTTCAAAATAAGCCTTCCCAGATTCTTTCCAAGTTAAACAACATCCAGAGAAGAGTTCAGGGTTTTGGTTTTTTGCTCTTCACTGATCAGTAGAGAAGATCACAGCCTGTGGCTGCTTATGGCAGAAGGCAAACCCAAAAGTTTGAAAAATTGCTCTCTCTGGTAGTTGTCTTTTCTCTGAGAATTTATTTGAAGTTCTTCTTCAGTCTGTACTAGGCAAACCTTGAAAGAGATAGTTTATTGGCAAAGTCTCATTTTAGAGATTTAAATTATAGCCTAGCTTAAGCGGCTGTCTGTAGTTCCTACTCATTAACTTTCTCCATGGGTCTTCAGTTTGCTTTATTATTAAACACTTATTTTTGTATGCAAAATGTGAACTACAATTACTCACGTTTGTCCGAATCAGTGGCAGAATTAAAGTTCAAATGTGCATCAGTTTGTATGAGTGAACCTTTTCCATCATTTCATCCTTAATTCTTCCATTTTGAGCAAGTTAGAGATGATGGCTTTGCAAACTGCCCCACACAGATGATCCTTGCACTGAGCAATTTTTAGATTCCCTGTGCCCTGATACTTGCACTTATATCTTGTGTTCCTACAAGTTTATTCCTCTTAATTAATGCTTCCTCCTGATTCCTTGCTGACACTCTACCCTACCACTGAAGAATGACTTTCTGTCTGTGTACAGTACCAGCACCTTGGGTCACTGCTCAATTAAGTGATTATTCATGCTGATCATATATGAATAGATATTTTAATAATATGCTAATTTTTAAGTAAATGAAGAATTAATAGGCTGTGGAAATTGCTTGAGAACTTTAATTTTCTGTTTAAATTAGAAAACTCCAATAACAATATCTGATTTGACTGAAGGACATAACAGAGTTTTTAAAAATTTTGGAGGTGTCATGGACCTTATTTTAGTAAGTATCTACCAGTGACATTGAGGCTTCTTCTATTTAATAAGAATGGGCAGGAATCTGGGCAGCAAGCAGCAAAGAAAGAGGGAATTCATAAATGTGGAGTGAAAACCTATCCCCACTTTATTCCTTCCAAGGGCAAAGTGGGAATCAAGAAACTGATAACTGTCTGATTTCTTGCCTGAGGACTACTTGCTTGCAAGCTCATGGTGATGTGCCAGATTCTCAGTAATTCCATAATTTTTTCTTAACATTTTGAAAGGACTATAGGCTATCAGCATCTGTAGTTGGGATTTCGATCTCTCAACGTCCCAGATTACACTTTTTCAACAAGAAATCACTGTTACTGAGTGGTCACAGCTGAACAGCTTTTGAGTTTTAATTTTTCATGTAGTGTGAACACTACAGACACAAAATTTAGGCTGGATTAGTTAGTGTACTGTCATGAGATAACACAGCACGCTCTTCTGACCTCGTCTGTCCTGTCTCTGCTCCCACCGAGCTCGGTGGCATTGTCCCCTTGACCTCAGTGGTGCATGGCAAGGCTGGCTTTAGTGACAGTGGGATGGCCATGTGCCCACTGCTTGTCAGCAGAGGCCACCTCCACGGGCATGGCCTCAACAGCTCTGGTAACCCAGTAGCTCTGTGGTTATGAAACATCCCCTTCATGAGGGCAGAACTCAGTTGCAAATCCAGTGCTCTGAGCTGCTGCACTTGTTTTACCCCAGAGAAACTTGCTCCAACTTCATCATTACTAGCCATTAAATTTGTGCTTCATCCACACTAAAACAATAACAGCAAATTAACAATCATTTGATGTAAGAATAAATGTCATGTTTGCTTCCAGTTGCTTAACAGTGCTGTAAACTAAAAGGATTTTACAAGTCCCAAAAAAGTAGAGCTTTACTTTTTTGTTTGCCAAGCAGCACTATAATGCCATAGAGTGTGCTTCAGGGAAATAAGCCAAGAGGAGATGAATGGCACCTAATAAGCATTTGACAAAACAAGTGGAAAAATGAATATGGAAAAATCCTATGTATATCTTGAAATTTGGTGAAGTGACTATGGCATTATAGATCCATGACTTGATAATCCAACCTTGTTTGCATAAAAATGCTGTGGCATGTTACCTGTGGGAAAAGTTTGCAATTGAAAGCCGAATTTCAGTTCTTTTTGTCACTGATATATGCAGGATTTTTTGCCTTAACAATACTGTTTATGTTTTGGTCTAGTCCTGCTTTGAGATAATTTAAACACTACTGAATTATGTATAACAAGTTTCAGGGGCAGGCTACGAGCCATAGCATTAAACTTTTAAAACACTTGATCAGTAGATTATTCAGTTAGGGCTATGGAAAACACATTGCAAGATTCTGGATGTTCTTATCCTTTGATTTTCTTTTTTAAAGCATCATTAAAAGAGAAGTTTTCACTTCAAAGTAGGGCATCTTAATCTGATACCTATCAGACAGTAATTTTTGATGAGGTGTTTGGAGTCTGAGCCAATTACTATGCTGAAAAACAATGGGTTTTACAAAAACATATATTTAAAACTGTTGGATTAACAAGTCATTCTTAACAAGCTTTTATGCTTGAAATACTCTACTTTGCTTTCCATTTTTCTTTTATCTGCTTTCTTTGCTCTTCCCCTTGGAGGCAGTGAAAGTGGTCGGAGCACTCCAAGCTTATCCATGTACTCTGACAGCAAATCTTCACCTTCTGTCTATCAGCAGGCTCCTAGGCATTTCCATATTCCAGGTAGGCATTAACTGCTTAGCTTTTGATCTTCAATTTCTAGCACCTGTTTGTTCTCTTCTGAATGGTTTTTTTTTTTTTGGCATTGATTTGTGAATTTCAAAGTGCGGAAAGAGAAAATGTCTACTAAGTGAATATATGCTGTTAAACTTCATCTCAAAAATAAAAGAGAGCTGTGTGCTCATGTACCTACATGTTAAAAAATTGTTTTACAGAAGGAACAGAATTAAAAATGTTAAAAAGAGTACAAAGTTACAGCAGCACTGATCTAGATGATCTTAGAGGTCTTTTACAGCCTTAATGCCTCAGTGCCATAACTGCATAGACGTATTGAATTTGTGTGCAGGAGGAATGACTGAAGGGGTTTTTGTTGTTTGTTTGTTTGTTTTTTTTCCTTATCAGTCTATTACCTGAATTTAAGTAATAGTAACATAAACTTTAAAAGAAGCTGGAAGACTTGAGAAGTGCAGGAGGCTCATTGTGGCTATCTTTGTATATGTACTCTACTGTTCTCAAGTTCAGTCAACACGCACATTAAACTTACATCCACACCATTTAGCTTTTTGACTGCTAAACACATCTACCTCCTCACTGTATTCCTTTGTTTATTCACATTTAGCTTCTGCAGTTAATGTTTCTGTAAACAGGCCACAATTAGGAACTGTATCTGCTCAGGTCCATAGTACTGAGTAAATCTGATGTCTGTACAATATGATATGGGAACCCTAGACTGTGGTTCTGAGTGCTTCCAGATAATTCATGGAACGCCAAGATAGCTGTAGAATTCAAAGTAAAGACAAATTGTAGGATTTCCTAAAAGAATAGTTTGTATTTCCAATATAAACATTCATACCTGAACATGTACACTTTATTTATAAATAATGGAGAAAATCCTTTTCCAAGTGTGACAGTTGTAGTGGTCTGTTGTACTCCTGTATGAATTTTAAATAGTGGCCAGTTTCTTTTTTGCTGATTATGAAGTGTATACTGGTAGTGCAGATGAAACCACTTACATATTGCCAAATGGATGCCACTCAAGTTGTCTTTGAGCATTTTTAGGGACTTAGGGGGGATTATGTTGCATCGGTAGGTATAAAGATTTTCAGCATATGATGGATAAAGTTCCGTTGTCTTCTAATAACCAGTGAGTGGCAAACCACTGAATGAATGCAGTCTTTGCTGAAGTTTTTGCATTGTTATTGTTGCTGAGAGGAGACAAGAGCAGTGTGGTCTGAACTGCTTGCTTACTCTTTCCTTCTTTCCTTTCTCTTTCCTCTTCCTCAGACACTGGCATAAAAGATAACATCTATAGGAAACCTCCTATCTACAAACAGCATGGTACAGTCTGCTTTTCTCTGTTGCAGTTTTATCTGTGTGTCTTTGCAAAAAAGTGTGTATTGACTCCCAAATTCGTTTGCTGTAGTCTTTGCATTTCAGTATGTCCCTATAACCTCAAATGGAAAAAGAGAAAAAGTAACATGAAAATTAAATAGCATTTTGTATAACATGGTGTCCAAGGATACAGTAAGTTCTCCCAAAGTGGGATACTGGTATTTTGATATGTCGTGATGATTCAGAGCTGATAATAAGAGCCACATAAACTGCTGTGCTACACCCTGACTGGTGTTCCATGCCCTGTTTGCCCTCTCCTGCCCCTCTGTGCCTGCTCCTCAATATAAATCAACTTCTCAGGCTGAGAAAAAAAAAAAAAAGAAAAACAACAAAAAAAGTTGAATATTCACTCATTTACAGAAGCTGATGATAGGACTCTGATATCCTGTATCCTGGCTATGTAATTTAATTTTATAGATACTTCTGGTTTGCAAAGAGGATTCTAAGAAACAGCTTTATATTTGCAGGCTGGGCATTTTTATATCAGTTTGCTGTCTGTCGAAGTCTGGATTATATCAGTTTTGCACTGCTGTATGGAGTTGTCCTCCTAATCACTGAAGTGAGCAGAGAATTAAACTAGCGAGTCAGCTAATCTCAATAGGTTAACAAGAATATATGTTTTAAATTTTCTTTTCTAGATTATAGATGTTCTGAAAGATTGTGTTGGAAATACTTCTTTTTTTCCTACCAGAAGGCAAAACATAATTTACTCTAACTAAAAAAACCCCCAAACCCATAAAATCCAGAAACAACAACAACAACAAAATCAATAAATTTTCCTTCCAATAAAAATACTATAAATGAAAATCAAATTTAAAAATATTTATCTTTTGTTCTGGAAGGACTCCCAGCTAAAGCATGAACACATGAGCAGCTGATGATTCAGCTCCTCAAGCTAATGGGACACTGAACTAATTCATGCTGAAAAGGAGCCAGAGAACATTCCTTTGTTGAAGAGACGAACTTTGAACAAACAAGCACAAAAATGTTCTTTAAAACAAGAAGTGCAAGAAGCTCTTCCAAAACATTTGGCTTTAAAAGGTTTTAGTTACATTAGCACCCAACAGATTTGCTGTAGCTACAGCTTCTGTGTTTCTATTGTAAACAACCAACTTCAGAATGAGAAAAGGTGTTGGAAAAATGGGACATGCAAGAGATCAGGCTCAGAGCTGGGCTTGGAAAGTGAAGAGTGTTAGAGCCTGCATGGTTGTGTGTGTGTGTGAGTTTGTGTTTTACAAGTACTTGAACATCATTCACAGTTACTAAAAAGTTTTGAAATCACATTGGGATTCATGGCAGAACCAAGTATCCCTTGTGGTGGTGAAACTAATGCTCAGTACTGCTGAAATTCAGGGCACTTGGATTTATCTGCCAGCAATGTGTTAAATGAAGCCTTCTCGGGAGCTTGGGAGGGGCTGGCCTTCATGGCCCTCACTGATTTTGGTTGTAAATCGTCTGCATCTCTTTGAAGTCAGATGCTCTCAAGATCTTGTGGAACTTTTGAAATTTCTGAATAGAAATCTTGACTCAAGCATGGGTTTTTTTTTCCTTTGAAAACATCAATGTTTGAAACAAAAATAAAATTTCCAAAAATGCATCAGATCCTCTATATGAATTTCTGATTTAATGAGAGCAAGATCCATACACATAACCTGGAATAACTTGACTTGCAGTTTAGGGTGTGCTCCCAAAATATCTGTGAACCAGGTTTAGGTCCTTCTTGCAATGTAGGGACTTTATTCATCATATGTCATATTTGAATATTCCTTCCTATTTATTCCTCAGAGAAGCAGCTTGCCATCTTGGGAAAATACCCTTGTCAGGATGCTATGAGATAACTGTGAAAACCTTATGTTTTTTCATAATGCTGTTCATATTTTCTAACCCAGCTTCCAGCTTTTTTTTTTTCCCCCGCACTAAATTGAAGTTGGGGGGAAGGGGCCAAACCCACTACAGTTCCAAATTTTCACCTCTAACCTACAGATATTTTCCTTGGGGCAATTTGTCATTTTTTAACTACCACCTCCTCGGCAAAACCAGTTAAGATCTGGATGTGAGCCGTGTGATGGCACCAGAAATGGCATCAGAATAACACTGAAATGCTTTTGGTGGTGGCCTTTTGCCTGTGTTGTTTAGATTCGGGGCAGATCCTCTGCAGACATAATGGCTGGGGAACTGGAGTGGGCAGAGTTTTTCCCAACTTGCTGGGAGTTTTCCAGCACTTCTAATGGTGCAATTTAATCTCCTCTCCATCTCTGTCTCTAAGAATCTCATCTGAGCCTTAACTTTTGTATTATTGTACTCTTTCTCTTAATAATAATTACATTTTCTGTCCACATTGCATTGCACAGGGCCATTTTTCTCAAGCCTTGTTACTTTCATTTCTCATGGGCTTAAAGTTATGCTGTGTCCTTCCATTATTCCAGTTTTGCACCATTAAAACTGTCCCCAAACTAGCCAGAGGGATACAAAGGCAAGTAGGGCTCAAATTTTAAGAACTTACCTGAAATTGAGTGAAATTTGTCACAAAACTTTCTGTAAGATTCTCAAGTGTAACTCTGTGTGTGGAGCAATACCCTGGGAAATAGAAGACGAAGAAAAACACATTTGAGAGTTGGGAACAATCTAATGAAGAGCTTTTAGGTTTTTAGTTTTCTTCTCAACAAGTTGGAAAGTTACAAGGAAATAACCCAATGGTAAAACATCAGCATCTTTTTTAGGGGAACATTCTTTAAGAGGGCAATATGGGCAGAAGAGGAAAATACAGTCATAAAAATTGGTTGGTCAAGAATTTTGAATTTTAGAACCTGGCAAAATCTCTCTTGCATATTTTATAAAGAGTCAATGCCAAGTTTGTTCAAAATTTTCTTTACCATGATTGTCTGCCTTCTTTGGGATCCCAGGAGATCCAGGTGTGCTGACTACAAAATATCTGTGTGACTGCTTGTACTTTCATGGTCATTGTAACACATAAGGGAGAAATGGCTTCCCTGTCAGTGGTGGCCATAGAAATTTGTCCCTAGGTTATGATGTACAATTCTTTTTCTCACCAACCATTCCCCAAAAGTAGTTTCTTCCTGAAAATGCAGGTTCAAAATCCAGCAGGAATAGATTCTCTAAATTCACTGTATACATGTAGGATGAGTATTACTGTAATAATTTCAAAATTATTTCAATTAATTATGTGAAACCGTAGATCTACACATCAAATTCTCTGTCAAACTGTGTTTTTTTAAAATTGATTTTTCTCACCCTCTTAAAAATATTTGGAACATAACTACAGTCAAAAGAGAAGACAAAAAATAAGATGCATTCTGTTCAAATTTTTTAAATTAATTTAATCTTACAGCAGCAAGAAGATCAGATGGGGAGGATGGAAGCTTGGATCAGGACAGTAAGAAGGTAATGATCACGAACAAAAGGAAGTATTGATCATTCTTGAACTAACTGGTTTTTAAAACACATTCATAATGTAAAGGTCTTCTTTTAAGTAATTGAAATAATCATTACTACTTTTAGGTCTTTCCAAAAAGACATAGAAAAGCTTTATCTCTCACCCAAAGGGTTTAGAATGTACATTCTACAGTAAAGAGAAGTAGGGATATTGAGATTAAGAGCAATAAACTATGGATTTTCACTCAGTCTCAATATCTACATTGGTGATTCAGCTAATCCTGCAGACTTAGGGTGCATATCAACCTAGAAGAAAAATGTCAAAAGCAGATTAATTATAGGAAAATGACATAGGGCATCTTCTAAAGTGGGCGCAGTGGGCAGCTTCATGAACAGTGAAACTATCCTCAGCCCAGCTAAAAATTAAAGTTTCTGGTAGCTGTGATGTCTAAGTCCTCATGTAGTCAGCTTTTATGATTTGATAAAGGATGGTACAAGCTGCAGTGAGCACAAACAGGCAAGTAGTTCACAAGGCATGTGAGACAGCTGAGGTGGGAGAACTGCCTGCAGGTGTTAAATCCTGTATCTTGTAACAGGCTTTTCCTCTCTGCAGCTAAAGAGCAGCTGGCTGGTTCTGAAGGGGGATCTGGACACCAGAACCAACTCCCCGGACTCGGAGACGCGGTCGCTGTCCCTCACTGCCGGCAGTGACCGGGCGCAGGAGGGCACCACCGCCGGCTACTCCCGTGAGTCTGCCCGGGCAAGCTGGCCCTGCTGCAGCCCCCTGGCTGCCTTTGTGCTTCACCTCTGCCATCATTACACCCCTTTGTCAGTCTGTTCTGCCGTGGTTTGTGAGCGTTCAGTGCCTCCAGACTTTGATGATGGAGCTATTTATAGTTTGGTATTAGTGAAAGAAGCAGATTGCCTGTGTAAATGAACTGTTGTCTCTTTGGAGAGCAGAGATTCCTTACCACAAAAACCCACTCCTCATAAAAGTGCCCATTTATTTAATGATACCTATTTTCAGTAGACAGGATGGCAGTATCAAGTGGATTTTTCATTTGTGCTAATTAGTCCTTGACACAAACTATGTATTTTGAATATTGATGGAGCCATTTCTTCTCTATCATGATACACATGAAGATTTTGTTTCTCCAGAGATTAACTTAGGCTCTTTTTTTTTTTTTTTTTTTTTTTTTATCACTCACAGTTACAAGGTCACAGAAATATTCCAAGTGGGAAAGGGAATAATTTTGTAACTGAAAACTGGCCTGGAGATCATATGCCCATGCTAGCTATCAGTACCAAAAGCATGTTCTACACATTTCTTAATACGCATTTCAGCAAGACAGAAGCATCAGTACTGGGCCTGAATTTTACTTTTAAGTTACATACATGACAAAAAATAAGTTTAATGAATGTTAAGTTTTTTTTTTTACATTCTTCTCCCTGCCTTCTCCACTTTACACCATGCAGCAGTAGCAGGTCATCCAGGGTAAACAAGTTGGGGAAGCAGTTTTCCAAAAGAATGCACCCAATGCAAGGCATGTCTGGCAGCAGGGCTAGGATGTCAGTGTTGTGGGCATTTTGGTAATGTGATAGTTGGCTCCATCAACTTATATTAAGGAAATTATGGCTTAGCTATGCAAGGAACAGGGAAAACAGATGCTACAAAGTTTGTCATAAGGCTGTAATGATAAAGAAGAAAATTTATTTTAGATCATCAATCTCACTGGCCTAGCTTAAAGGAATTTGATAACTTAATCCTCACTAGAAATGGCAAACACGTGCACAAGGTGGATTGCAGGATTCCCTGAGCAGGGGAAACCAAATCTGACCACCTCACACACTTAACATCTGTAAATCGTTGCCCAGGAATGAACACCTTTAAAACTCTTCATTGTCATACACACAAGGGGTATGCCTGCAACCTTTATGGAGTAGATCTGATGCTCTTCTACACGTGTTTTGAGAGACTAGTCCTTAAGTGCAGATTTTAAGCAGGGAGAAAGAAGTATGTAGCATACCAAGAACTATTATACAGGAGCAACATAAGGTTGTTTTTTTTCCCCTGAGAATTTTTTTCCCCTGAGAATGTTGCTATACCTGTCACTCTGCTATACTGCCAATTCTTTCATATTTTTGAATATTTTGGGAATACGGAACTATTAAAACTAGAAATGCAATAGGTAATTCACACCTCTGTGACAGGGTCAATATCACATTGTGCCAGTATAGGTTTCTGTAGTTCATTTTCCATTGCTTTTTATCAGCATTTTTCTGTCCCTCGTGAAAGTTGACCCCATTACCCAATTAGCAGCTACACAGAAATGAGATTGAGGAAGTTTTATCTTCCTGAAATTTGCACTTTTCCTTTCCTTATGCTTTTATTCACTTACCCGACTGTTTTAATACCTGTGGACATCCTGCGTAATTCATTCTCTATTCAGTGTTTCCCTGTTTAGTTCTGAATATTTATTGTCTGTCATATACCCCCCATTAGCCACAGAAGAGTAGCATCTCTACCTCTTGCACTTCTGCTTGAGAACTCTGGCTTTCAGCCCCATCCCTGTGGCATAGTCAGTGACTATCAGAGAAAATAAACTTGTTAGGTATAGGTTTGGTGCCAAGTGGTTACATACAGAGTGGAGGGAGTTATCAGGCTCTGAATTGGTAGTGATGTTTCCAGATATACTGAGCAAATAGCCCTGCATTTTACTGTCCAGCTTCTGAGCAAACCAGAGAAGGGTTGTTTTGCTCTAAAAGACATTTTGCCACATTACATTACTTAAATGCTCAGAACACAACAACACAGCACGTCAGTGTGAGGCTTGTGCGATCAACAGGCAAGAGTGGAGCTTGTATCTCCTTACATCCACCTGTGAAAATGGGTCTTGTTTCTGTATATGTAGATATGTAGCAGTTAATAATTTACTGTAATTCATGATTTTAGATGTTGTGTATTTAGGAAAGCAGACATCTAGAAGGGCACGTAACCCTTGCTGTTCATGTGTCCATGATGTGCTGAGAGGCAGCTTCAGGCTGGAGGGAATGTCTACTGGACAAAGCAGGAGCCGCACCCCTGCAGAGGGCAGCTGATGTTCAGATAGTGCCGAGTGGCAGAGGAAGGTTGCTGGAGGCAGCGGCTCTCAGCGCTGCGTTTTGGGCCGTTCCGGCTCGGTTCTGCGCTCCGGTTCCGCGCTCCGGTTCCGCGCTCCGGTTCCGCTCTCCGGTTCTGCGCTCCGGTTCCGCTCTCCGGTTCTGCGCTCCGGTTCTGCGCTCCGGTTCTGCTCTCCAGTTCAGCGCTGCGGTTCCGCGCTCCGGTTCCGCGCTCCGGTTCCGCGCTCCGGTTCCGCGCTCCGGTTCCGCGCTCCGGTTCCGCGCTCCGGTTCTGCCCGGCGGCCACGCGGTGTCGCCGGAGCCGCGGGTGCGGCTCAGCCCGGCAGCTCGGCGCCTGGCTGGGCTCTGCTACCAGCGTGCCTTTACCTTGGGGCACTGCTCCTCGGTGACAGTGCATTATTTAGCGACAGAACAACCCTCACTCGCCCATCCTCTCTGTAGCCAAAAGGCCAAGAGATTCATCTCCACGCTGATGTCCAACATAGCAGCTTTTTCCAGGCAGGAGCAGAGATGACAGCTTTGTTGCAGATACAGGCATTCTGTTGCACAGGTATAATTATACTCTGCTCTCTGGTGGCACTACCATTCACATAACAGGCAATTATAAGTTTTTTGTTTCATTATTTTTTCCTCTCAAATATAAAAACTGTTGCCCTTCTGTAATGCTGGGAGGTATTGACTTACAATTCAGTGTGAGCCTATTGCTCCCTGTTTAAGTACATTAAGTGCTTTGAATTTTTTCTTCCATCATGACAGTGATTCACTGGCCTACCCTTATTCCATTAGCTTTTCATTCCTGCTCAGTACTCTACTTTCTATGAAATACTCCTTCAGTGCTCAAGCCCTACCTGAGTTGTCTTTCACCTTTGCTGAGTGCTGAGTACTGACACAGTACAACTCCCAGTGATCCCATTTCTTCTTTCATTGTTCTCTTTTTATTTGGATAGCTGGAGAAACTTTTGCTATTTGTTTTAATATCATTTTCAGTGTTTAACTCAGCTTGACTTCTGGCAGTTTTCAGTTTATCTCAGCACATTTTGAGCTCTCTGCTGATCCATCTTTTGCTTTTTCTTTCTGCATGCTTATTCCTAATAATCTCCTTAGGGTATTTATTAATCCAGTGGGGTCTGGATTCCCTTCCTGCATTCCTCTTTGGACACAGACTGCTAACAATTTTGACAGAAAGAAGTATTGTACATTCAGTTCTTTGAGCTGACTTCTGTAACACTTTGCGTCAGTTTTACATAATGTCCTACACTGGAATCAGGAATGTTTATTACACGTGTTTGTTCTTCTACTGTTTAACTTTTAAACTTTCTTATTAGAGTATTAATACTAAAATTAAGGCATTTCAGTTGTCTCATAATGACCACACAGAGTTTGATCACTGTGTTACATCATTTATTCATGGTAACGCCACTTTGCCAGTTTTCTGTATCTTAAAACTTTCTTTGGGTTGGGTGTATATACTCTGGCTGATTTATTTTATCCCCTGCTGTATCTTCATTTTTGCTTTTTTCAAAGAGAAGTTTTACAGAAAGAAAAAAAAAGTTTTTTTCTTTTTTTAAGTAGTAGGGTATCAACCCATCTTTTTTAAGAAACAAAACCATAACCCAGAACTCATACATCACGTTCAGAAGTGATGATCTAAATCCCTTTAATCCCAATTTCAAGTTATGATTTAACACCAAGTTGGAAGGCAGAGATTTCACAATCTCTTAAATCACAAGCTTTGCATCACGTAGGTGCATGAGGTTTCCATAAGGTAAGCCCCACAACTCCCTCCACGTTGTGCCCCATGCATTCTGCTGTTTCTAGATAGTTACACATGTTCAGGTGCATGACATATGGAGAAAAGATGGGCATAGGTGAGTTATATTTCATCTCATTGATAGAATATTTACACTGATCTTGTAAGTGCTGTTTCTGGATGTTTTCTTGGATTCCCTGTTTTAGTAGGCTGTGAAAGATTTGCAAAAAATATAGCTATATATTATGTCTTTTACAGGATTTCCATATTCTAAGTCTGCTTCTCTACCTGGGTATGGAAAGAATGGCTTACATCAGGTAGGTGCACATTTAAATGCATTCTCCTGGAAATAAGGTCTCATAAATAGACAACTCAGTAACTAGTTGAAAATCTACACAGTAATAACACTTCCAAGGTGTTTGGGCTGCCAACCCTGTCTGACGGATTCATGCCCTGTGTGGGTTACAGTTTGTCTCTCTGCAGGAGGAAGACTGACTGAGGCTTCTCCCTTTAATTGTGTGCATTGTGAGCATTGGGAATCTTGATTCTCCTCCCAAAACAAGCGAAGACCTAAAATGTACAGGCTGCACATATTATTCATAGGATAGCTTGAATTAATCATAGAGACAGTTAGGTCTATAATTAGGCAAGTAATGATCTTAGAGCAAAGGTGGAACAGCCCCCATCCATTGCATTCCTTGAACCATGTATTCTGTTTTTTCTGGTATGAATGTGTGTCTGTGTGTGGTGTGTCTGTTCACACATAGCCATTGTACTTTTAAGGCAGGGAGGGATCAATGAAGATTGAATGACAAGCAGCAATCTAGAAAGAAAATTGTCTAACAAAATTATGATCAGAACAGACTAGGAATTCTTTTTTTAATCCTTTTTTTGCAACTTTTATTAGTCTTTAATAAAAAGGAAGCTTTGACAATGTGGCCTCTCTCTCTCTAGCATTATGCATTCTCAGTTCATGGCTTATACTATTAGGTGGAAAACCACTATGGTTTATAGTAATGAACAACACATAGATGCATGTGCACCTACCTTTTGAAGAATTGATTTGTGTCCAAATTGCATGGAGAGGACCTCGTTCAAATTCTCTTCTTTCTCCGAAGGAAGATGTGAAACCTGCAAAAGCACATGAGGAGGATTAAACTTCCCCAGTGACAAGAGTCAAACTGAGAGTCATTTGGAAGGAGCTACAAGAAAGAAATTATCAAGGAGTAGCTAAATGGATTTTTTGGTAGCTGCTGAAATGCCCATCCCTTTGAGATAATATTACAGAACTAATTATGTCTGTGTTGCTTCAATACCTGGTTTCTTGAATTCTTCTCTGAAGAAAGGAATGACACTGAAATTTTATCTAATAATATTTAGAAATTTTAAAAGGTCCGTATAAAACTAATCCCACCGATGAGTCAAGAGAGGTTTTTCTGACTGTTCAGAATAGGTGTTGGCAGTACCCTGGAGTGAGCAAGACACTGACTTGTGGCCAGCCACTGCAGTGGTGAGGCACCAGAACCATCCCAAGGCTTTCCGAGGCCAAAGCACTCAGGATGCCTTGCAATGTGATGGGAAAGCAGCAGATGGCAGCATCTGTCCCATGGAAAGAATCCCAAACCTGTATAGGAGTTGAAAAGGTTGCTCATGGTCAAATCCTTGAGGCCAAAATTCCTCTCAGAATGGATGTCCTCTGTTTGGATTGTAGGTTCATACCAGCTTTTGTGGTTTGTTATTTTTAATCAGCCATCCTAATGCTGCATAAATAAAACCCAAAAAGCAAACAACAAGGAGCCTTGCAGGTTATTGTGGGCATAACTGTGCACACCATTGATACCCTAGCAGGCAAAAATGAGACTTGGGGGAAAAAAATCATATCATAGTGCTTTTCTGATTTCCTGTACTGTTTTTCATCATGGCATTTTTCAGCAAAGGAAGAAGACAGTGGTTCAAACAAAGCACATATATGGCACATGTAGAGTTCTCCTTAGTCAGTGGCATCAGCAGCGTGAAGCAGAAGGCAGAAGCAGAAAAGTTGCAGTGCAGCAGAAGTGATTTGTGATGATGGCAGTAACACATCAGCATCACAGAAAAGTGACAGTTTCAGTGTTACCTTGCTTACTTGAGCAATTAGGTCAAATTTGAATGAGACTTATTTCTCTTCTCTCACGCAAGGATCTGTATTTCAGTTCTATGTCTGTCTTTTTCCCCTCAACAATGTTCAGAGTGGGGGTTTTGTGTATTTTGCTGCTACATTGCTTCTTTCTTTCTCTGTCAGCCTGAAACTATGGGCCAATATGAAACGGACCAGGAGGCAAGCTGGGGGACGAAAGGTACATTTTTTTTTTGCAATATCATTTCCATTCCCCTTGTGTTTTCACCCTTTGAGGATTTTAATTAACATATTGCCATAAAGGTTGCTATTCTGTAGTTCACATAATAATGACTAGCCAGAGACACAGCTCAGTATCATGTTTATCACAGAGAATCTTCTTTTTACTTAGCCCATCCTAAAGGCCTGACAGAAGTCTTGCATCATAGGGTGGTGCAACCAGGCTGAGTCAATAGCAGGATCCTCAATATGTGGCAACAGCCTTGTGGTGTTGGTCTCATATCAAAGACAGGAAGAAATTTAAGATAATCATTCCTTCAAGTCTGGTTGGAAACCAAGTCCATTGTGCTTCTTGGTTGTACTACAGTGTGGTTAAAAAGTGCAGAGTTCAAAATGCAGGATTTATTTGCAGTATTTTCTTTTATTGCAGTTTTAAGTGGACTATGCACTTAGTATGGAACTTGGGTTGGAATTTTCAAAGGAGCTGAAAAATTTTATTTCCAAGACCCACAACTCATTTTAAAAATCTTACTCTAATGCTTCACTTCATGACTCTGTGTTGATAAAAATCTTTGTCTCTATGTTTGAATAGGTTAAAGTACAGGTTTTGAAAAGTAGACTCAATCTCTGATTTAATTTCAGACCATAAAGAGGTCTGTGAAAACATTTTGGCTATCCTGGTTGCATTTAATCACCATTGTGAATAGATAACACTGTGGTAGTCATATCATATATAGTCATACACTGACCTAACTAGAATTCCCTTGTGCTAGTGTAGATCCAGGAGTCATTGTTACCACATCCCTAAGTCATCTTTTCTTCCCTGTTGTTATTCCCACTGCAGTCAGCCCAAGTGCAGGGTGTCGGCATCTTGTAATATCGTATTATCTCAGTGGTTTTCATATATGTTTCCAAACTGACATGCCTTTAATAATCCATATATTTTAACTGTTTTCAGTAAAGAACAATAAGTGCAGGAGTTTTGGATGACAGACTGACTTAACTCTGCACATAAGCCTCCTGTAAAAAGAGATACCCAATTTTGCCAGACATACTCAACGTGTAACCCAATGGCATCGGGAGATGGATTTTCTGTAATAAGCCTTTGATTTCCAGGACAATTGCTTTGGTAATAGACAGTGTTATAGGCATTCAGGGCATGGGGGTCAAATTCTTACTATGCATGCAGTTATCCACAGCTACTGAGAATAGAGAAATGTAGTAGCATAGCACATTTGTGATGTACCTAAATGTTCATTGTGGTGACACCAAAAGACAGCTATAAATTCTAAACTGTGAACCTGTTCTCATTCTTTTGCAGAATACAAGGTAAGAAGGGCTTTTCCAACACTGGAAGAACAATCAGATTCAGCACTTCCTAGCAAGGTTACATGGGTTCCTTTCTTTTATTTCATTTTGTTAATTTTTGTCCCAGTGAAATATTTGTCAAATCAGAATGCAAGTATGTACCATTTTTTAGTAAGTTCCCCGTACCACCATTTCCATGCCTCAGGATTGGATTCAGCTGGAGTTCATATGCTCTTTTCTTTTTAACAGATTTATCCTTATGAAACACTTATTGTAACAAACCGAGTTCGTGTGAAATTGCCTAAGGATGTGGACAGGACCAGGCTGGAGGTAGGAATGATATTTGCTCTAGAGTTTTGCAAGCACTTCTCCTGTTTGCTTAGTATCCTGGATATCCCTGTGCCTCTGTAATAGGAACAAAGAAGAGAGAAGAGAAGAATAACATTATGTGTTATATTTTTTTTTTTCAAAAAAGCCAGTACGTAGGCAATTTAACTGAAAAATTGCCGAAAACCTGGCAAATGTCTGACCAAATGGTGTTTTACAAAGATACTGATGAAACCCATCAGTTTTGGATGATTTTCCAGGGTATTGGAAGTTCAGGTGGGGAGTGGGAAAACGTGGAGTTTGTTTTGGTTTGAATTCATATAAAATACATCCTCATAGAATCCTCATCCTCATAAATATTACAAAAAAGCTCCATTCATCCTGAAAATACATGGACCTCTGTTTGGTCTGTTGTCTTATTCAGCCTCTCCTTTGGCTGTGTGATCTGTGGTCACTCTGCTACAGCTTTGCTGTGCCATCCACATCTCGCTTAAGATAGAGAAATGCAGATATAATTTATCATAACAGAAAGCTGAGTTTCCAAAGATCAAATCCTGAAGTTGATGTTCAAGCAAAATTCCCAAGGTTGATTTTTTTGACTGATCATGACAGGACTGAATAAAGACTCAACTAACATATCTTTCTGTGAACTACTATTAAAAAGAGGAGATAGTACAATAAAAAGTATATGATGACAGTATTGGATTTTCAGGGAGATTTATATTTTAATAAATTTACTGTATTTTGAACTTGATAATATGACAAGAAAAGAAGAAAGAAAAATTACTTTTAAAACAAGAAAGGAAGAAAAACTTTGAAGGAGCAGAAAGTTCCTCATTATAGATCAGTTTTTAAAAACAATTGATTTACCAAATTTGCATACATGTAGTATGTTTTGAAATTGGTGTTATGCTCTTGAATACTTGAATGTGCTTGTCACTTGATTTCCCAACAGGTAGTGTTGATTTGATTGTAAGGAAAAGCGAGCCTCAGTTATGTGCTGTTTTAAGTGTGCTTTACAGCAAGGCATGATAGCAATGCTAAAAAACATGATGAGTCTGGGAAGAGGAGCAGGGAGTTGGAGGGATGCTCCTCTGTACATATCCTGTAAAGGATTCTTTCATATATATACATACACACACGTGTGTATGTGTGTGTTAAAGAACAGAGTCTTTGTTTAAACACAGCAGACTGGTCTGAATAGCAAATGCAGCTCCAAATTGCTTTTTTAAGACAACATACAGTTTGCTTTGGATGGATCATGCCTGCCCTGGCTGCCATTATCTGTAACTCATACACCATCCTCAGCTGGGATTGCTGTTTGTTTAACTTTGGAGCTGTTCAGTCTGCCTCACACCAGGTGCAGCACAGGGCCTGTTGGCTCAAGGAGCCCAACCACTTCAAAGATAGATCTCACAGAGGTTTGCAAAAAAGAACAATAAACAAGATCTGCTTCAAACCTGCACCAGAAAAGCAGTGAGGGGACCAGGCCAATTGTGCTGATTGCTGCACTATGCTAAACACATGTGTCTGCAGGAAGGACTCCTTTGTAGACTGTCTTACATTTAATATGGATTGGTAGCTTTTTAAACAATTAAATTAGCAGAGTTTTAATAGCACTGTAACTACTGTAAAAACAGAGGCAGTTGCTAATCTACACATTCAAACCATATGCAGAGTTGAGTGACAGGCACAAACCATTGCCCTCCCTGTCAGCCTCTTCACCTCTTTCCTGACCCTTCCTTTTGTATTACAGAATTCCTGGAAATAAGTAGTTTTGCATAGAAAACCAGCTTATCATTATTTCCCTTTTGTGGCAGAAGTAAAAGATAGTGACTTAATTATTGGCTTGTACACTCAGCAGATTTCAGGCTTGGGCAGGACCCAGGACTCAGGGAGCCCAGGACTGTGGGTTTTTAGGTTTGCACAGAAGCAGACCAGGCTTAGAAATGTGGGTACAGACTACTGTCTGTTAGTCAAGGGCCCTCCTAACATATCTTGGTATCTTCAAGCTTTTGAGGACAGCACTGGAATACTGAAAGCATGTACTAAGGTTATATTTCACCCTTTCTGGAGGTCCATTTCACACTTGCTATATGGTATGATGTAATGCTTGGGATCTCTAAGAGGCAAGTGCTCTTTCCAATTGAATTGTTTTCCAGCTGATGTTCTGTTTTCATCATGCACACCCAATGTGTGCATGATTACAACCCTTACTTGTGAAAGGGCTGGATTTTGCCTACAGAAATAGTAGCAGTGCTAAGTCCATGTATTATCCAAACTGTAGAGCAATGTACCTAGGAAAATCTCCTAAGAAAAAAATCCATGTTCTAATATACCAGTTTTATTCTGATTGTTTGTGTGGGCTGAAGCCTCCCCTTGCTGCAGATCAGAGCAAGCTCCTGGGTGCAGTGGCTGTGGCCAGGGTACAGGTGGTGTCCATGAAAGGAGACCTAGAGCTTCTGTGCTTCATGTCAGCTGTTAGACCTGAAAACAGTCTTACTGTGTCTGGTATCAACAGAATATCTCTCTCACATGTGATGTTTCTGATTTCCTGGTCCATTTAGGAGCAATAAGGTCGACTAAATTTACATGACGTAGATTTATTTAAGAGCCGTCTCACAATTTGGCTTGAAGCAGCCTCCTCTTTGTGAAACAGTTTGTTGTGAACTTTGAATGATCCATCATAGATGTCAAGGAAGGGGCACTGTTGTTTGTCTATGATTCACTCTTCAAGGAAGGTCTCCTATATTGAGTGTTGCTGTCATGAAAAGTGAACTCAAGTCAATGCTATTAGCTCCTGGGGCAAATTAAGGGAGGCTACAATGAAACCTTGGCTAATGTTCAAGGACCACAGGAGGGTGGGGGTTTAATGGGTGGTAGTGTTTTCCTAACTTCACTCCCATTGTGAGTACTTTTTAGATTACACTGTTGTGCAAGAAATTTATTTTAAGGATTACAAAAAATATTTTCCTGTAAAAATGGGTATTTTTCTAAGCCCAAGAGGTATCTAAAGATTAGGACGGCTCAACTAGTAATAAATGCATTCAAATAATAGTCATTCTTTCCTTAAAAGTACATGTAACTAAGCATAGAAACACTCAGCATGTTTTTGTTTGCTTGTCTTAACTCAGAGTGAGACAGAAGTTCCCAGTTCCTTGTGCTCTTCCAAGGAGATGTTTATGCCAACAGTGAACTAATACATGCACCACCAAGAACTGGTTGTAACGAGCAGCTTGCTGATTTTTAAATATGTTATTGGCACTTTGGTTTTTGAATAAATAGCCTGGATCTCACTTCTGTATAAGCTGATCAGAAATGCAAGGAATTTACAGTAGATAAGGATTTGGCCAAGGAATTTCTTAGGAGTTTCTTTCTACCACAGTGGTGTTTATTGTAACGTTAGATGAACGGAGCAGCATTGCCATGAGCTATTCCAGCAGGAAATGGTGAAGAACAAGTTCATTCACATAACACTGCAGAACAACAAAGCAGTAACACAGGGGTGGATTATACAGCCTGGGTGGAGAAGAGGAGTTGCACCCTCACCCTGTCTGCAGGTGACATGAACTTGAGGGAACTGCAACTGATGCTTAGGTGAGCAGAGCCTCTGTCCAGAGGGACCTGGCCAGGCTGCAGGAATGGTTGACAGACACTTCATGGAATTCAGTGAAGATAAATTCACATTCTTGCACTGGTGACCAAGAAATGTTATTCATCAGAACAAGATGGGGGGAACAGCTCTGAGGAAAAGTACCTGATGATGCTGATGGAAAACAAGCTGGAAATGAATCAGCAGCTCACCTTTGTAGTAAAGGGATTATAGAGCAGAACATACCCTTCTCAGAAGGTGGCACTGGAAAGCCAAGAGGCAACAGTCACAAGTTGCAGGAAAGGAAATTACAATTGGATATAAGGGGAGTGTTCCTCACTGGAAGAGTAGTGCAGTGAACAGGTTGCCCAAGGGGCTGTGGAGTCTCTACCCCCAAAGGCATGCAGAACACAGCTGGACAAGGCCTTGAGGAACATGGTCTGTTTTGTCTTTATAGTCTTCATGGTCGTTAAAGTTGGCCCTGCTTTGAAAACCTCTGTAAGCCTCTAATTTGCCTAGATTGGTATATTCTGTGAAGATACAGTATAATTACAAAACGTGATTATTTGGTGAGTTTGCTGCAATAGCACTTGAATAAATATAGACAATTTGGTCTATCTTGGAACTTTTTATCAATTTTTTTTTTTAATGCAACAGTTATAAGTGTCCTGGACCAAACTTCCCCATTGTGGACAACTTAAGTCCTGAGTTTTCAGGACTAAGTTTTCATCACCTTTGGATGGTACACATTGGCACATTCCTTAACTGCTGCTTCTCAAAGGAAGTTGGGCTTACAGACACTTTCAAATATTTTGAAACCTCTTTTAGGTGCTTGAATACCTTCATCATTTGAGCCCTGTGCTTCTAAAAGCATGCATTTTATACTTTTATCTTAGATTGGATATTTGCTTGTGTTCAGTCACAACAGTGTGGTTCAGAGCTTGCACATTCATATTGATAGTTCATGCCCAACTGCATAGATTTATATTATTTTCTCCTTCTATAGTTGCTTTTATCACAGAGTATAAGATTTCTTTTGTGGTCACAGGCTGGTAGTTTTGAAAGCCAATATAGTTAGAATCTTCCATTTGGAAACTATGTTTTAATGTTTTCATTTGATTTCCTTATCTTAATGTATCTTAGTTTTTTTAGCTGTTTCTTTTTAATGTCAAGGCTTAAAAGCATTATCCATTCATGCCTATCAAATGCAGTAGAAAGTAAATTAATCCACTTTTTGTTTGAGCCTGTTCATTCTTTGTTTAACTGAAACAATAAGGAAAAAGTATTCTGGAATGTCAAGTAGCGAACTTTCATTTGCCACCTTGTTCTCTTGTAAACAGAAATAAGAGATTTAAACATGGGTGCGGTCCTGTTTGAACAGAGCACTCACTTTAAGTCAAACATGCTTTTCCTCCTGGAACTTCTTGTCTGGATTTGCTTTATGGATAACATTTTTTCCACTAGTTTTCATTCAACAATCACCCTGGGTTCCAGCCATTTGGGCTTCAACCATTCCGGACTTGTTTCCAGAAACTGAGCCTGAATTTTTTAAGAGCCCAAGCTCCTGGATGTCATTCATACAAGTAGCATTGTGTGTCCCACCTCCTCTGGAGCTCAGATGGGGAAAAGGAGAGCAGAACTGGAATGCTCTGTCCTTTATAGTTTGCAGTTTGGGGCTGGGTTTGAGGTTATGGGCTGACTTCACAATAAAGCTCATAACCTGGGGTGAAAAAGTGTGGGTCACTGACTTCAGTAGAACTATTTCACACTGTTTAACTTGAAAAATACATGTGTGGTGTTTCTCATTCTAGGCATGTGCTTGTGTTGTGATCAGTGATGCATGTTTATATCAGATTTCAAAGTCTTTTACAAAAGGAGCCATTATAAAATGAAAATACACATTAGAATTGATGTGATATGATGTGAAAAGTAATTCCTGTGTGAGTGGAAACACTGTAGGAATGAACAGAGATTAGATGTGGAACATTTTTATTATAGGTGCACTAAAGTGCAAACTAAGGGAAGCTGGAAAATCTGCTTTAAGAATAAGGTATTTTGTGCTTAAAACAAATGAAATTTTTGAAACTCATTGTCTTCTTTATATTTTCATAATTTAGTATGGATTCCAAGTTTTGTTTTTATTTATGAATTATTCTCTTAATTATACAGAATTTTTTATCAGCCATCAGCTGGAGGCAATGACATGTCAATGTCAGTAATGAAAAAGCTCATTTGAATGGCAGGATGGTGGCATAGGTTATCATCAGAGATGTTCTGTGTGTGTGCTATTTAGATAATATGTTCATATACCTGAGAGAAATGCTTACATCGTCCCAGATTTTGTACCTTTATGGATGACTCAGCTGGGAAAAATACTGACTATACAGTGCTCCTACAGAAGATTTTCTGTGTGCCTTGTGATGTTTCCCAGGAGGTTAGATTGGCAGTACCCTGCAGTGGTAGTGCTGAGTGGAATGCAGCTTCTCTGGGAGACTTCCTGGTACCCTGAAACACTGAACGAGGTAAAGCCACAGACCCAGGAGCCTTGCAGAGGTGCTTGGGGTGATATGGGCATGGGGAAGGGTCTCAGGCTCCTTTCCTCACTGCTTCTATTACACTGCTTTCCCTGGGAACCTTTCTGGGGACCCACATTGCTGCGTGGAGGGGGGTCTACAGCTCCTGCAAGGCTTGGCTGCACAAGGGCTCTAAATGTTTGTGTTGCCACTAATTGCCCTTGTCTGGGGTAACTGCAGGTGCCTGCTGCCTTATCCTCTGATCAGCAGAGCTGCCCTAGTGATCTTTTGATACCTTTTAAAGTTCATTAGGCAGCAATTCATGCCATTTCTTAACTTTCCCTCCCCAATCACATAATTACTTAATAGTTTCAAATATTTATTGAGCATGAAGCTTAATTAGGCTGTGGATGAGCATAACATTCGATACTCCCTTGGGAATGTGGCACATGGCTAATTACAGCTTTGTAATTAGCCATGCAGCAGGGTTAGAAGAAACCTCTGAAAAGCCTGCTGAGCCCCAGCAGTGCAACAGAAAGAGGGGTGAAGAGTGCAAACCTTGTGAAAGCAAAATGAAGATTCAAAAGTCAATAGAAAAAACTTCCAGCAAATTTTGATTGGCCGTCTGAGAGTTTTATTTGGGCTAACCTTGAGAGGCATGAGAGAAGGGAGTGGAAGGGCAGTGAGGAAGAGAAAAACTGGAGAGAGGAAGAAGCTATTATTTTCTAAGTGTTGAAATATTTCTAGAATCCTGAATTTGACTATAGGGAAAGACTGTATCTCGGCAGCAAGGCTTGTGCACCGACTTGAAGAGCTAAGGCTTCGTAATTTACATGAACACTCACCTGTGAATAAACCTTTCTCAATAAATCCCTGTTTATTTTGAGTATTTCTCGTACCGAAATCTCTGGAGAAGATCCTGTAGCTTTTTTTTCTGGATTACATGAATCAGAAGTTGGAAGTGTTGCAAGGACTTTGAATAAAAATGAATTGGAGTAGACAGCTACTTAAAATTACACTCTATAAAACAGAGTGCACAGTAGTGCCTCAGAGAGACTGGCTCAGAGAGTCACTACAGATTCAAGCAAAGACAGTGTAGTGCTCAGCTGTCATTTCCCATGAATATAGCAAAACAAAGAGCAAAAGAGAAACAAACCTGAGGTTTTAAATTCCTCTAGGAATTAGGACCTTGATTTTTCTAGTCTTCAGCTCATCACCTGCTGCCATCCACTGAGTCCTTTCATTGGTTTAATATTGACTCATGAGGAAGTAGGATATCCTCTGAGCTTCCTCTGAGCAGGTTTTCACGTGAGGACTCCCATCCAATTACTGACACAGAACAGGGTCATGCTTGTGAAGCACCCCCTGGTCACCATGTACTGCAGGATGGCTGCAGGTGAGCTGCAATTTTGTCTTCCTGTGACTTACTCATACTAATGCCGTGTTCCTAAGTGTTGGTTTTGGCTGGGGTCATTTTCTTCACAGTGGCTGGTATGTGGCTTTGTTTTGGATTTGTGCTGAATACAGGGTTGATAATAAAGAGATGTTTTTGTTATTGCTGAGCAGAGCTTACACAGAGCCAAGGCCCTTTCTGCTTTTTCGCTCCACTCTGGCAGGGAAGTTGGAGGTGAATGGAAGGCTGGGAGGAGACACAGCCAGGACAGGTGACCCAAACTGACCAAAGGGATATTCCAAAGGGTGTGACATCATGGTCAATATATAAATGGGGGATAGAAGGAAGGGGAAACATTTGGAGTTTTTGTCTGCCTAAGTAACTGCTATGCATGATGGGCCCTGCTCTCCCAGCTGGGCACCTGCCTGCCCATGGGAAGCGGTGAATTAATTCCTTGTTTTGCTTTGCTTGTGTGTGTGGCTTTTTCTTTCCCTATTAAACTGTCTTTATCTCAACACATGAGTTTTCCAGCTTTCACCCTTCCAATTCTTTCCTTGATCCCACTAGTGGGGGAGTGAGCAAATGGCTGTGTGGGTTGCCAGCTGTGGTGAAACCATGACACTCTGTATTAGTTTTGAGCATCTCTGAATTTCGTTGAGAGCTAAATTATTCTTGGGCTAAAGAAATCTCATTGAATTAAATAAAGATTATAACTCTATTTAGAATGTGGCTTTTTTAGCAGACCACAGAATAGAGACAAGCCTCATTAATTTATAGTGAAAAGCACCACTTCTTTCTGAGATAACACTGTGGAGCAAGTATTTGAATGTGCAATTAATCACTTTTGTTCTGAGAGAGTAAAAAATGAGGTCATGTCTGTACCGCTCATTTTCATGTTTGTGTTTCATAGAGGATGAGGATTTTCTGTTCTAGTGGTTGCAATGCAGTGGCGAGGTTTAGCTCAGCCCTTGCTTAGTTCTGTAGATCCTAATGAAAGCCTCAGATTAATACAATTTTATCAAAACAACATGATGCCATAGTCCTTTCTATTGTAGCAATATCACACTTAACTATATCACAAAAGCTGATATTCTGATGGTGTGAGGTCCAGGATAGCAGTCATTGTAGTGAAGAATCATCTTTAAATTGCTTACCTTATCTTTTAGCAAGGTTTTCAGGTAGCATCATGTTAACATCATTATGTAGCTTTCAAAATGACCTCATTTATATACAGTGAGTTCAGAGTGTGGACAGAACAGGACCTTGGTAGGTCCTCTCTACTCTCCTCAGTGTCTGCGACGTGGCCAACGTTGCTGTTGATGCAGAGCAGAGAAGGAGATTGAGTTAAGCTGCCTGAATATAGCCAAACTGTCACAAAGGGAATTAGGAATCACTTACTAGCACACTGTAAAACACCCAGACTTCCTATGTAAACAAGGCCAACTCTAGTAAAAAAAGGAATGAATTTTGCTTTTACTAGCAAGTTTGGCCATTCCTTCCTTTAATGGCCCAGTGATGCATTATTAACATAGCTGGATATTTTAAGCTGATCCGTTGCTGAAAAAAGAAAAAGGAAATAATGTTCTTGGCCTTGTAAAGCATAGCTTCACACATATTCTCTCATACCTCAAGATGAATATTTTTCATATTCCCTGCTCATAGTTTTTGATTTCCCTTCTTTTGTTTGACTAATGAGAGAAGGTAATGCCTCAGTTAAGACAAATTAATATTCCAATAGCTGAGAAGAAAGATGAATCAGTCCAGGATTTCTTACTGGTGCATTTTTTTCTGCCTTTAGGTTTGGGAAGAGCTCTAGGTTTTAAAGCTTTAAGGAAAGCTGTTAGGAAAGTCCCAACAATAGTGCAGGTTAAATTTAGCATCACATATACATAGAAAAGTGTGACCATAAACGTCTCACACTGGTGCATTCCCCTGGTGTTTAGACCCTTCAAATACTTGTAGATAAAACCATATTTTACCTTATTCATTGTTTGGCTGAGCTTAGACATACTTAAGCATTTTAGTCTTTCCTCATAATTCAAAGTGCAGCCCATGATTACTTTCATGGCTTTTATCTGAAGCTTTGCCAGTTTGATGGCATCTTTCTGGGACCAAGGTTTTATTCCAAATTTGAAGACAGAACTTAAGTAATTGCTGCTTCTAGGGTCAGTCCCAAATCTAGAGCCCATGGTGCTTAAGAAGGGTATGGTGAAAGCTTCTAAGATGCAGGGACAACAGCAGGAAATATGTTACACTGGGGACAGACTGGCATTCTCGGAGAGAGTTCAGACCAAAGGGAAAACGTTCCCTTCTACCAGAATTATTTTTTGCATGTGGATAAAGTGTTGATGGAGTAAGAAACTGCTAATATGGAAGTCAGTTTGTTAGTCTTGAGATGAGGGCATATGTGGAAGAAAATGAAAAGCAAAGAAACTCTGTGATTGAATGGATGTGGAAATAAGTGAGCTTATGCTTTCCCCATCTCAGTCACTTTGTCCCTGGGCTGGAAACCGTCAACTGCTTTTGGGCCAGGCAGCACCAAATGAGACCTTCTGTGAGGAGGAAAAAAATGGTGCTGTTACAAAACAAAACTTGGGTATAAGAGATAGAAAATGAGTGTATGCAAAGAATGAAGGTGGTGTCATCTGGGCACAGGCAGAGGAGCACAGTGCACAATTCATTCTGACTTGGGTAGCTGCGTGTGGATGGAAAGCTCACTGAGCCTGAGGGCAAAGCAAAAGGATAAATGGCAAAGTACAACATTGGAGAGGGAAGGGGGAATTGCACAGCTTGTGCTGAGATGGATGGCAAGCTTCATTAGGAGGGGAAGCTGTAGCAAATATTTGGCACTCTGGAGGAAAGGGGTGATTTAGGGCTCCTTGAGTTTTCCTTCATTGACCTTCAGTACTGGAAGAGATCTAATGAGATCACAGCAGTTTCTCATAATACATGGTGTAAATTACCTTAGGAAAAGAAAAATGGTGAAAACATAGTCCTTTTAAAGTTTTGTGTAATTTTCTGTGGTTTTGGAAGATTGGCAAGCTTTACCTGCAAGGGTATATAGGCTTTCTCATTTTCTGGGTAAGAACTATAGTTTGCCACTGCTTCCTCTAGAGTGAGGAGATGTCTCAAGTCTTATCCACAACCTAGAAAGTAGAATAAAATATTGCACACTTTGCTCATCCAGACTTCTTTTTCAATCCTACAGCCTACAGACATGTTCTTTGCTGTGGGAAGTTGCTAAAGTTAAACTTACTTGCATTTGTCCGCTGGATTACCAGGAAAATATTCTTAAAAAAACAATGCAGAGAGAAGTTACTTTTTCTTTCTGAGCCCAATAGAATTAAATTCTGACAGTGAGAGATTGTTTCTAAAATACATTGTCAGATGTTGCTCATTTTCATGCGAAAAATGATCTCCTTAGCTAAATATGCATGGTGTGTTTGTTCCATGCTATGAGCAGCACTTATGGTGGGTTGCTGTCATTTGTCAAATGAAAAGTAAAGGCTCAGTTCCAAGATCTTAGTCACTGTTGTTCTGAATATGTGGAATCTCAAGGGGAAAAAAAACCCAAGAAACAAGGATCCATGATAATCGTTCAAAGTTGTTATATATAATGACTTCTTACAAACAATTTCTTTAGTATTCTTGAGTAAATTACATTACAAAGATGAAGTCTTTGTTAATAAATGGAAAGTGAAATTTTACTTCCAAATTCATTCAGATATTTACCTGTTCTACCTTTTCTGTGTGGATGCTAATAATTGCTAGGGAATTGTTACCCTACCTCCTTCCAATTCTTTATGTTGCATTTCTCCCCTTTTTCTCTATCTCTTTTTTTAATTTTTTTTTAATATTAAAACATTAAATAATCAAATAGCAGTGTATTTCTTGACATTTAAAAACCCCCTACTTTTTCCAGCCTGAACTTCTGACTAGGGTCTCTCCCCAGGGATAAGCACATTTTGTATTTCAGAATTTAGCAGTATGCTCTCTCCTTTGTTACAAGGTTGCTGTTAGTGGACCACTGTGGTGTCCAGTGCCCGCATTAAAGATCAAGGCAAAACAAATCCAACTCTAAAATTACATTGTTATCAATCTCTTTAGAGTCCTGAAATAACTTAAATTTGTCTCAGTGTGCTCTGTCATCAGACAACCTGGGTAAACATACTTTATCCCAAAAACCATAGCTTCTGTTCAGTTAGATCTATATTGAAAAGATTGCTTTTTTCCAAAAGTCACTACTGTCATCAATAATTTCATTTCCCAGCTACTCTGAGCTCATTTGGTTTCAATGCAGTCCTTTCCAGAAACAATTTTGGAATTTAAATGCAAACCCTAATGCATTATTTTGTGGTGTGTTTTAAAACTTAGGGCAGAAATATTGCTGTGCACAGACAAACTTAATAATATCTTTTGTATTTTCATTTTCAAGAGGCATTTGTCCCCTGAAGAGTTCCAGGAAGTCTTCAAAATGAGTATTGAGGAATTTGATCGTCTGGCACTTTGGAAGCGGAATGACCTGAAGAAAAAGGCCCTGCTTTTCTAAACCCTCCCGGATAAAATATGTGCTTAATCAAAACAAAAATAGTCTTGCCAGAACTATCACATGCACTTGCTGTTGAACCATTGTCCAGCTTCATTGTGTTAGTATGTGTCGGGGAAACAAGACAGATTAGATGGTAATGTGTTGGGATACAGAGAATTTGCTAATCTTGCATTTCCAGCTGGTTTTGTCAGTAACTCCTGGTCCTACCCAGTTTACAATGTGCAAAAAATCTAGCTTTAAATTTATTGTTGCTTGCATTTGTTGCTTGATGCAAATGGAAATTCTGAAAGGAAGAGAAAAAAGTGTAGCTGTACACAGGAAATGCATCCAACATTTTGTTCCATTCAGTTTTATAATGCAATTTTTACAAAATCAAGTAAGTAATCATTATAGAAATTTTCCAGCGGGGGATCAGATGCTATTAAAAATATGGTAAAAGCCAAAGAAAAGCATATCCGCAAGCAGTTATTGCAATTGTTTATCTGTGGTACTTTTTAAGAATGAAAGCAGAAATATGGAAGCACCTTAATTCTACTTCTTGTATTTAAACACAGCATACTCTTTAAAAAGATCATATTTGTCTAGAAGGTAACTAGCTATCTTTAATTACAACACCAGAGTTTTTATTTTATTAAGAATATATTGTGACATAAAACGGTTATAATTACTAAAATGTATACAGACCTACTAAGACTTAGTTCCATTCATCAGGAAAACTGAAGCCTTATACAAAACTGGTTGAAGAGTGTATTGTGCCAGTTGACTGTGTTTTCCTACTAGCTTGGGGTGTTTGAGGAATGTTTTTTTTACATTTCATGCTGATAAAATACCATGTAAACTTAATTACTATGTAGATAGATATATCTATCTATAAAATAATTATTTTCATTAATATATGTCCTAAGTAAAGGCATTTTTACTTTCACAACTTTCCAGCTTTACACAATAAGCCATGAGGACTGTGATGGCATTTGGTAGATGAGGAAATGGAACAGTTCAGCATAAAATGTAACAAAAAAAGCTTGGTGTGCTCTATCAATAATACAGACAGAATCAAATCCATAAAACCCTCATGCATTACTATTTGCATGTTTCTGTACAAGTCAATTTGAAGAAAAAAAAACAAATGATGTGATACTGGTGCAGTACCTTGAAACTATCTTAAATAACAAGCAAAGCTAATAAAATCTAAGCATTTGATATAAGTGCTAGACCTTAATATCTCTTCCAGCTGAAAGACTGTATTAAATTTAATAGTTTCATTTGGTCAGAGGTATGGTTGCTGACAAAGAATGTTTTAAAGTGAGTTGCTAGTTTTTTGTGATACTAAATGAGCATTACAAAAAGTACATTTTTCAGCCATGTGTCAGTATTTTGCATTTTTACTGCCTTGGATGTTTGTACTCACCTCCTACTTCACTATGTCTTTTCTCATTTCCTTAAGGTAACTGGTTAATATATGCACTACAACACACTATTTCAACTGACCCAGCATTGGAAAAGTCATAGCATTGAACATGCCTTCTTCCAACTAACTTTCAAAGTCCATGCTGTTGGAAATAAATATTTTCTCATTACCTAAATGTTTTGTCTGATGATACAAATGTTTAAAAAAATTCATTAAAACAAAGACATAATTGAATGACTTTGCTAATGTGTGTATAATTTTTTAGATCACATTGCTGCTCTGGATAGGGTCTTCCCATTGTATTAATGTAAATAATATCTAATTTGCATTAAATTTGCTCACTGAGGAGAGCATTAATGTCAAGTTACTGTAAAGTTGGTCTTGATTTAAGCAATCTGTCAAGCAACTGTCACATCTCACCAAGCAAGAGCTGCTTCACTGGTGATGTACAGAACCACCAGCCTGTGTGGAGAACCATTAGCCAGTTTCAAGTGAGAGCTCCTGATCACATGTAGACCACATCAATAATGCTCTTCCACCTCAGAATAGCTTGTTGCATTATTTTGTGAAAACTGGCAGCCCATTGAAATGGGCCAATCTGAAATGTGACCAGCAGGGTTCATTGCAACTACGAAAAACTAAATCCAGGAGAACAATTGGTTGGAGAACTATTACGAGGAAGTTTGACATTGGTGATGACCACTCTTCTCATCCACACATTCCTGGGACATCATATTGATTACAGGCATCTTCTCAGTAATTAAGAAAATCACAGGTTGATCAAAGAAATTCATGTATCAGTGCAGATCAGGTTCAGTGTGTATTTTCATAAATAATTTGAAAATTTCTTAACCACAGCAGCATTTGTACTGGTGTAGGATTCAACCTATGCTGTAAGGAAAAAGTGCATTACTGAGCACCAGAGGCAATCAACAGCTCTGCGCTGCTCTACTGTTTTATGCACCAGCAGATGAGTGGCTGATGACAAGTGAGGATGGTGAGCTCATGTGAGCTGTTCACAGTGACCCATTTACACTCTTTTGAGACAGTTCATCTGTTATAATGTCAAGCCTTAAAAGTGTCTCTTGAAGGTCCTTGTCCTACCTGAGCTAAATCAGGTACAACTCTTGTTTTACATACCCCCATCTAGACTTTTTAGCTCATGAGCATCAGTTCTTATCACAATGCCCAACTCTATTAGGAGTTGTACCCCTTCCTCTTTCTAGATTTGCAGACAAATTCCTTTGTCATTCTGTGCTTCCTTTTATGGTCAGTGAAGAGAAAAAAAAGCTCTTCATTCACATCCTAATGTTCAAAATGCAAAATGAATTGCTTCTATAATATTCCTGTCCACTGAATATAAGGAAAGGCAATCCCTCTGCAGAAGTACACATTGCAGGCTATCTAATCTTGGATGAAATTAACTCTATGCCTACAGTCTATTGGGGGAAATAAGCCAATTTTTATCAAATTGGTAGAATACCAGTCTTAAAACCACTGGCAGTTCATAGACCATGTTAGGAAATCACTTTCAAGCAATCAGGAAAATACTTTGAGTTGCACAGATCTCACAAAACTCCCTAACACAGTAATTTTTGTGCTCATTATACTATTCACTAAACAGGCATGCATTCGATGCCAAACACGCAAAAATGTTTTAGAAGACAGTCAGTTTATCAACTTACGTTCCTACTACCAGCCAAAACCAAAAAGGAATTTTGGCTTCCATACACAAACCCTTTGCTGACTTTAGATGAACAAGTACTCTTGTGTGTCCTTACTTCATTTCCATGAAAGTTTGAAGTGGTCTGTAGATGTCTGTTCCATGCAAAGGTGGCACAGCTCGGTAAGCTGTTTGTTTTTTCACATGATACATGCCAGTGTATCACTCTATATTTAAAGCATCTACTGTCATATGGTGCAGTGACCTATTCAGTTATGCTCTTTAGCCTAACTAAATTCACATTTACAGTATGATATTGTGTGCTGGATTTGGCACCAGCTAAATATACCAGTGTAAAAGGGCCATAAAGTGAGTAGCATTGTAATTTCACTGCTAAGTTGTCTGTACATCACCTAAACTCCATAAACCATGGTGTACCAGAGAATACAAGATTGCTGTTTCTAAAATCTATCATGTTTTCCCCATTTAAAAATTGCAGATTGGAATTTCAGACATGTAGTTTTCTTTCAGGAACTTTGAACGTCTAATTAAATATGGATAGACTGACATGTGCATAGTAAATATTCAGGTTTATTTTAATAGGGTTCCATATGCTAATCTTATATAGTATTATGAAATGGAAAAGGCATTCAGAGTAATGAGATAAGACTTTGCCAGAATGTTCCATCTGATAGTGTGGGCTGGTGTTGGCAGTAAAAAACTGAGTCTCAACAAGTCATAGGCTGCTTTTCAGATAATGCTCTTTAGTCTTATTAAGTTACTGTTCTATAGTCTTGTTTTCAAGGACATGCTGCCTTTCAGCATTTTCCTAAGTATGGATGTGGTTGTGCAGCTTAAAAGGATCAATATAGCTCTTGGAGAAACTTATTTTGATATGTATACAAGAAGCAGGGGAATTCTGTCAGAGATTTCATTTTCATTTTTGGATCTGAGCTGTGTCTCAGCTGCTCATGTCAGCCCTATGTATGACCTAATTCTCACCTCATGTATTTTAAAGAAGTCATGTCTTAAATTCAGCAATGAAAGAGACAGCATTTCATCATCACAGTCTTTGAGACAAAGGAATATGTGGGGTTTTGTGGTTGCTGAAGGAATATCTGACCAACAATTCCAGTTAGGAAACGAGGCATGCCAGTTTACCATTATAGCTGTCTTAGAAGGCTGGACATTTTTGTCTGACCTTCTGCTATTTCTTTTCCTCATGGTTCAGGGGAGAACTCTGAAACCTGTAATTGCAGAAACAAGAAAATACATAGTTGTGAGACAGTACCTGGAATCTAATAATCCTCTGAGACAAGGCTAATTTCACATGGGCAAAAAAGATATAGTTCAGACCAAGAGAGATGCCTGGTCTTATATTCCACATTTTGATTTTGAGGAGCCATCTATTTGACATTTCCCAAGTGCGACCAAGACAGACGAGTTATTTTACTAACCTTTTCACATATCTGCAGGAAAATGCTGTTATTTGCAGATGAGCTAGATGAGATCCCAGGCACTTCTGCCTGGCACTCAACTCAGGTGCATGAGCTTCAGTGTGTCCTTATATTCATATTCTCCTGCCCCTTTGATTTGTGTGAGAGGAAAAGGACAGGGTCATTTTATAAGCTTCCTAAGACCTCAGCTGACCTTTGACCAATGTGATTACTTAATAGGTCACAGTTGTGGCTACCATTTTTCATATATCTTGAGTATCTCAAAAAAAAAAAAAAAGATGACTATTATTAACATGACAATGACAGATGTGACTCTCTTGTACATGTAAATTTATACTGGAGGCTTGCATCCCTTCATCTTATACAAGTTTCTGAGGTATGGCTGAATCCTTAAGGGCTCATAGGAGGTGCTGGCTCAGGCTTTTTTGAGTTTTTGTATCCCTCCTAGCCTGTGAAAAGCCATGTTAGAAAAGGTGGTACTCTGTAAAAGTGCATGGCCGTGAAATGCAAGATCTCAGTAGTTTAACTCCCAGGTGATGAAGCACCCACAGCAAATTGCAGTTTGTTGTGTTATTGCAGCAGGTTGTTACTCCCTCCTCACAACCACCATCTCTGTGAGTTACAGCTCAGAGAAGTTAGTTCTAGATGCTGCTACTTTTCATGATTTAGGGCATTTTCTTCCTTCCCCTCGGTGTTTGCCATCTGTGCACACAGGTACACACAGGTGTGTGAGTAGGTAGGTGCCATATGCTTGGACAGACATCTGCAGCACCCAGGCAGTTGGGACCAGCCAGTCCTTCCCTGCCAGTCTGGACAAGCAGCAGCTCCAGAGTGATCAGGAGGGAATCAAAACCAAGCAAAAGCATGGTGTCCCACACAGGTAAATGTATCATAATTTGGGCATTAGTGCCCCAGCTATTACGTATTTGCCTTTTGTTACAAGTGGATACCGTTGATTTCTGGTTTTGAATCTGGTTACATTTGTGTCATGGATGATTTGCTGTTGACTTATTTTTTCCATTTGCTATGATACATTCTTTTATTACATCCTCTACCTTGCCTCTCCACTAAAAATTGCAATGTTTTTTATTTCTTTCAAGATTAAAACCTTTCTTTGCCCTTGGTAGTTCTTCTGCAAATTTCTCTCAGCTCATTGTACCTTGTGTTCAGGAATGGTCTGACAGAATAAAGGCTTCCTATTTGCCATGTTATGTCAAGCATTATAATTTTTTTTTTCTTTTTGGGGTGGGGGGCAGGTGGGGAAGAAGAAAACTAAGGATGTCTGACATTTTTTATTGCAAATCTACATTATGCTGATGCCTTGCTTGACCTAACCTCACTTTTGCAAATTGCTGGGGAGTTTTTCCATCCAAGTGGACATGATTCTGAACTCTGACATGAGTCATTACTATTTCTACTACTATTTTTTTTTCTATTAACTGATAATTAAGAAAGCACCATGACTGAAAGCAAATTAAACAACTGAGGTTATTAATGGTCTGTCTGAACTTCCTTTCAGTTCTCTGACCTGGAATAATTCATTTGAGGAAAAGGGTTAAAACTCTTCATGTCACTTGACAATTTTGCTAGTCAGACTTAAAAAAAAAATTCTCCCAAGTTACAGATGTGGAGCATAAACACCTTGAGCTCCCCATTTTTTCCCAATTTTATACTAGACATTTTTCATCTGACAATTAGTTTTTGATGGATGGAAGTGCCAGGAGGACTGTATGAGTTGCTGTATAAGGATCAAATTCTTCAAATTGCATTTTTTTGTCTAAATCCCTTTTTTGAGTATGATAACTGATTATTTTTATAGTGCAATAAAATAATATAATAATCAAATATTACTGAAATAATTTATTCCATTTTAAATGGCACAGGAGACAATATAAATACAGAATAGAAGCTAAAATTTATCTTTTAATAAGATTCCATTTTTGGCCCAATATTGCTTGAATTCAAAGAAAGCAGTGGCAAGGAGGCAAGACTTAGAGGAAATCTTCCCCTATTGTATTCAACTTTAATATGAAATTTAAATTTTTAACTAAAATTACAAGAATAGGATTTTTTTTTTCAAGTTAGTAATACCCAAAGGCAGAGCTACTTTTCAGCGATTCTGAGGGTTTAATATGCATTTAATAAAAGGATGTTAGCATGGTATTCTGAAAATGTCAGTAACTAAATGCTAATCCCACTGAAATCACTGGCATTCTTACCTGCGCCAGAGCGCAAAGGTCAGGTTATACAGAGTTTCTTCCAAAACTGAAATCAGAAGGAAGGATTGTTTGCCTATGTTTAGTTCAAACAGAAGAATATTAGTGGAAAGTAACTATTTTTACCTGCATATTAAGGTTCTGTAAAATGTATATTATCCTTTTTTATATACTCCCTCCTTTGCCCTGATTCAAAATCAAGAACCTAATTTAAGGTATTTACATCTCTGTGAATTTACTTGCAGATAGTTTTGTTACACAGATGACCTACCTGTGTGGAGAGTAAGGAGAGGCCTGTGCATTGTAGAAAAGCAATAATAAGCAATAATCCTTGCTCTTGAAGTTTCTATAATGAACACTTTTCCAAATTTGCTTTTTTTCACAAAGGTGAATGGCATTTCCGCTATATAAGTCCTTTTGGGACATATATGTACTCAGCACTATAAGATTCCTGAAACAAATTTTTCAAGTGTATCTAAAATATAATTACTTTTTCCCCCAGTGGACCTGGAAATTATGTGGGATCCAAGAAGAAATAACTCATGATACTCTTTTAAAAAAAATCAAAAATATTCTGAGTATTAGGTTCTTAATAACAATAGATTCTGCTGTAACAGGATCACAGTATACCATAAGAAAGGGAAGAAGACCCTATCTTTATCAAGAGCTTTTTTCTATTTGTAAAATACATTTATTCCTAGTCTGTAAATGCCTTGAGTGTCTGAGACAACTGCAGAAACAGTGATGTTTTCCTTAGTGAAAAAATATGGTTTCAAAGTAACAGAAGAAGATTTCTGTTCTAAAAAGCCATAACCTGCCTCCTGCTTTTGAAATCCTGCCATCAATATGTTCTAGTGAAGAGAGTGGCAGTTGCTGTAATGTCACTCCATCTCTTGACAGCCCAGATTGCACAGTATTTTTGCCTGCTTTTCACTCTTCCCTGAGACCATCCATTCCCCCCGGCAATGTGAGGGCAGGAGGTGGGACACATCAGGACACATCAGGAGGCAGCTGATGCTTGCTCCAGGGAGCCTCACCTCCCCTGCCTGACACACCAGCGTCACAGGGCAGTGTGGGGTCTCACACAAAGTCAACATTTTGCCAATTCTAGGCTTTTTTTTGTCTGCTCAACCCCCCTTTCCAAAGAAAAGAAAAAAGAGGCAAATTATTTTACAGTCTTTCTGAACATACAGGCTTTTTCTTACAGCTATGATTTCACTTCAAGGTACTGAAAAAAAAAAAAGAACATAATCTTGTACAGGCACCTTGAAAGCTCTTACTGAAAAGTATTGAGCAGACTTTCAGGGAATACCAGTCATCACTTAGAGCATCCAATAGGTTTTCTTACACTTGTTTTCTCAACAGGATGTTGCTGAGTTTTTGGGGCCTCTTAAACTAGTGAGTTGTCAGGTTATGGACTCAGTCCAAGGCATATTTGAAGTGGAATTGAGTGTATCTTTAAAAACTGACCCATACTTCTAATTGCCTAAAGTACTGTTTTCCTGCCTTTTTACATTACTTAAGTGAGCCAAATCCAAATTGCTTGGAGTACCTTACAAGACATAAATCACAACAAATGGTTGGAGATTTTTATGTTCTCATGGCTGTGTTTCTCAGATTTCATCCAATGTTGATTTTCCAAGGGAAAGAATATCTTAAAATATGCATAAATAACTCTTTTAAGCACACCCTAAAGATAATAAATATGGTCTGTCATTGTCACGACTTTTCTGTTTCAACACACTACAGCTTATCTGATGGTTAAAGTCCCAGTCTTGTAAACAACTCTATTTGGATCCCTTACTGCTGGGACTACTTGATTATTTTATTTTTCTTTGTTCCACCTATTTGCTTTTCTTTTGTGGTAACTAGTGCTAAGAAGATTACAAGATTGGGGATCCCTATGACAAAGCTTCACCAAGTCCTGCCTAAAGCTTGTGAAGATTACTCCTACAGTAATGAAGTTAGCCTTGATAGGGTAGAACTTTATAGTAAATTATTGAGAATAAAGACAGTTTGCAACACTGCATGAATATTTGGTCTTATAGCTAAAAAGTGCATTTTCAAGCTGGAGGACATGTATTTCAAATAGGACATTTACAGAGATTTGTTTTCTGCTACTTGGTGTTAAAAGATGATTAGTTTAAGAAGTTTATTGGGTGCAAAGTATGACGTACAGTTACTGTGGACCTCAGATTTCCTATTAATGATGTGACTTCAGTTTCCATGCAAGCAATTCCTTAGGAATCACTTGATTTATTTTGATGATATTGTGTTCTAGGTGAATTACATGCTGTTCTTTTTAATTCTATAAAATAGAATTTGTATTTAAGTAGTGTCATTAAAGATTCACGGGGAGAAATTCAATTAATCACTAAATTGTATCTTGCAGCTAAAGTAGCTTACAGAATGCATATGTACAAACTAAAAAGAGGGGGAGTAATGCCATTTTGAAGTGTAGCATTGTGAAAACTAAGAATTCAAATAAGAAAAAAGTCCTTTTGAGCCCTTCAGCCCGAGGGAGAGTTTGTCCATGAGGAACAGCTTGTGCTGTCTGATGATTGTCTTCATGATAGACGGCCCATTATTTAGTCCCTATGGAGTTACCACCACAAGACATGAAGTCTTTACCGATCTCTCCAACAGCCTAAGGACAAACCCTTAAGTTATCTCACTTTCATATCTGACAGACGGCATGAAGTGCTTATTTTCTTGCTGGTCTTGTGATGACTCTCTCTCATCTGTGTTTTTCTGCTGATCAGCTTCCTAACTTCTTCAGGACATTTCTGTGGAAGAAATACTCTGAAGTATAGAACTAAGCTCCCTGTTTACAGACAACAGCGTGTCTTAGGGCAAGCAGACTCTGAAGTGTTACTTAATGTGATGTGTGCATTAAAATTTTTTTTTAAATCCTCGAGGCAGTAAAGCCAGCAAATATTGGAAGGGCTCACTGCAAGCATACAAATCAGTGGTGCTGGGCAGATGACACTGCATGTGCCACAGCAGCCAAGGGCTGTGCTTTTACAGCAAAGTACTGGATTGTTCTCCCTAGAGATCATATTTTACAGGTCATGATACAAATTAAGTAGCTCAAAGAGAGCAATAGCTGCAAGCAATTGAACCATGGAGAAGAGGAGCTGTGGTTTAATTTGTTCAAGACCAGCTAAGCACTTTCTATTGCCTGAAAAATCACTACTTCTAAGTACTCCAGAGCCACCCCCCCCCACCCGCCAACTCCCAACAATCAGAATACAAAAAGGCAGGTAGGAGCAGGCTGCTGCTGTAATAGCTCATCCAGTAGGCAAGCCCTTCCCTGCCCATACCCAAAGGCATACAAGAAAGAGAACAGCTGAAAGTGAGATTTTAGGCTAAGCAATACTTGTTGAAAAGGTTGGGCTGTGAATTCAGCTCTCCTGTTTTAGGCTACGGAGATCTCATGCATATTTTAAGTGGCCACATAGTGTACATGCTGACTAAATAGAATTTTCCCTGGTCAAACCTGTTACATTTGGTATGACCTTCTTGGAATGACTGAGTATGATGAAAGAGGACAGAAGAGCAGATTAAACCTGGCCAGAACAAACCAAATTTCATTAATCAAAATTTAAGGTGCTTAACAAGTTACATACTCTATAGTACAAAGTAAGCTACAAGATTGTACAGAATTATGCACTTGCATGTCCAACGTTCCCCAAGTATTTCTCACAAGAGCACACTTGTGCATCCAGCTGTTAGAGCTTAAGTTAAAGAACAGGAGTTCCGACACCCAGCTGGACTAAAGACAGAGTTGCCTTAACTAATGTTCTTCCTTTAGTGACATTCTTCTGTGACCTCAGATTTTCAGTTTCTGTATGGACAGGGAGGAAAATAAATGAAGGTCTCAAAGTTGGAACACGTTTTCCCAGGTTGCTCCTGTTTAAGCTTGCCCAGGTTCAGCAATTTTGTTACAAACTGAATCCTGCAGCTTTAATCAATATAAACCTTAGTCTCACCTTGATTTAGATCTGGCTTGTATCAAGCTAAACTAAGATGCCGGAACCAGGTGTTGGGTTTGTGCATGATTTTACACCATTTCAACAAAACAGCTTAAATTTTAGATAAATGCAGACATGCTCGTTATGCCCCAAATCCACGTTATTCCTCCACACTGCCCAGTGCCCAGGTCACAGCATCTCCTGGGCAGGAACGGGGAGGGCATGGGCTGCACTGAGGCTCCCGCTGTGATATCGCAGTATTCCAGCATTTACTCGGGGAACAAGCCTCCGACTCCAGGGAGGCTTTACTCTGGGGCAAGAAGCCCGAGTTTGATCTGCCAGCATCTGCCTCGCAAGGAGCACTTCGGCTCACCTGCCCCTGCCCGGGGGCTGCTGCGCACACCTGCCCCGTCCTGCTCCGTGCCCGGGGGCTGCTGCGCGCCCCCCCCNCGCTGTCCCCTCCCCGCGGGGCGGGCCCGGGCCCGGGGGCGGTGGGAGCGGGCGGCTGCTCCCGCCCCGCTTGTCCCCTCCCCGCTGTCCCCTCCCCGCTGTCCCCTCCCCGCTGTCCCCTCCCCGCTGTCCCCTCCCCGCTGTCCCCTGCCGGCGCGGCGCTGGCTGCGCTCCGCGGCAGAGCGGGGCTGCGGGAGGAGCCGCGGGAGGAGCCGCGCTCGGCCGCTTTGTGCCGGCAGCCGCCGCAGGACGGCCGCAAAGGTAGGAGGGCTCCGGCCCCGCTCGCTCCCCGCCCGCCCCGGGCAGCATCCCTGCCGAGCTCCGCGGGCGGAGAGGGCGCACAGGAGGGCAGAAGAGGGAGGGGAAGGGCTGGATTCAGAAATGGGCTTTTTCAGGCGCTGCTTCTCTGCTGCTCCAGGCAGCCCCATGCTAGGAAAGCTGTGGGGTTACTGGGGGAAAAAAAAAAAAAAAGCTGAAAGAAAATTAGAAAAAAACCAAAAAAATCTCGCTCCTTTTTTTGGCCGGGAGCAGCACATGGAAAGAGCTGGGAGAGAACGCGGTTATCGGGCGGCGGCCCCTGCCCGGGCTGTGGAAGGGCAGGAACCCGGGCGGGATCCTGCGGAGCGCAGCCCTCTGTCCGCCATCCCGAAACTCCCATCCCTTCCCGGGAAAGGCACCGGCCAGGCAGCCGCGCTGCCGCCTTGTACCGCTGCGAGCTTCCTTATTTTCTGCCTTCTGGGGTGGGCAGAGGTGGTCTCCCTGCAGGCTTGGCCATTTGATCCTGTTCCATCATAGCAGAGAGGTTGCATCATGTTACAGTCCTGGAGTCAGTCAGGGCAAAGGCGAACAGAACCATCTTTCCATATCCATCCCGTTGGCTTCCCGGGCCGACCCTCTCCTTGATTTCCTGTTGAACGGAGGTTCGAGCTGAGGAGCAGCCTGCCATTGGAGGCTGGGGGGGGCAGGTCACAGCGACGTGGTTCGATTTCTTCCACTGAGAGGTTTTTTGGAAACTCAAGTTTGTCGGTTGTACGCGCGGTATGTATCTTATGTGGAGGGGTTAGAGGAAACTTGCCAAAGATTTAGGCGGTAGGAAAATAATGGGCGGCAAAGGAGCCGGATAAACGGCCAAAAACAGGAGTCGCTCCGTAACCTAAAAGCTCTGGAATGGCAGGAGGTGAGTGGATTCAGACAGGCATCCCTCGGCAACCCAGGCATTCACCTGCCCTAAAGGACAGTGCAGCCGAGTAAATGCACACTCTGAAAGGCAAGACAAGGCACACGTGAGAAACAGAGAAGTATTTAGCTCATCTCCCCCCTGGATCCTTTATGATCAGCTTGATGCAAACACTTGGTGTGCCTGTTCTGTTTATTGTGTTACTGAAGTTTGCGGCTGGGATCCAACTATGAAATGATAAATCTCAAAGCCTGAGAGATCCAATAAAATAATGTACTTCGGTCTTGGGCTTCTTAAGACGACAGATTCTGCTGTTCTTTGTGCAGCTCTTTGTTTTGTTCCATAGGGAAAAAAATGTCATGGCACGGCTTGGTTCAATTCTCAGAGGTATCCATAACAATTAATGATTATTCCATAACTAGTGTCTTGCCCTTGCAGGTGCTCTGCTACTGTTTGCTCCAAGTGTTACAGGGCCACTCTTTTCATTCATGAAAATAATAGTATTATGAACCTTTTTTTGTGTGTTTTTCTGAGAATGGTCGATGCAGGGGCACAAGGGAACAGCTTGGCAGCCAGATGGATCTATCCATCAGTGCTCTCCTCTATGGGCACTTGGTGCCCTTCCGTCATCCCTTATGCCTCCTGGTGGTTTCCATGGGAAGAACGGCACAATTACTTTCTTGTTTTGAACAAACCATTTTTCCTTTTAGAACTGGTGTAAAAGAAGAGCAAATGCTACATTAGAGCCAGAGGGAGAGCATCCTGTCTTTCCGGGGCTATAGGGCACCACATGGGTTTAAGAAGAATTTGAAATGGATTTGAAAAAGAAGGATCTACAGTTTTCTTTGTGTGTCAGCCAGTGATTGCAGTGACAAGCCGGCAAACAGAACAATGAGCAGATACTCGCTGCCTTTGGTGATATGTGGCACTGTTTGGTGTTTCCTTGGAAATTTGTCATCAAAAGTCAAAGTGTTATGTTGTGTTCCTATGTCTTGGGTAGATTTTTAGATGAAGGGATTTGGCAGGTCTGTGGGGTTGAAACTGCAGTATTGAAGCAGTGCCAACGAGGAGGGGGTAAAATGCAAGACTTTAATAGATCAACCACTCACACTATTTTAACATTTTACAATATTAATGAAGGATGATTTTCTTTTTTCTCTCCTGAAGCTTTCAGAGTTGACGAGATACTGTCTGAAACATAAAACCCAAAAGCAAATATTGAAGTCTCAGTGGGACAGGCTGTATTTGGTACACATATGACTAATTGTGCTATTCCTTTCAGTGGTGCAAAGACAACTTGCTGTAAGACCAGGAATTGTATTGCCCTGCTGCTTGCTGCTGTCTCCCTTGTGACTTTGCGTCAGGACAAAGAGCCAGCGGTTCAGGGCTGGTTGATGCTATCTGGAGTCGACTGATTTAATTTCCATGCATTTTCAGAAGTTTTGTGTCTGATAGGTCAGTCAGTGGGAGTGTGGTATCCAGGAGCCTGGCTGGTTAACTGCTTTGTTCAAAGCTGTGCTCTTTGTTTGGTGAGGAGGGGTCGAGGAGGAGGAAGAAGGGATGTTCTTATATTCATTTGTAGATCTCCTGCTGAGGTGGGAGGGTGGGATGCAAGGACTTGCACCTCTGAGCTCCTGTACAGTTTAGTTGACTTATGCTATTATGGATTAGTCACAGTAAAGCATGCTATGACAATTTTTCAAAAAAAAAAAGATGCATCCCTTCCAGCTGTGCAGTTCAACTGGTTTTAGATGTGAGTGACACCTAGCTACTGGTATGGTTCTGACTTCCCTGACTCATCACTTCATTGACAAATAGTCTTTCATCTGGTATAGAAACTGTCTGGGCTGGGCGAGTGACTGTGTTACACACTTGGTATGTATTATTCCAGATCAATATACTTCTAATGTAAAGTGTTCTTAGGCTCACAGTTGAACTCTTAATAGTCAAACCCAACAAGAGTATAGAATAGAAATGTGGAAGTCAGCCTGAGGACTGCAGGTACTGTGAACTCTGAGCTTTTAGTGAAGGACTGAAAAAGCCAAATTGTGAATGTACTCCTCCATTGTCTAGGAGGAGGTTGTCTAGGAGGAATTAGTTTTAGGAATTAGTTTTCCTACTGTGAAGCACCCCAAGCTGACCTTAGAGCAATTTAAGTTTTCAGGACCATCCCAGATGTCTTTTAGGGGAGTGTCTGTATGAAGCCATCCCAAGAACAGTCTGTCGACACAGTATGAGCAGGTAGCAGGACACGTAGCTGCAATGGCACGGGGGTGACCCTGAGCTCAGAGTGCAGGGGTCACACCAGCCCAGCTGTCTCACTGCACCAACCTATCCACGCACACATGAAGGTCTGCCTTTTGTAGTGCATCAGTGCTGTAACACACTATGTGTAGGTTAAATTGCTTGCTATACAAGATGATTTTTAAGGTCCCTCTGAACCCAAGCTGTTCTATGATACTCTGTGATCAGAAGTTAACTCTTGGCTCTCCAGGTCATAAAAGACATGCTGCTGTGAGTAATGGTAATGAATAGTATTGCAGGAACATAACTTGGGTTTGTGCAGTGGGGGATTTCTCATAGCAGGTAACAGTCTTTTGGGACATAATCTCTATTTTCCAGAGATATGGCAAGAAATTAAAACGTGAATGGCAGAACTGCCATCAGTTTCCCCTTTGCCATCCTAGCAAAAAGTCAGTCATGACTTAGCGTGCATAGTAAGGTTTGACTGCCAAAAGTGCTGAGCAATGTCCAAAAGAGCTGCTGGTGGTTACCTCTATTAGAGTATGCCTTGGAGAATACAGGAGGCTGTGAAAAGGATAAATCAATATCTCTTGTATATTTTGTCAGTGTTTATCAAGAAATCTAGGAAAGAAATACCTAAGAGGATTTTTTTATTAGTTGGATCTTGTATAGATACTACTCTTTACATGTATTGGTATTTTAAAAATTGATGGTGTATGTTTGGCAGTAAAAGGAGTAAACTGATAGACCTGTCTTTTCTAAATCGCTTTCCTAAACTGAAAAAAGAAAAAAAAAATCAATTTATTATTCCTTTTATGGTGACATAGTAGTGGGATTTTTTTAACTATCTGGGGGATTTCTGCTGCCAACATCTCTCTGCCATTATGTAGTTTTGAGCTGAGTGATAAAGACTATCTTTCTCTAAGACAGATGTTGGTAATGGCCTTATTGTGCCAAAATCTTTGTGAGTATAAAATACTGTATAAAAATATTTCCATCCATTAATAGTGAATGCCAGAAAAGAGTACACAAGTGGTTTCAAATTTAATCTGTAATGTAGCTGATGCCTCAAAGATAACAACATCTTACCCCCAAGAAATACAACACTGTATGTGAGGTAATTGCTGTGAGTTATATTGAATATATATTATTCATTAGGGGACTGTCATTATATCATGCCTGTGAATTCCCCAAAGTCTCTTATCAGTGTCCTCATCACATCTCAGCATTTATGGAAAAGAGGATTTTGGTGTCCCACTTGACTGACTGATGCTCTGGCTTGCTAGTAGCCACTTCTAGTGAGCATGCTTGCCTTGTTCATTTGAAGTGAATAGACTTTGGGAAAGGAGCTTAGTTCGTATATTCACATTATCAGAGATAACACTCCTTCACAGGGAATATGTAGTGGTATGTTATCTCAGTTTTGCAGGAGAGCAAATAGTAAAAGGTCTTTCGTATGCAGCTTTCATGCTAAACTACTCTGCACTGTCTTCAAAGTATAAAGGCTCAATGTTTGGCCAGTTGCTGTGGATAGATTTTTGTTTTTTTGGTCCATTAAACGATGTTTAAATATGTCTTTGAAACTTACTTGGCCTGTCATTGGTTATACTTGCTTATGGCATTCCTGTTAGAAATTGGAAGAGAGAGAAGGCAAGGAAGGTAAGGATGGAATTTCCCTGTTATTAGCAATTAGCAGATCCAGATTTTATTTTCCTGTACCATTTTTTGCCAGGAGCAGCTGCAAAGAGAGAATTACACTGTGACCTTCACAACACTTCCTAGTGCCGTCATCAATCAGATCTGGCAGGAGCTTTATCACATCTATCAGTGTGGCTCATAAGCCACATGCTGTCTAGTCTAGGGGGAAAAACAAACAAACAATGGGAGCTACTGTAGGGTTTGTTTAAAATAAAGCAACCAGGAGTGAGCTTTTCCCATATGTGCCAGCTTTGTAGGCAGATTTCTGGTTTTGCCGTGTGCTGTTGGGCTGATTAATAAAATATGATGATTGTAAAGCAGTGGAAGAGACTTCCACTACATTTCAATGGCACTGGCAGCTCATTCACAAGTAATTGCAGCTTCAGCGTTTCTCAGGCAATGCTCCTCAGTCCCATTCTCATCCTCAGCGTTATTTGTACAAAGGAATTTATGCAGTTAGATTAATTTAGGTGTTTTCTACACAGGTAAGTGTTATAGAAGAAATACGTGTTTTCAGACTTCAGCTTTCTCAGATCAAATGGTTTGTTATTTTTCTTTTTGTGGGATCATGTGTGCCTTTGTAGGCTAGTCTAGGTCTCTTCCAGAGGCATGTTCATAATGTAGCAGCCAAGGTCAGCTGATCATCTGCAACATCTTCCCTTTCAGCATGCAAAACATTATTAACACCCTCTAAGTGGCTGGTTTGTTTTCTGTTTGGTTGGTTGGTTTTCCCTGTTTACCATGCTCTGGTTATGGAGTTTTGCTAAAATGTAAAATATTTTGTGTTCTTACATTTTTTCATTGTTACACCAAGTTCACTGCCGTTTTCAAATTCCTTTGCTCTCTTTTTCCTGACATCTGCAATAGATAAAACTTTCTTGCTTTCCTTTCCTGAGCTCAGTACAGTGACAGTTTGACAGGTTGTCACTTTGTGCCTGACTTGCTTGCAGGCAAGCAAGTCACCTTGCTGACAGGTAGATGGGAGAGCAAGAAGCAATGGGGACAGGCAGAATTGCAGCTGTATGTGTAATTCTAGCTGCCTTCGTGCTGATGTTCGTGTGTATATGTGATATACACAAATGAAGATGCAGATAGATAAATAAAGAGTGTATATGTGTATATACATATAATATATGTGTAGGTAATATGTTAGAGCTGCCTTTGTCAAACAGGTTTTCTGAGAAAAATGGCTAATTGCTAATAAACAAATAAATGTACTGTTATACTTTTGAGTAAAAGATTAAGGCCTTGAGCTTCAAACTGTTAATGTTGATGGCCAACAGCAGGGTGTGATCTGTAATTTCTGTGGTTTTTAACCAGCCAGTTCTTGGCAGAAGCCATCTTGGTACCAGATCTGGGCAAGGAAGTTTGAAATGCCATATGAAATGAGCAGCAGCAGGTGCAAGGAAAATGCTCATAAAACGTGAAATACATTTAGCAAAAGGTTATCTATTTTGTCAGGAAAAAAGAAATCACGTGAACTGGCTATCTGGTTATGGAAATGATTACTTTTGTGTTTTTCCTCAGCGTGTGCTGTGTCAGTTTGAGAGGCTTTGTAGCCCCAGCTGCTGCAGTGGCACTAGGCAGGGCAGTGGCAGTGGCACTAGTGGGGCAGTGCTCAGTCCCTGCCCCACAGACCAGCAAACCTGAGGGGCAAGGAGCCTGCCCAAAACTGTACTGCCTGTTCTGGTTCCAGCAGCCAGGCACCATGGCTGCTCAATCACTTGGTAGAGAGGTTTAAAGAGTCCAAAGCCATGAGCAGTCCCATTTCAGCAGCAGGATGAGGAGGAGAGGGAAAGCTGCCAGCAGGAATTGGTCTGAGATGCTGAGTCCTGTGTCATTGTTTGCATGTTTGTCACTGCTTCATGAGGATGCAGCAAACCAGCTGGCTTCCTGCTGCAGGTGTGACCAAACAAAAAGACATGGTATCAGCCCTGAAAACAAGGTGGACAGTAATGGGGAAGTAATAAAATGGCAGGAGTTGAAAATAGGAGAGATAATGCAGAAGGCAGAGGGATGAGTTAAGGAGCAGGGCTGCCGAGTGTCACCAAGGGCAGTGGTGGCTGGGAGCTGAGCTGCAGAGGGGCCACTCTGATGCTGTTCTGCTGCTGCATCTTAGCAGAGATCAAACAGAAAGAAATTCCCCCTTGGAGAGTGGGATTTATTCATGTAATGCAGTCCATGCTAGGGAATAGAGTGAAATACTGGATTTGTTACTGGCTGTAAGAGATCAGGCTGAAGAAAGTAAATATCTGAAAATGTTAGGAAGCTCAGTGGTTCTCAGCTGTCTTAATACATAGCATTATCAAAAGAATACCCTGTTGAAGATTAAAAGATCTGGTTCTTGGAAAGGGGAAAAGTATTCAGACTGAAGAGCTTCTGAGAATGTACAGAGCTCTTCTCCTTGCCTGATCCCTCTGTCTGCACCATGTGTTTGTCATTAGGACCATGAAAAGCTGTGAGTCTCCTTAGAGGGGGAATGATGGGTGCATGGTGGGTCCTTCAGGAAGAACCAGGAGAGCTGAGAGGAGACAAGGGGCTAGGTCAGGCCACAGCTTTTTGTTTTGAGCTTAACAGGAATGAAATCCACCCTGAAGAGTCTTGGGGAAAATTCTGGATGAGGGCCAGTATGAATAATGCTGAGTGCAGATGGGTGGGACCCCACCTGGTTACAAAAACAATCCTATTTCCAAGGTTAGCTATTTCTGCTGAAAAAGGGGATATTTAACAAGTAAGGTTTCATTTAAAAGAAAAAAAAAACAGTTGGAGACCTTAAAAAAACAAACCCAAATAAAAAAATCTAAAAGTCTCTCACTTCAGAAATTAATGAAAACAAGCCCCCAAACATGCAGACAGCTGAAAGCACACACCAAAAACCTCAGATAAACAAAACAAGTGTCCTCTGGGGAAAGGAAGAGTTGTTCCCTCTCTGGGAAAATTTGTCTGTTCCTGTGGCTTGTGAACTCTTCATTTTCTCTGGGACTTTCTGCTGTCCTTGGTTTGCTTTTTTTCAGCTTCTTAGTCTTCTTTCCCTGGAGCCTAGAATGCGAGCACTAGACTTTAAGTAAATGAATGACGAGTGCTGTTCCTCAGGGGTTGGTTTTGGGACCAGTCTTGTTTAGCTTCTTGGCAGTGACAAGGGCAGTGGGATTGAGTGCAACTCAGCATGCACTAACCTCTACTCCTGCAGCTTGTGGCCATCAAGACACCTTTCCCCTTGTGACAGCCACATCCTGAGCATTATTCCAGAGCTAATCTGGAGCAAACTGTATTCAACAAGCCCCAAAAATGCAATGGTTAATTTTAGTCTGACTCAAGTTTCCATTAGTCTCCAATTGACTACTGTTCCTGTCTGTCTGCAATGACTGAGCCTCAGAGCCTCTCAACACTGCAATTTCCTTCACATCCCTTTGGATCTTCCTCTTTATTGTTGTTTGCAAAACACTGAGTCTGGATTTTGCATATGTGGAAAATCTTGCTGAGAGCTGTCCCCCCTTTGACCTCATTCTTTTCAGATCTCTCATTTTTCTGTCCTCTTGCTTATAGTCCAACTACGTAACTTTTAAAAGTGGTCTGAGTGTAAAAAGTAAATTGCAGTGAAGGCTTGTCTGTGAACAGTAGCTCTCTACAGCCCAAGGGCAAGTAGGTACGTGTGTAGAAGGCCCAAATGACTGACTGTCCCAAAGAAGCAAGTAAAATACTGATTAGATTCAAAGGAAAACAAAAGTTGCCTTGAAGAGGTATGATGTTTGGGGGTTTCTAGACTTCCTCAACCCTTTTTAAATCCTTAAAATTTATTTTTTTTTCTGCCACAGTAACGTCTTTTAAAGTGTTATGGAACTAGCTCTGCTGTTCTCACACTTGGGATTCCGGTCCGTTTATGGTCAGCAGACCTACAGGCTCTAGGATATGAGTGCAAATAATTCAGATTGCCCTGAAGTTTATTGTACTTTATGGGAGCAAAGGGTAAAATCCATCTTCAAGACTTGGGGTCATTTGGGCTAGATTTCCTGACATAACCAGCTCTTATAAAAAAACCCAGCTGTTCTGGGGTTTTCTGCCAGCTTTAAAGAAAAGCAACCACATAAAGAAAAAGTACTCTGGCAAATAGGGATCAAACCTTAGCTTGGTTTGAGTGTGCTTTAAGTAGTCTCAGTCTTTGCATTGACACTATTTAAGTTCTTCTTTTGCTTCAGGGAGGTAACTTGGAAGCAGTATTTGTGAGCGAGTCCAGGCCTTTCCCTGCTCATTGCTGTAGGGAAGGGCTGTTTCCTACTGTGGTCTAAGTGTTTCCCTCTGTGAGATAGGATCTGAACAACCCAGAGCAAGACCTACATGTAAATAACGTGAAAGTAAAGATAAATGAAACGATGCTGCTTTCCAAGGTGTGATTGCAGAGTAGTTCTTGGCCAGGAGGCATCACTTGGATGGCCCATCCTCAGCCAGGACCAAAGGTGCCTGGAGACAGCACAGCAGCAATGTGCCCTTGCTCAAGCTATAGTTTGAGCTATGTATAGAGAGCAAAAGAAGCATGGCCCTTCTAGCAAGTTGTCATCAGTGACTTACAAAGCACTTGGTACCTCAGAGCAGCTCTTTATATGTTAATAGCTCATTAAAATCTAATGACTTCATGAGATCAGACAAGGAGTAGGAACTGGAAATGGCAGATGTTCAGGGTGGAAAGGGAAGGAGAGAACCTACAGGCTGCCTGAACGCTTGAAAGAAATGCATAATAAAGTTGTAAGGATTTTGGTACACTGGTCCCTTCTCTCATCAGCCCTGCTAGTGCCTCAGCACTCCTGAGGTTTCAGTACAGACCCACAATCTTCGGTAATGAAGTTCAAGGAAGGGAAAGAAGCATGTAAGAATCCTTTAGCATCTTTTCCATTTATTTGTGTTGCCACCCCTGCTTTTTAAGCTTTCTTTTTAACTCTTGCAATGCTAATGAGTTTAGGAACACTCCTAAATTCTGGGATAAACAAGCTTTTATCTACTTTACCTGGAAACCTTTCTGACATGATGCCAGGTGTTACATCCCTAAGACCTCTTGCCGCAGCACCTTTGAACTGCGGTTTGCAGGGATTAGCTCACCTGCCCCGTGTGCCAAGCAGCCTGCAGCAAACATCTCACCTGCTGTTTTACACTGCTTGCATGAGTGGTGCCCCTCAATGCTCTGCTGTTTGCTATTGAAGCTACTGACTGTGCCTTTCTCCCAGTGAGCTGGCAGAGAAAAGCTGTGCAGGTTTCCTCACTGATGTGGGACGTGCTGAGACCCTCCACACCTACCTGCACTTCTCTTTGATTGCCTTCACCAGGGTCAGCTGTAAGAGCTGACCATCCTGGATCAGTTCAGTTTGTGCCAAAATAATCCTTCCCCTATTCAGTTCAGCTGCACACAGTGCAACAAAGCAACAAAAAGTATGTGTGTAATTCCAGAGGGCTCCCACCACCTCTAGGAGGAGTGGAATGAGGCATGGCTCTGTGTGTACCATAGCACTTCACAGGGTTGTTTTGTTATAATCAGTAATAAAGAGCATTTTTGTATAGTTCAGTAATATAAAAGTAATATTGAGCAACTGCACCTTGTGATGAGAGTTGCCAGGGTGTAACTACATAAAACAGACAAAGGGCATGGCAGGACGGTTTTTGCTTGGATTGGAGAAATCATTATTAGAGCATAATTCTCAAAAATTGTAGTTGTTGGACCATCTGAAGTAAGCCTGCCTAGGAAAATATTTGATTCCTTTTGCCACTGTTTCTTTATTAAAGTGAGAATTTCTTCCTGGTGAGATTTTTGTAAGGAGGAAACTTCACATATACCAGTGGAAGTTGTCCAAAGCAGAGTGGGAAAATGCCATTTCTAACTGTTAAGTACAGAATTAATAAAGGCCACCTGGAAAAATAAATGTTCATTGGTTGCTGATTTCACATGTAAAGTACATTTTCTTATGGAATTATTATTTATACTGTAGTAAACCCAATACAGAATTAAATAATTTTATTCAGCTTTTAATTTGGCGTTATAACCAGGTGATGCCTCTTTCTTCCTGTGCTTAAGAATTAAAATTCTTGTCTCCAATAACTCTTTGTTTGCCTGTAGGCAAGCAAATTTTGTCATTGACTAATACCAGAAAGATCAGGGACTTGGTACCCTAATCATAGGACTGCTGGGAAACACTGAACACCAGCAGAGAGCCCTTTGAGTGGGGAGAATTGAGATATTTCATTGTCTGCTGCCATTATCTGGTTTTACATTCTGCTTGTCTGCCAGCTTGTTATTAGTAACAAAGATTACTAGAATCTGGGTTTTTGAAAATCCCATTGTTTTTTTCTTTATCTGATCACACCATGGAATTATGTCACTGAATTCAAATTCTGACAGTGGTAGACTTTGTGTCCTGGGTGATTAAACATTTTGTCAGCATAAAGTTGCCTGATGTCTAATTTGAGGATCAGAGGGCTGCATCCCTTCTGCTCAGTGTGAGGGTTAAGACATAGCATTATTAAGCTAGCAAAACAACTGTAAAAAATGTATTAAGACTAGCAAGGTTAATTTGGGTAGTTTCCTGTTGTCCTAGCTTCTTTATCTTTCCAGGGAGTCTTTTCCTACCTTCTTCATACGTGCATCCATTTTCAGAATCTCTCAAAGCGAGAACTCCGTATTCTGGATAAATAATGTGCCGCTGCTCTTTTGCTACATAGTTATTATAGGATTTTTTACTTGTTAGGTCAGATTGGTCTCATTTTCCAGATTAAAAATAGTCACTTCTGAAGGGAAGATTTAGAATGATGTATTGATTGTGACTGATAGCTGTTTTTTCAAATAATCATTTGTCAGCATCTACTCATATAGGGCACTTAGCAGTGTAGAATGACCTTAATCTAGCTGCAAGTTCAAAGATGACAATATATCTGCTGGACTTGAAAAACATTAAACTGGTTTTTCTGCACACTTCACTTGAAAATATCCTACCCCCTAAACAACCATATTAGCTATTGTTTATGCTTATGTTTGTTCTCAAGCAGCAGTCTGCCCCACACTGGAGATATTTTAGAACCACGTCTGAATGGTACCCTATCCTCTATATACGACTTTTGCCATCCTTTTTTTTAGCCTTGTCTTAGTCTTTGATTGAGTACCTGTGTCTGTTGTTAATTTTCATTTGTGATGAATTTTGGATAGGGTCAGTCTCCTGACAAATTGCTTTAGAAGACAAATGGTGAGCAAATGTCCGCATTGTAAGAAATGCGACCAAGGTGCTCCATCATGGCAATTTTCAGAATCGTGCTGATGGGAACTTCTTTGTGTCTCCTTTCTTATCAGAAGACCATGGGTAGAAATTATGTAGGGGATTTCATTTCAGATTATTTTCAATCGCTGTCCTTCAAAGACAGAATGCAACCTGACATGTGCAACCAAAGGCAAAGTGAAACACAAGGCAACCAACTTGGACACTGATTAAAGATATGGATGATTGCAAATAGTAATAAGATTCATTAAATAAGATGCTTATCTAAATCAGGTGTAAAAGAGCAGTAGTGGGATCCAGAGGGGTACTAAAGGGATATTTAACTGCATTATTCAGTGTACTCTGAGGCTGGAACTGAGTTGCTAGGGCTGAACTGGTGTTGGTAGGTTTGGAAAAGCAAAGGTACTGAGTGCAGTGCAAGCCCTGCTTATCTGTGGGACTGGGGGGAATAGGCATGCTGTTTGTTAAACCCATTTTCACCATGTTTGTGGTGGCCTGTCACATTCACTGTTCTTCATAGATGGGTGTCAGCTATGACCCAAAAGTGCTTTCTTTCCATCCTCCCTTTTCTTAGGACAGTGAAATGAAATCTTTCATTTGTACATCACATCTGTTATGTTTTTCACACTGGTTTTGAGGCATGGAGAAAAAGACAGGAGGAAGTCAAAATTAAAGTGAAATGAGAATGTATTTTTATGAAGTTATGTTACATTTACCTATTTTGAAGATTAGCATTTGGAAATGTGCTTCTTAACTGAGGATAAACTGTTCATTTTAATCTATTCACATCTAAATTAGGATTCAAGTATTGGTACTTGCAAGGCACTAAGAAAAGCACTCACTCAGACCATCTGTTGGGAAAATGGGAGTATGAAACTGTCATCATATGTTCACAAGTCCTGCCTGTCCCTGGCACTTTTAACAGCATCCCCATGTGAATGCTGAGTGAGTCTGAAACTGAGGAGGCTCAATGGGATCTCCACTGTGGCTCTCTGTTGTGCCAGTTAATAGGTTCTTCAGAAAATGCAAGTCTAGATATTTCCCTCACTTCTGTTCTCAGCAAAACTGGTTAAGCACAGTTTATAGATGACATGAAAATGATAAATAATAATAGCACAAGTAAATATATGTGAGTATAACATATCACTAAACAACTTTCTAACTATAGTTAAATATGTTACTGTAATGAGAAAGCTCTTTTTCACTCTCATTTTAGTAAACATGGGATCAGATTTCCAAATGAAAGTCATGTGAAAGCTGATAGGCAATTAGAGTGGGATGCATTCTGCCTGACTTGAGCCACACATGGCAGAACAGGTCTACAGCTGAGCTCCTTCCCAGCAGACCTTCTGTACAATCAGGACATACAAATTGGCTTCTCTAGGATGTAATTAATCTGATCTATTCTAGGCATCTATTTTAGGAAGCCTGAATTTCTCCATTGACTGTGCATTGAGCCTAGGGCAACTAGCTGAGATACAGATGACAGCTTTGTAAGCACTGGCATTTAGTCAGAGCAGTGTCACTTGCTAAAGCTCAAATGCCCTGCCTCACCTTTCAACCCTACAAAATGAGTAATCCTTCTGAATTAAAGGAATTTATTCAGGAGGCTTAAAACAATATAATAATTCTTTGCATTTGCATATATAAGTGTACTCCTGCTTTGGGTGTAGTTAGAGCTTACGAAAAGGTCTGTCACAACATCTTTGCGTGGCTATTTCAGGGCTTTGATGGCTTATGCTGTTCAGGGAAATCTTTAGGAAGAGACTGGAAATGGAAGAAGCATGAAAGAGACAGATTCTCAGTAAATGAGGTTTATGATATAAAATTCTTAGTGGTGTTCTTCTGGGCATTGCTGTATAATTTTAGTTTTCTGATTTATGAGTAGTTTGCCATATTGGTCACATATAAAATTATTTGCATACCAAATGTGAGTTCATTCAGCTGTGAAGTTTTTATTTAGGCTGCTGCTCTCCATGCCTAACTAATTAAGATGTGCATTTGAGATGTGCAACTGAGGTTCTTAATCTTCAATAAACTAAAAATAATTAGTTTTATTGCCACTCTTTAAAATTTAAAAACAACAAATAAAAGTGCCATCAAAACTCAACATTCTCAAGACAGGAAAAGAAACTGATTGTGTAGTGGCTTGGAAGCCATCACATGGGAAACTACAGATAGAATTTGGAAAAAATTTTTCCTTGTGTCTTTGAAAAAGGTGCACAGTAGAGATTGTAATTTCTGGGAAGCCAAAATATCTGGGTTTAACCAAAAATTTACTAATCCGTTTAAAGATGAATCTTACATTTACACAATATCAGGGATTTGGGATTTTGCTAGGAAGCCCAGAGAGGACCAGTGGCTTGGATTTATTTCCAATACCTGATTCTTTCATAAGTATATTTTAGGTTTGGCCAGGAAGAACAGATATAGATAATTGAGAAATATGCCTTTCTTCAGCAGAAATATGTATATGAAACATTGTATTGTAAGGTGATCTCCTTAAAGGCTGCTTTCCAATCAAAATCAGTTGTTTTAGTTTTTTATTATATTCTCTATCATATTACATATTGAATACATTTTCTATATTTATCATTCTGAGGTAGTGTAATAGAGCAATAATTTCCATGGAATGTAGAAGAAATTTAAATAGAGATGGCTGGAAACTGTAAACCTGCAACAGCACTCAAATGGCTCCAGTGGGAAATGAACACCTATAAAAATGAGTTTCCCCATGAGATGCAATCAGGCATAGTTGGTTACACACATGTGTTTGCATTGAATCCAATGGAAAAGTCCAGAGACTTAAATATGTCTGTTCCCATGCCAAAAGTCCCAGTGGAACTGCAGACCTCTGAAGGTGCAGAGCACCTTGTGAAGCTCCTTCATTTACCCCTAAGGCAGACAGTGCACACAACCCACCTTCTCTATTTCATTGTTGGTATTTGTTTACTGGTATCAGCCTTTGTCTTTGACTTCTTGTTGCTGTTTAAGTCTTAAAAATAGTTTAAAGACTTAATAAGCTTAAGCTGTTTTTGTAAGGAATGTAGTTCTTCATCACTGCTGCAGGCTGAATAATTGCTGTGTGGCTACATGTTCCTTGTATGGTAGGTGACCTCCCAGAAAGATTCGTTAGTGTTTGGAGCATGATGATTATTACTGTATTGTTTTACCTAAATCGTTTTTGTTGAAAGAAAGAGATAAGTTAAATATTATTAAAAGTTGGAGAGGTAGAGTGTATTTTAGAAAGTGCTGTTCATAAACACATCACATTCACTCGGTACAGACCACCACGTGCTTGCTGTTTAATTTAGGCAAGTGTCCATTTAGGTGTTCTTTACCAGGGCTTGTGATACAATGAGCAGCTGGAGTTCATGTTAGCTTTCTATATTAACCAGAAAGGCAAGGTAGAACTAAATGAGAGCATCAAGCCTTGGTAAATACATCTATGCTTTCTTCAAAACTGTATCCAAGATCCTTAGCAAAATACCACAAGGTGCTGCAGGTGTTGGTAGGAAGAGATCAGTTGTACATATATTTACACAGCTCTCCTTACCTTTCTGTCCAGAGAGCTGCTGATTTCTTTGACAGTTAAAGACCTTAAATGCAACAAAATGTAAAGTACTGGGCAGGGATTAAGGATTTTAGGTGCAAGCAACAACCCTCTGGAGATGCCTCCCTTACACTATTGACCCCGATTTAGAAGAAATTGGTTTGTACTAGCAACCATATAGCACATCGGTGCTTATACCTCTTCACTTCACAAGGATATTAATAAATACAACATTGGATAGGATTTCCTGACTTAAAAATTATTTCTAACTAGTCTTCTCACCTGCAAAGTAGTGAGGTCTGACCTAATCTAGTAAAATGTATTGCAAGTGTAGTTCTGGAATAAAACCACATACTGTTCAACAAGCCTACATTGAGAGAGGCTCTCAGTTGCAAAACAGTGGAAACTTCCAAATTTTTTAATCAAAGCAATCTCATTTGCTGATCACAAATAGATCTGGGGAGAATTGACCCCAGCTTCTTTAAAGATAACTAGCTGCTGCCCATCACTCCTTTTGTTGCTACTCTGATATTCTACAGAATATGCTTGTACTTATCTATCTCACTATGTAGATATATAAAATAAAAGTATACGCTAATTGTTCTTCTTGGGTCAGTGGAGGATGTCTGAGAGAAGCCATGCTGTGAAAGGACACTCAAATCTGTGTCTGCCTGTACTGCCTTATCCCTGGCACTGAGATTCCTGTGTGACACATACCCTGGGTCTTTGCAGGGAACCTGATGCTTCTCTGCATCATTTAGGGAAGCTTGCCCACTTGTCCTGAGCCCTGGTGAGGATTTTCAGCTTTTCCTGAGCTGTTGGATTTTGATGTAGAAACGGAAGCACTAAGTAACCTAAGTAGTGCTTTCAATTGCTGAATTGGTTTATCTGAGTGTGAGTTGTGGGGTAGAAAAGACACAGGTACTTAAACTGTGTTATGGACAGCAGGTCATATATATATATATAAATACAATACATGTATTTATACATGTATTAGATATACAGTATATTGAAATACAATACATTAACCCATTTCAGAGGAATTCTAAAAGTCTTCAGGAGAGATTTCTTCCTACTGCTTTAGATGCATTTCCATTTTTCTCATAAACTGGAAACACCAAATCTTTCTACTTTACCATACTCCATCCTTAAAGAGTATGGGTTCTTTCTGTTTGAGTGTTGGGGGTTTATTGTTTTGGGTTTTTTTTTGTGGTGATGGTGGGGGTTTGCTTTTGTTTTGTTTTTGTTTAATGCTTTCATTTGCCATGCTGCTTGTGGATTTCAAAAGTTTGCCAGAGGATATTTTTAAAATTGGTCACTCCTCTTGGTTGTCACATGACAGCACAAATCAAAATACTTGTCAACTATTTTTCCAATAAACAGCTTTATTAAATTCATCTTACAGTGTAAGGGTATGTGTGTAGTCTGCTTCTGTAATGGTTGAATAATATGCTTGAATCTTACTTCTAGGAAAAGAGACTGTAGTAGGAATTGTAATGTATTGAATTTCACCTGGAGAACAATGTCTTGAGGGTTAAAATACATCAAAAAATTAAATAGTTCCCTTTGGAATGTGAGATGTGGATAACTGTGTCCATTCCTTTGTTACAACTTTTGCTTATCCAGTTGCACTTTCTTCCATTTAATTATCAGGTAGGAGCACAAATCAAAAAATATAAAAAGGAAAGGATAGTTATGATAGCCCATTGGTTCATTATTTATGTAAGAAAATACAGTCTCTACTGATGTTGCATTTATTGACCTTAAATTAAATTTCAGAAGACAAAATAAACAATGTCCCTAATGTAAAATGTGAGAGACTACAGGACTGTTTAATTCTTACAGAACTATTCAGAATGAACTTTCCCACTCTTTGCATGGTTGCCTTGTAGTCTTTAAAAGCACAGTGCTGCATTGTTATCAGAGAAGATAATGCTTTCCATAGAGATGCAGGATAACGTCCCTGCTAGGAATGCACTGCCCCAGGGAGGAGAAAGCTAAAGGTGAGCCTACTTGCAGCTTTTGCTTTCATTTGAAAATAATTATAACACTTAGGTTATTGGTGTCATTGTCTCTGACAATTCCAACAGGTTAGAGCATCTGAGTCTGTTTCACATGTAATACAAAGAAGTATTTTGCATATGTTTCTAATAATTGCCATTTTTTCCTTTGGGTGTTCTGTTACAATATGTTCTATGCAGCCCCAGATTTCTCTGTCTGAATCACACCATGCTCCAAGAAGCTGAGCATACTGCATAATAAAAACAGCCTTGTTTCTGCTCCCACATAGCTACTGAGTCCTTCAGATAAACAAGGGAAACCCCACAGGAATAGGGGCTGTTTTCTGAGGAGCTGGGAGTGAGCTGCAGCCTTCCTGCCATGCCTGACCCAGGAGACAGAGATGTTTTCTCCCACCACTTGTCCTTTGGTAGCTGTCATGCTTCCACCCACAGCACCACAAGGATAGTCACGTATGTGCATGTATAGCTGTGTGGAGAGAAATCTATATCTATCTGTATCTATATATCTATATCTATATATCTATCTACATATATATCTATATATATATCTTTATACACACACATGTATAGGACTAGGCCATGTGCAGTGTTACCATTGTGTGACATCTACACCAGAGACTGCTGTTTCACTGTGAGTTTAAATCAAAATGTAGGCTGCTACTACAAGATATGATCCAGCTCATTCTCCCTTCCTTGCTCCTGCCCTGTAGAGACACCAACAGGAGCTCTCACTGGCACATGGTGAGCTGGCTCCATGCCCTCCTCTGGCTCACCCATGGCCCAGAAATGCTAATTTTGGCCCAAAGGAAGTCGTGGAAATGAGGGATGACATCAGTCCCTCTCAGCAGCAGCCTGGATTAACTTTAGCTTTTTGTAAAACCACAGCTTTCAGGACAGGCAGGGATGAAAAAAAAAACCCCAGAAATAACCATCTGATTTGAAATACCTACTTGCACACTTGAGTGTGCTTCTTTCACTTGTACAGACTGCACTGAAAGTCATCTCAGTATCTCAGAAAGTGACTCTCCAGTTATTGTTTTCTCAGTGTTGGTGACTTGTTTCAAGGAGAACATACAGCCTGGCCTAAGGGATGGTGAGTTCTCTAATCAGGAAATAGTTAAGATGAAAGCATCCTGCAAGCATCTTGGAGAAGGGAAAGGGGGAAGTAGAGAGAGCATCAACAGGAGTTTTTTTATTTATATTCAGTTGTGTATCTTGTCCTCTCACAGAGTATATGATTTATCTCATGCCAGTCTAAAAAAAGAAGTAGAGGAATACCTTTGGAATTTAAACTCTTAACAATGTCAGAACTACCTTTTGTCCTGACTTTTCCAGGTTTTCTATTATTTGGCTATGTTACAGCTACTCTCTAAATTGAACTGCTACTCCTTGACATGCATCAAAGAGATTCCTTAAGAACTTGATTTTTTTCCCACTTAAATAGAACTCAACATGATTAGATCTAAATCTTTAATGAGGATCACTTATTTCCTGTGAAAATTGTGTTGTGATAAACTAAGAAGAAAGAAAAGGAGAATCTTAGGACAAGCTCTGCACAGGCTTCTTCACTGCTAAGCCTGTCAAAGCCTTGGTTAAGAGCTGTGGTGTACCCTTCTTGGCCAGCTGAAGTTAATTCTACCCGTGCATGGTTGAACTGTTTATGATTCAGCTGCTGAACTGCTTGGCATTTAAATACTAACAAGAAACAGGGATCTTTTGCATTAACATGACTCTTCCAGCCTGGCTCAGCAGATGACATAAGACTGGTTCAGCTTCTATGCATGAGGAGGAGGGAGAGGGATATCCTTGGCAACTGTGCCAAGGTATGTCCAAGCCCTAAGAGATCCGTGTCATTCTGTTGAGATCAGCTGATTGTGAAGGGCCTGTATTGTGTCTCTTCCTTCTGTCTTTTTTTCTCCTGCCTGAGCATGTAACAATTCAGGACTGACAGAAAGGAGCCAATAAGCCATTATTTCTGCTCCATAATTAGGCTTTGTTGTATCTACTTCTTTACAGCCTCCTAATTTGTCATATTAGCAGAGCTGTGCTTCCTCATCACAACTTTTTTTAATCATGAAAGGATCAGGTCAGCTGAACTATATATATATTGTCACTGCTAATACTTCAGGCAGATACAGCTATTTCTCTGATTAAAGTGATGTGCAGTAATATCAGGAGGTGTTGGATCATGTTTTTCCCCCTTTGCTGACACTGTTACTCAAACAGTGCTTGAGTAGAAGCCTAACAAGTCCAGGCTGAAGGTTGTTCCTGGGTTCCTAAGCACATCATTTGTATCACCTGCTTGCAAATCCTTCCCTTTCCATCATTCTGCTTTTCATAAAGGTGACTGTTAGGACATGGGGGAAGGGTTGGCGAGCCTTCTGCAGAATCTTGGCATGTGGGAAGGGGTCTCTCAACCTGGAGCAAAGCAGTTTCTTCAGACAGCCACCATCTGGGATGTTTGCAGCTATTTTGTCATCTTGTCTCATGCCCAGATGACAGAAAGGTCTATTATTCTAGGCAATTAGGGTGAATGTTCCCCACTTGTTTTTCATCTTTGGTATGATAAATTTGGTGATGAAACCCTGAAGAGTTTTTTAGTGGTGTTTTTTTGCTGACGCAGAGGCTGAAGGCCAGTAACATTATAAAATGTCATCCCTGCCTTCCCTTACCGGTGTTTAAGTAATAGAAGTAATTAAAGGCAAAAGTGTTACCTTTCATGCTGTTGCATTACCTACAGCAAGAATCAAATAACTGTATACACTCTAAGGTGTGAGATGTGGCAGCCACGTCTTGGCCAAGGCTGAATGACTGATGGCAAGCCTTTGCCAGGGTAACAGGCAAACGCTTTCCTGGGAATGTTGTCTGGAAGAGATGTCAAATAATCCTCAGGGCCCGAATAACCTCGAGAGGGCCTCATCTAGAGCAGTCTCATGAGGGGTGCTGTACTTGAGGGATAATTTGGACCGTAAAAGAGATTTCAGTACAAAAGCAAAGGGAATATTCAAAAGTTCTGAGGATGCAACGTGTGAGAGGTTGGGGAAGGGATTTCAGTTGTTTAGCAGAGGGAAAAATGAGGAGAGGCATCATAATAGTCTTCAGGTATGTTAAGGCTGCAATAAAAACGTGTTTCCCTGTGTTCCGTGGGTAGAACCAGATAAAATGGGCTTAAGATTCAAAACAGAAGATTGATAATGCATGTTAGAAGCACTCTTTCTTAGGTTAACAGTTTAAAGGTTGATTTGCCATGTGAAAGGTTGGACTGATTTCCCTGAGGAATGAGATAGCTGGTCTCACCTAGGATGAGGAAGATGAACAGCATCACTTCCTCAGTGTTACTTTCAGCCATATTCTTTGATTGAACACAAACTATTTATATTGTGTTCATTCTCCTATTTTTTTAAACCTTTCCCATGCAAAAGATTGATCTTTCCTCATGCTAATGCTTAATGATGTCTATGCGAAGTAAACTTAAACAATAGTAAAGGACATTTTTCATGAGGGTAGCTTGGATTTTCTGGGATCATGCTTCAGTGACCTGACAACCTGACAGCTTCTGTTTCCCCATCTTAAGTACAGTATGATGGTCATACAGTAAGTAACTATTGAAGAGTAGTTTTGACCTCTTGGAAGCTTTAAATGCTAAAATACCAATTCTTCATTTGTCATATTCATTGTTCTTCTCAAATCACAGTTTCATGTTCACCCAAAGCTGCTCTTCCATAGAACTTTATATTTGGAATTATTCTGTTATTTTTCTTCTTTTCCTTTTTTTTTTTTTTTTTTTTTTTTTTTCCTTTTTTTTTTTTTTTTTTTTTGTGTTGAAATTAAATTCTAAAGTCGTAGCAAAATTGACACGTACTTCACCTATTCACCCTTGAAAGCAGCTGCAGGACTGGTTGCTTTGTCACCTCTTCTCAACAGCAGTATCTTCCCTTCCTCTCCCTCCCCTTTGCCTCTCAAATGGCCCGAATTTGAAAACCATCTGCTGTCAGGCTGGGACGTGCTTACTGTTTTCTGTCAGTTTTTGGCTGCTGGCATTTTTTGCTCCCTGATGAGAGCACATCCTTGTCCTGAGTCAGCTCCACACTCGGCCTCTTGAGAGCCAGCCCACAAGGGACACGACTTGCAAAAGGCTCAGGATGGTGCAGAACTCTGTGTTTATTAAAGTCTTCAAGAGGAAGATCTCCAACTGAGTGTTTAAAGGAGGGAATGTTGGAGAGGCTCTGACAGAGCAGACATCTCCTTCTGGTGTTGCGGTCTGTCCTTCCTGCCCTGCTTCTGCTGTCTCATCCTGCTTCCTCTGATGGCTGCTGCTTTAGAAGTGGCTTTAGCACAAAAAGGGTTTTCTTTGAAGTATTGTGGAAATGGCATTTCTAAGAAACTATGACCAGCAAAATCCCAGCTTTCTTCAGCTGTCTGGTTAGAGCACAGCACCTCTATCTGTGTTTCTCCTCTTCTGGTGTAATATGAAAACTTTCAGTGACTTTTACAGTTCAATTGCTTTTGGCAAACTTTGGTTCTCCATCTTAAACCCACGCACTTGTATAAACATAACTGGCTTCAAGCTGTGTCAAATATAATCACTTAGCTACAAAAACAAAAACACACAGATATAATTGCTAAGATTCCACTTTTTGTAAACATTTTAGACTGAAAATGAGAATTCGGAGTGAAAATCACACCCTGCTTGCTAGTATTTTTCCCTTTTTGCTTCTTCCATTCATTTTTCCCTATTGTCATCCTCTTTCTATTCGCTAAAAGCACATTTTTGCTGCTCTGAGCCCCACAGAAATATATTCTGCCTAAATTGTGTCTTAAAAAACACACAGAGACACATGACAATGGGAAATACAAAGCAAAAGCTGAAATATGACACCACCATTCCTTAAGGAGAGGAATACTGAATATTAAGTGAAATCCTGAAGTTTCTTGTGCTGCTGACGAAAAGCAGCTTGATATGGGTGGTGAACATTAAAAACCAAACTATGTTGTGGAAGGAGCAGAGTCAGCAAAACAATTCAAAGAATGCATTGGCTTTGTGTTTCTGTTTGAGAGTAAATATTTGTTCTACGTTACTCAAATAGGAAAAAAAGAAACTAAAAAATCATTAAAGAAAAATCAGTGTGCTGGCAAAAACAAACCCACAAGTGGTGGGACAGAAGAGATTGCAGGGTTTATTTTGAAGAGGATCTTGGGATTTTTTTTTTTAGCAGTACCTTCCTCCTTTACAGTGCTCCAAAGCAATAGATCACTTTTGGCTTTGTTTGAAAGTTAGAAATACTAACCAAAAAAAAACCCCAAAAACAAAACAAGCCAACCAAACAAAAAACAACAAACAGCAACAAAAAACATCCCCAAAACCAAACACAAACAAACAAAAAAAAACCAACAAAAAACAACCGCCCCATGCTTTTTTGAAAACTGACAACAAAAGCGTGGAAATGTTGTTCTGTACAAATTAGGTCAAAACAGCCCTCACTCCCCCAGCATTACCCAAACTTGAACTCTCTGAAAGACTCTTCCTGAAATTCAGAAAATGCAGTTGGATTTTGCATGAACATCACAAGCTGTAATAAGAATTCAACTTGTTTTATACTTGTCTGTAATTCCAGCCTTTAGTTGAAAAAAAAAACCAAAAACAACCCCAAAAACCAACCAACCGAACAAAAAAAACCCAAAAACCAACCAAACAAAAAGAACTAACTGCCAAACAAATACTAAGCCTTGTGTTACCTTCCATTAAGCTGCAGCTCTGGGACTGCTGAGACTCCTGGAAAGGCAGATGAACATGAATTAGCTGCTGATCCTTTTGCAAGCTTCACTCCTGCACTTGCCCAGGTGTTGTCTAGTTCACTTCCCAAACACGCTTCCCAAAACCCTCTGAACAGAGCTTGGAGCTGCTTTCAGGGTAGGCAAGGAGCTCAGCATGAGCAGATAAGGGAAGAGTGGGGTCATTGATGTGGGCTGCTGTTCTTGCTGCTTCCCAGCAAGGATGGGGCTGGCTATAGGGGAGCTGTTACTCTTCCTGTGCATTCCCAGAATTTCCTACATGTGGCTGAAGGCAGGCAGAGAACCTATGGAGGTTGCTCCCAGAAGCTCCTGCAAAGCCCGTCTGGAAAGGCAGGAGTTACCTTACGTGTGCGTGATAGAAATCCCACACCTGAACTGGGTTTGTCTGCTCAGCAGTGCTGCAGATGTTCCTGCAGCAAATATTTGAGTATCATGGTGGTTGCTTGGTTGATTATATGGAAGGTATTAACTACTGAACAGCCTGTAAATATTTGCTAAGCTGTAAAATGCACAGAAAACTGAAATATTCTGTATAAGATAAAAAAAAAAAACAGTTGAGAATCTTCTGTAGCTCTTCAAACAACCTGGGTATAAGTTCAATTGGAAGTTACATTATTGTCTTCTCAAATGATAAAAATGCTCCAAATTTCACAGTAATATAGCTGAATTGTTGAGAATTCCAAAGGTTTGTTTTCCCTGTGGTCCAATTTGCTGCATTGACAAAGAGAAAAGCATGTGGTTAATATTGCTAGAGAAAGTACACACTTTTATTGATGGAACTGCTTTAATTTACTTGGTTTTGAAATACATGGGTTTACTTAGGGAAAATCCAGATGCAGATGATTAGATGAAAGGGAAAACTACCAAAAACAATAGGATGAGGCTAAATCTGTGGAGCCACCATAATATATCTGCGTATCTGGATTGCTATTTTCTCATAATGAGTAACAGGACCCGGAAACCCTTTAACACATGTTACATTCACAATGAATCAGCTCACAGTTTTACTCATATCCTTCTTATACTTTTATAAAACAAAATTTGGATCTGGTTCCAGCAATTTAGAAATGTTTTATGGCAACTGAGTCAAAGAATTTGGCAGGCTTTGCAGTTTGGAAGGCCACTGGAACGTTTTGAAAAAGCCATACTAATGTCTTAATAATAATGAGGTTAAAGTAATAATTTTTTCTTTGTTGCAAAAAGTAGGATTTTAATCTTTATTTGAATAGTTAGAGGATATTCACTCTCTAGGATATTCCTGTAGGTTTTGCCTTTAAGATGATAGATTCTCTGTAAGGAAGGAGTCATCCATGGGGAACCTTCTGACTTTTTTCTGTATTTGCATGGAGATGGATGGTTTGATTTGATATGAAGAAGTGGACTGCTCTGTTTTGTTAATAGCTTTGTTTAGATAAACTTGTTTAGAAATAGTTGCAAAAATTTGTCAACTCTTTCCTTGTAAAATTACAAAAATCAGTTATAAATACATATTGGTTTTCTAATATCAAACTTAGTTTTTCAGGTAAGTAACAGAAAGACAATGTAGGATAGAGTTCTTATGTTTAACATAAGTGCCAAGAAGGTAGTGCTACCTGGAAATTATGAGAGTGTAATAACACCAAAAAAATCTCACCCCTCTTTCTTAAACGTTGAAACGTCAGTGTGAACCACCATGTCAAAATGTTTCATGATTCTGGGATAAATAACATGATGTTTTTTGCTCTTAAGTTTGCAGCCTAGCAAAGTATGTGTGTGTTTTTTGGCAGTAAGCATTAACAATTCCTAACAAACAGAATCTTGTCACTGATGCTGCACTTTCCAGAAGGACCGAGATGAGGAATGAAACAGCACACAAGTGCAAAGGGTTAAAGAACTGGTTTCTTGCTGCCACTATATTGTGTTCCTAAGTATTTTAGGACTATGGCTGGATCTTCTTGTAAATCAGAGTAAAGTAAGGAGTAAATGCATGAAGGTCAACAAAATACTACGTGTTTAAAATTGGGGTCTTCAGAGTGTTGGTATATTTACTCCATTATGTCAGCTAACATGGCACGAGGCACATTTGTACAGGAATTGTTGGATCATTTTGTTTGTGCAGTGGTTTGGCTCTGGTGTCCTTGCTGAGAATCAGGCTGTGTTAAGTGTTTGGTGTGATGGTTGGAAGAGGCACATTGGCAGTCTGACCACTTCCATCAGTAATCAGAGGACTTCAGTGCATTGCAACACTTGTGAAAAGAAGGTGTCTGTGTCACAGCTGTCAGAGACCTTAAATGAAGACAACACAGGCTGTACTGGAAGAACGTGAAGATCCTGAGTCTAAAATGTTGCAATCTAAATTTCCAGCCCCCCTTATCTGATCACTGAAGCCACTGGTTCCTGATTTACAAAGGAGTGAAGCTTGAAAACCACCAGGAACTCAGCAGGGTTATCTCATCTGTGGATCAGCTTACAGAGCTGGAGTTACGCTGAGTTCTTGTCACTGAGGGTCACTCCTTGGCCACCCGCAGAGAAACGATCCTTCTTTGGCTCTCTTAGACCTTGAGACAGAACAAAAACCTTGAGATTTTGATTTTCTTGTTAAGTGGTATCTGTCTGATATGTGTGCCATTGGGACACATATAGGATACCTTTGGGGTTTAATATACCTTCCTCATGTGCTGCTGTGATTAAAATGCACTTGTAACACCGGTCTGCAGAGCAGCTGTCCCATCTGCCAGGGACAGCAGAGGCAGCAGGGACCTGGGTTTCATGAGCAGTAATGCATATGGGCACAATTAGGCAATATAGAGATGTTGTTTCTCATTTGTGTTTTTTTTTTAATTAACAGAACTCTAGGGAAAAACAATGTTTGCTCAGCATATTCGTATTTTGTCATAAATTGTTAATGCCTCTAGTCCAGTTATGATGATAAATTATTAATTATTGACCATTTTATACTCTTCTGTATCTTCACATAGGATAGCTAGCTTGTTTCTTGCTGAAGCATTAAGAAAGAAATACATCTGGTAATAGCAGAACTTCCATAAATTTGAAACAAATTAAGTTAGAGAAGACAGAAGAGCAAACAATCTTAGACTATCTATTAGTGTTTGAACAAAGCTGTATTTACTTCAAAATTTGTCATTTAAAATACATATTAGTAGATCATAATTTCTTCATTTTTTATTGTATTTTTAGGTTTGATTTCTCCACTTTTGGTGCCATAAAATTGGCAGTTATTTTAACTAGCAGTCACATCATTAACAATCTATACAGATTTTTCATTGTTGCAGTTCATATTTACCAAATACTTCTTTTTTCTCTTAAAAGCCATTTACTCATAAATTATTTACCTGTTTTAAAACAGAATGTGAAATAGTCTGTGTACTTTTTCAGTAGATGCTGAAGAAAAAGGAAAGTTGGATCACACAGTCACCACTGGCATCTGTTAGGATTATTCTGCTGTATAACAGCTTACTTTTACTGACTATCTTTTTGATTGGCCACCAAGCCTTTTCTGGACTTTTAAAATTGACAGTTGATTCAAGCATGTAATTTCAAAGCTTATAGTAGAAATTTGGAATTGGATTACAATTTTATGTGTGTTTAACTTCATGGCAATTCTAATTTTTAGACTATTCTTTAAACTAATAAATCTACTATTTAGTTCACACAGATGCCAAATAAATGGCTTCTGCCAACCTGGCAAATTTTTTTTTCCCTTTCCTGTCTGAATACAAAGATAAGTATTCTGCTAGTGCTCATTTGAAGGGACACAGTAATTGGATACGTACATCTATTCATCTTTAGGTTATTAGTTGAAATTCGGCCAACCTCAAAGTCATTTACATGACTGAGGCTGTTTCTAGCTAGTGTGAAATGAGCTGGAAATCTTATCTAACTATTGTTAGGCATCTATAGTAAAATGCTTTTGCTGCAACTGATGCAGAAAATGTATCTGTAGTGGGCATAATTAAGTATATAAATAACAAACAGTGTAACTTCCTAGGATGTAAAAAAGTTTTTTTACCTAGAAAAAAATTTGTCTGTATCATTGTTTGAGGTGTTCTAATAGAGAGTATATTTTGGAGTTTTCCCCTACATTATTGTGTTACGCCTGCTGGGCTTTTAGAAATAAACTTCAGTTTTCATGACCGAGATGTATTTCAGACATGGTAGAATAACCTTCAGTATAATTACAATGTCTGTGTGTGGATGAAACCTTGAGATGAATGTAGCTTTGACCCAGAGTGGAAGGGATGTAAGAACTGTGTCTCTCCTAACATTAGAATAAATACTAGAGGCAGATGAGATTATATGTGGAAAAACCAACCTGAGCATCTAGTCCTGCAAGTAGTGGTACTGTCTTTGTAGCTATAGTAAAACCTCAGTTCATTTCACACTTTTGCAATCTTCTGGGTATTAATATAATGAAAATAGTTAAAGTATTGACAATATGTTGTAACTGTCATCTAAAGACTTTTTCTGCAGACATGGGCCTTCGGCAGAAAGTTCTCTGTTTATAATTCAGTTAAATGAACTTAAATGTATTAAACTTAAAAACACCCCACACATTTGCCATTGTAGATGCAAAAAATGTAGAATTAAATAAGTAATTTAACAGCCATAGATCATCTCCCTGGAGCATGGAGTATTTCCCTTTTGAGGAAAGGCTGAGGGAGCTGGGCCTGTTCACCCTTGAGGATACTGAGGGGAATCGTAAAGGTACATAAAGTATCTTAAGGAATTGTAAAGGTACATAAAGTATCTTAAGGGCAGGCGTCATGATGATGGGCTCAGGCTCTTTCAGTTGTGTCCAGAGACAGGGTAGGGGAACAGGCACAGACTGAGCACAGGAAGTTCCATCTGAATATGTGGAAAATCTTCTTTACATTGAGGCTGAAAGAGGACTGAAACAGGTTGTGGTCTCCTTCTCCCGAGATGTGCACAACCAGCCTAGATACAGCCCTGTGCAACCTGCTCTAGGTGAAGCTGCTTGAGCAGGGGAGTTGGACTAGATGATCTCCAGAGGTCTCTGCCAACCCCAACCATTCTATGATTCTGTGACAGAAGGATGTGAGAGTCTCACGTCACTTTTCAGCCACTGAGACTAAAGGAGATGGGGAAAACCTTCACACAGAGCATCAAGCTCTGCCTCCTTCAGTGAGGAGGAGCAGGCAGGGTGATTACAGAAAAGAATGGGAATGAATCTGTCAATATGTGTCCTGCTGCATTTGGATGAAAGAATGCCTTTCTGCCAGAACATGTACCAGCCTTCTGAGGACCCAAAAGAAGGTCTGAATCTCTTGAGTAGCTGAGTCCAGAAGGAGCATGTTCGGAAAAAAGTGAATAGTCACATGAATTCAATTATGGCTGTGACTGGTGTATTTTGCTTAGTATCTTGTAGGATCAAACCTTAACAGCTGATAAGGATGAAGGTTCCCAGGTGTCATCTACCCTGCAGCAAGTCTCCCCCAAAACCTCTCAGATCTAGTTCTATTACTGTTTTGAAACTATGCTTTGCACTTTGAGAAGTCTTTTTTTTTTTCCTTTATTTTCCTTAGCAACTTCATCACTGACAAAAAAAAAGGAAGCACTGGCCCTGCAGCACAAAGGGTGATTCCAAGGCGTGGCTGGGTCTTTGTGCATCAAGTGCTCAGAAGGGTCTGTAGGAGACAGGCTCAGCTTCTAGCAGGGTTGTTTTGTGCCTCAGGAAATGTGACCTCTACCATCATCAGGTCTGTAGTTCCAAGAGACAATGGCCTAATATAAAAGCACTAGTAGGAAGTATTTAATGAAAATCTAGAAGTCACTTCCATAGAGACAGCTCTGGATTTTCTATATCTTAACGTTAGCAAAGCATTCTCTTGAAATAAAAGTGACTTGTTGAACGTATAAATGGATTTTGTGATTAGACCTGACTATCAAAAGATTGTGTTTTCAACCTCAGAGTAAGATATTAGCAAAAAGAACAAAAAGCAGTTGGAAATTGAGTTGTTCCACAGTAATTTTAAAATTAAAGTCAGCAGCCCTGAAGATTACAGCACCTGACTGGATTGTTTTACCAGGGACTTGGTTGGATTCGTGATGAATGCACCAGATCTAACAGTTGTGCAGCTACAGGGTGAGATGGCTCTTACTCAAGGAAAAGGGATCCTTCCTTTTGCACTCAGTCGAGGTGCAGTGCACTGCTGAGTCTAGTCCCTGATGGAGGGAAAAGCCAGAAACCCACAGCAGAAAGTGGGGACAGAGCAGCTCCACCCTTTCCCAACAACCCACAGTAACACTGGGGTAGGAGCAAGGAATTGCATTTTCTAGCCAGATGTGCCAGAGGAAAAGGATCCAAGTTAACTTTTGTGTTTGCTATAGGTTCTGCAGGTCTGTTCAGAGTGACATTTCCCACATGTCTGAAAGCAAGAAGGCGTTTTAGGACTGTTTCTTTTATTACAATTGTCTCTGATGTAACGGGGATTTTTTTTTCATATGAAACCATATAAAAGTAGTACATTATGGCATTGACACTGTGTCCAAATTGATGTTTGTGAATTATTCAGAAAATGTTCCAAGCCAGAGGCAAAATGCCCCAAATTAGCTTAGAAAAAGTATAACTCAAAGAAAAAATCGTCCCCTGGATAAAATCCAGCCTTGGAAACAGAGAATTAGATTGTCATCCTAACTGGCACCAGATCCTGCACAGCATTTGGCAGATTACTTAGGTCAGATTTTAACTGTAGTGTTTATGATTAAGTGAAGAGGCTCTGGTTTCCAAGCAGGTTAATAAATAACGATATTTTAACTGATAATAAGGGCCAGTTCTCTCAGAAGTGCTGAAAAATTTGAACTTGTGGTGATTTTAAAAATGATTCTATGAAATTCATGTTTAGAAAAGTATGTAAAATAATGATGTAAAGACACAGACTTAAGTGTCTTTCTATTTACAAAATTATTTTAAGGAATTTTAATGCCAAAAATTAATAGGCATTTGAAAAGAATGCATGGCTGTTAAAAAGGCACAAAATAGACTAAAATAATAGTAGAATGTTCATTTTTCCCTCCAAAAATAAATACCTTGTGTTCATCATAAATACTACAACTGAGAAGATAGCGCAAGTTACAAAAGCTTTTATTTACTTGTTTTGGATATAATTGGAATTTATTTCTGCTTCAGAATAAAAGTTTAGAGGAGGAAAAAAAAGAAGTTTCCTAATACAGATGATTTTAATTTACTTCTAATAAATCTGACTTGTATTATACTCATTCTTCTTAGCTCTTATTGGAAACTGCCTGAGCAGAAAGTTCATTTTTCCTGAAAAGTCGCACTTCCTCCTGGATGTGAGTAATAACGTGTATGTTTATTTAGTAGTTTATTTTTTTTTAAACGAAATAAAAGACCTCTCCAAATGCACTAGGCTGCCAAGAAGTGGATATTTGCTGGTAATTTTCATGGTAAATTTCCAGAGCATCTTTTTCTAACATATAACACTGTGTTATTCTGAGGTGCCATAAAATGTTCTTGTGCTTTTAAAGCATTAAAAAATGTCTCTGAAGCACTGGCTATAAATGAGAGGACCTTCTGACTCTTAGTTCCTCGGGTTGGTGGGACACATATTTTTTCTTGATAGAAGACTTCTGAAGAGGTCCTTGGTTTGCAGAGGGGATCTCTCACTACCCCACATGGTATTTGTGCTTGGCATATTGCAAATCTTGCCTCTTGGTGTGGCAGTTCCTCATGGTCTTGAGGAGAAGAGAGAAGAATGGTTGAGGAGGTGCAAAAGAGCACTGGATCTTCATCACAGCATTTGATTCTTGCTGAGGAAATGGCCATTTAACCCTTCACTACCTCCTCCTTCTAGTAAGAGTACACCAAGACATAACTCCACCAGAGCTGGCCCTTGGCAGTGATCTGTGTGTCCCTATAAACTGCCTTTCACTGGAGGCTCTAACAACTGCTCAGTTAACAGGAATGTGTTGTTACAAACAGGGAAACTTCCGTAATTCTGGGCTGGGAGCTCCTTTGCTTCCACCTCTCTTGCTGCCATGGTGAAGCTGGTGGCTCTGGCACACAATTCAGCATCTTTTTGTGGAAAGCACAGCTGGACAGCTGTACTCCTGCCAGACAATTACATTAATATTTATCAAAACTATACTTTACCTGCTTTAATGTACCTAAATCCTACTATAAAGGAGACTTCTGTTTTCAGGAATACAGCGTATTCTCGTACAATGCCAAAATAAATAGGGGGTAGGAGAAAGGGATGAAACAGAGCTGATGAGGATTTTCTGCTGAGTGAATGTTTGGACTGTAAACTCTGCAGTGGTTTGGGCTGTGTATACACACTTGTGTTCTAAGCAGGCCGATCTCAACACCAGTGTCCAACAATAAATAAGATTTTACAAAGAGAATAAATAAAATTTTGAGGAGACAGATAAGGCTGCAGCCTGTCCAAAGCCAAAAGGCAGCAGAGAGGGTCATTATGAGGTGCTGAACCTATAAGAAAACATGGAGATTCAGTGCCCTTGGAAAACGTGTAAATTAGAAAAGAATTTCATACAGGTAAGTGAAACCCAAAATAATAAGCAAATAAACTATGACCCAGACTATTCCTTGAACTCAGCTTTGCCCTTGACTTTTCTGCTGATTCACTGGCATCAAGGCATGCTTCAGTGTAGGTGCAGAAACTGGGACAATTCGTGATGATAGAATCAAATATTGCTCAAATCCTGCCAAAGCAGATGCAGCCCTTTTCTCCTGTCTGTCCATGTCTGAGTGCACTGTTGCCAGAGATCCAGCTTTCTAACAAATGCACAAAAAGAGCATGCCCCATCCCATTGTTCTGGTCACCTTGGCATAACCAGACTTCTGGGAAGTTTCTTATTTACCCCTGAGAAACAGATAACCGTGTCTGGTCTGTGTCCTACCTTATGAACAGAATTATTAGCAAAAGATACATTATTTGCATCCTTGCTGATATTTTATATTTATACTTTTCAGCTGCATTTTTCAAGTTTCTACCATTTGTATTGTATCAGTTGTTTTCTTTGAATTGTGTTTCCTCTCTTTGAAGTTCTTATGTTATTTAGCTTTCTATTGTTTAAATGGGAAAGACTAGAAGATACATGTTTATTTGTTCCTTTGGAAAAACTTCACCATTACTTAGACCACCTAGAGGATTAAACGCTGCCAAGGTATCAATGACTTGTGCTGTGTCCTTTACTCAAAGGAATATATTATAAATAAGGATAAATAATAATTCCTTCTTTTCTTATGCAGTGAAAGTTAGAAATGATTGAACAAATTAGACAGAAGTGTTGGATTGCTTCCTGGCAGATCTTTGGGATCATACTCTGCTTAGCTACATTTTACTTCTTGTCATGCTTTCAGATTTCTATAGCTGAAAAACCACTTAACAGTTGGATGGCATACACAAGAATTCTTATGTTGCTTTCATATATGTGTTTTAAAAGACATAAATAAAATTATTTTTGTCTCCAATGACAAGGCGATAAAAAGCCCCAGAGGAGCTATCATTCACTTCAGTGCATCTTATAGGTCCAGAAGAGCCAGAAGCATATCTGCTTAGTCCTCCTTCTAGTCCTCTTTTGAGGAATTTTGGAGGAGCAGAGGTGTTGGGGCACAGCATATTACCTGTCTGCTTCTTAGGCTTTCCATACAGGCTTTGTAGCCAGGATTGTTTATTCTCCAAATAGAAGATGAGATGGCATTGAAGCTCCTTGAGGCAAAACTGTTGCGCTGGTGTGTGGCTGAGGCTTCTCTAGCTTACACCTGCATAGGTGCCCATCTCTAATTTACACACCAGGAGGTGTTTGCTGTGGTGGTCCTCAGCTGCAAATTCTGCAGATCAGAACAGATGGGGCTTGCAAGACACTTCCTGACAAAATGCTGTTTTCCAAAGTTGATATATATTCTGAAAAATGCCGTCTGACTGTGATGATTGCCAATGAGCAGTGTTTTTAAGGCACTGTTGCTGAACCTAAAATTTATGTCAAGAGCTCAATGAACCCTTTTCGTTTAGCTTTTAATTTGAAGCTCTGCTGACAGCCCTGCTCCATTGATCTGCTACATGGATCACTGAACTGTGGCCTCATGGAGCAAGCTTTGGGAAACTGTTACCAGAGCTCGAAAGAGTGATATTATTAGCTCACGATTTGCTACACTTAAGTAGTGCTCCCAAAGGGGCAGGGTACTGGACTGAGTTTTCAGAGTTCTGAATTCACCTCTGTTTTTGCCATTTATTTTTGTAGTGGTCTTGGGCGATTGCTTTTCTCCACAGTCACTTAGTTGTTGCTCTTTCAACCTTAGAGAAAGATAATTGGTCAAAGGCTGGATGAGACTATGGAGAAAGAGTAATCCTCAAGTTCCACTTAGATGTTGAAACTAGGCTTTTATGCCTTGTTTTTTTTATCCATAAAGGGAAGATACCAGCACTCAAACCTGAAACCTCCTAAGCTGGGAGGCTTAATGAATATTCATGCAGTGCTCTGAAGAGTAAGTGCCTAAGAATTTTCCAAATAATAATTACACCTGCTGACTTGTATTCCAAGTCCCCTTCCACTCTTTCTCCTTCATTATTTCAACATATAGTCTCTCAGGGCTGTGGAACTGAGACCATTGGAATTTTATAATGAACACTTCAGAGTTGTGCATGTGGTTTGCTTGAATATGATGATAGTTTTCACCTATCATTTTATTTCTCAGTGTTCTTCTTGTTTTAGGCTTTTAGGATGAGCTGTTATAGTGGGATGCAGTTTCATTGTAGCCTGTGATATAAATTTTTGCTAGTGTCATTGTGTCAGAGGGCCACATATGGCTGGGCTGTGCCCTGGCATCTGCAGCCACCAATGAAGGTGATGTGTTGGCATGATTGAGTATTTTTATTCTGAAGCATTTATTCTTTCTCAGTATGAGAGGTTAAAAAATGAATCTGAGTAGTTTTAATTAATCCATGCTGCAAATAATCTCTGGCTTGGTTTGCAGTTCAGTCCTCTTCCTCCCTGCTCCTGGATGTAGGTAATCCATTTGCCTGCAGGCTAGTGCAAGCCAGGAATGTAGGTTTGGGGCCCAAGGTGACCTGTGATTGTCCTTCCAGGCCAGACTCCTTGGGCTGGGGAGATTGGGTGTCCCTCTGAGCCCACACCTCCTTCTTGGCAGTGGCTCAGCATCCTTCTGCTCCATGTCAGGATAATTAGGTGAGGGGCCCTGGGGGCTGAGAGTGCTGCCAGGATGGCTGTCAGCCCCTGACTTCTCCCCAGCCATCTGAGCAAGTTTGGCATTGTAGATCGAGGAGAGGCTGGAAAGTAGAAAGTCATGACTGCTTACATGGTTCTGCCATCATCATCATCATCGTTATTTATTAGCATCTGCACATCTGGCCAGGCCATGCTGGGGCTTGTGCAGAGGCAGCTCCTGCCAGTGGGATCTGCCCCCATTCACAGGGCTGGGACAGTCCTGCAAAGTCAGGGAAACCTGCACAGCTGTGGAGAAACTTCTTAATAAAATTCAATGTTATAAAAGTTTTTAATAGTGTAGTAGTAAATTCTATACGGTTTAACAATTTATTTAATACTTTTCTAATGCAAATATTTAATGATTTACTATATAGGAGTTTGGGCTTTTTTTAAGATTAACAAATCTTAAATTTGCAGCATTTCTCTTCTTCAACAGGTCGATAAGAATTTTCCACTGCATTCAGGTCACATGATTTAGATCCACATTTTCATTACAAAGCCACAGACAAAAACAGACAACACTGTCAAAAAAGGATAAAATTAGTCACATTATCTTGAGAGGGCCACAGCTTGATTTGGATTTTCAAATGTTAAGAGTTAGATTATCTCAGCAGCTGTTGACACTGGGAGAACTTTACCATTAATGGGAATCACTAGAAAAGGCTTTTTGGATCTGAGATTCCTTCTCAAACATTCACTGCATATACACATTCAGCACATGTATATTTGGTCTGTAGGGCTAATTTGGTGTTACAGCACAGCAGTTAGATTGACACCAAATTTGTGGATTTAGAGAACTCCAGAACATGAAATTTTTCCCATTTTTCACTAGTGTCCCCATGAGTGGGGTGTGCACAGAACTGCCCCAGCATGCAGTGTGGTTGGGACAGCAGCCCTCGATGTGTCCTGTCACTCCTTGTGGTATGTCAGGAGACAGGACACAGAGGATCACATGATTCTTTCATTACCCCAGGATTGCCTGGTCATAGCATAAAAGGAATTTCAAAACAGCCTGAGTTTGTGACTACAGCCCTACGAGCTTCATGGAGCATTAATTTAGGTTCAAGTATGTCGATGGTCGTGTTCCTCCATGAAGTTTCTCCAGCATGACTGGGTATTGCTCTTAAAAACTGTGTCAGACCCCTGCTTCAGTGCATCCTGTGGCTGCACAAGCACACATGGCAGCCCAGAGAAGAGGCAGAAATGACAGCCTGGGTTTGGGAAAAGCTGTGGTTTGGGAAAGGTGCCCATGGCTGCTTCTTTTGATGGCAGTGCCAAGTTATGCTCTGTGACAATCTTTGTGGTACTAAGCCTGCCTCAGTTTCCCATCTGTAAACCACAGAGAGTGCTGCTTTGTAACCCAAAAGGATGGTAGGAAAATGGAGTACTCTCCAGTGCCTTGAGAATGAATTTTGCTTTCTAAAAGTTAGGAGATACTTGCTCTCCTGTTTCTCTGACTTGAAAAATTGCGAAGGCTTTTTTTAGAATCCATGCCTTCATCATAATAATTCTTGATTTAGCTATTAGTCAGTTTTCATCACTTTGCCATCTGGAATGAAAAGGAAGTGTAAGCTGATTCTACCTTTCTTCATATTTCACTTAAAAAAAATGGTGGTAAAAAAAAAGTGTAATCATGAGAAAACAGATTAGAGAAGACAAAAAGCCTTACCCCAAGCACACATTTGCATCTTTCTTATAAACAAGCTATTTAACTGAGATAAACCTTTGTGTTTTTCTTCAAGGAATGCTGTAAAGGTTCGTGGACTGTGAATGACCCATCTTCCTCATGTTTTTCTTCTCATGTTCCTTCCATTTCATCAGGACCACCTGGCCTTTTTGAAGCACTATTCTGCCATTCTCAAACGCTCCAAAACAAGGGCTTATTTAAATAATTTCTGTTTTTCTCCTGATCTTTTCTGCCTTCTGCCAATTGTCTGTCCATTTCTTGCTTCTACCTAGCATTATTTTATTGCTAATGTAAGTACCTGTCCTGAGTCCCTATGAATATGGGGACAGATCTAGAAAGAACTAGGACATGATGGAACATTTTATCCTTTCTAATGTTGTTTGGGTTTGGGTTGGGTTTTTTTTTTCCTTTTTAGTTTCAGAAGTTTATTAGCTGTAGCCATGGTTCTCAAACTGTAGCTTAAGAAAAAAATGGTACATTCATCTTAGCAGTTTCTTCACTTCATTTTCAAAGTGCTTTGAACAGGAGGGAAATGGTTTGGGCTTTGTTTTTTTGTAGATACATACATTTTGCTAAAATTCCCCTAAAACGTGCTAAAGTGGATCTGACTGCTCACTTTCTTACTGTAAATAGTTTCTAAATTGAATGATGAAAAATACATGTAGGGTAAAATCCATTTTACTAGGAGGCTTTTAAAAATGCTCAATTTGATGATATTCCTGTAAGAAGTTTCTAGTGTGTCTTCCATGGAAAAGAAGAGAGCAGATCTCTATCTCAGATCATTGCCCCTGAAGCCTGTAGAATTAGTTCTTCTCTAAAATCAATATGTTGCAATTTATGTATAGGGAGGGTCTCTCTGAGACTTCCTCTGTATTAAAAGCCACAGAACTAAGATTTGTATGAGAATTGTAACCTCAATATATATATATGCTTGATTATTCTCATGTTTTGCTTTCCTTCATGCAGTGCAAATTAGATGCAAATAGGAAACTACTAGGAATAAATGATCAAGATGATAAAATGCAATTTCACGTGTTTCCTTAACAGCCATGAGCAGCCCCTAGAAATTGGACTGGGATATGTAATTTATACAAGCAAGACCAGTCCTGAGTTTTCTGTACTTTTGCTTGGGAAAGACCTTCTTATGTTCTTTGAAAGAGATGTACACTTTATTAATTTACTTTTTAACTATGATGAAAGTGTATGAGGGAAGAAGAAGGGGAAACTAAAAGAGCACAGACTAAGAGGAAGATTCAGTCCAATTTGTTTCAGGGTCTACAATTTGGTCTCTCTTGGACAGATGCTGTCAGATTTGAGGCCACTGTCATCCCATTTGAGTTGCAAAGAGGTTTGCATGTGTAGTCAAATAATGATGTAAGGAGGACAGATGAAGCATTAGCTCTGGTTCAAGCAGCCACTGTATTAATTTTCAAGTGAGCAGCAGCAGCAGATGGTGAGATGAGGCAAGGATGCAAATGGACAGCTTTTATCTTTGTTCAGCGAGTGCTGGGCGCAGCGGGCACACCCGGCCACCCCAGCTGGTCAGTGCCAGCCTGGCCACCCCAGCTGGTCAGTGCCAGCCCGGCCACCCCAGCTGGTCAGTGCCAGCCCAGCCACCCCAGATGGTCAGTGCCAGCCCAGCTGGGAGGGATCTTCACAGGGCTCAGCTGCCAGACACGGGCCTGACACCCATTGTTTGTGCTATGATGCAGTGGGATAGCTTTTATAGAGAGTCAGCACATTTTTGTTGATAACCGGGACCAACAGATGCATCAGGCTGTGGTTTCCTAGTTAGGTTATGAGTCTGTGAGAAACAAAGCACATAAACTCAGGAGAATGTGCAAACTTGCTATAAACTCTAATGGTGCCGTTTTTCTTTTTTTCTTGAGGGAGGGTGCTGGGTTTGTGCCTTTGAGATCTCAGTGGGAGGACATTTGGCAGTGCATCTTCTTTGTTATTCAGGAATATGGGAAAAACTGGGGAACACCTTTTGGCCAGTGTGGTTAAACAAACCATCCAGGATCTCATCCAGACAAACGAGGCATTGGATTGATGGCACACCCAGCCCTTGGTGAAGCTCATGTTGATCAGGGCATTCCCTCAGCTGTGACAGAAGTTTGCTGAGGACAGATGGACATGCAGTGAACCTCTTAGTCATAAAACGTGGCTTCCCTGCCCAAGTGATACTGCTGAAGCGTGCTCAGAGGTAATTTGTGTTTGCTGTGTAGTTTGAACATAGGGTTTTGTTCTGAACCCAGTGGTCCACTTTTATCTTTATGGTATCCATCAGCTGACCCAAGTGGGCAGTCAGAGAGAAAATATGCTGAGGATGTAGATGAAGTGCTTTTCTTCTTCTCCCCTGTGGCCTGATAGGAAGTTTCTAGATGCTGTTACAGGGAGGATCTGGTGTTGCTTGTGCTGTTCAGTCCCATGGCAGTATTTTTTACAAACAACAAATTATCTCCTTGACCTGAGGAAGCGCAGGCAGACTCAGAGTGAGTGAGAGCCACTGGGAACATTGTCCTCAGAGCTTAGAGATATTCTTGGAATATGAAATAATAATTTTATGTTTTGTAAATACCACCTCTCTGCTGGAAAGGGCCAGGTGTGAGGGGGAGGATGGAGCTGGCACAGCTGGCCAGGCAGTGCCCATGCTGGTGCCAGGATATGTTCTGGCAGCTTCCCTGCTCTCCCATCCTCAGAGCTGCATTCTCCCACTGCTGGCAGGAGGAACAGACATCTGACTGTTTGTCTGCTTTGCTCCTTTTGTGTTGGAATGAAGTTAGTGCCTTTTAGATGTTAATAACTAAAACACATTTTTTTTTTTTTCTCTCTCTCTGACCTCATCCTGCTGCTTTGGTTAGTGAAACTGATCAGAAGGATGGGGAGTTTTTTTTACCATGGGAAAAAACATTTGCAGGATCTGACCGAAAGGTAGATAAAGAAACCAGCTGCGTGATGAGACATGGTGCAACTGTTGGTCAAGGGGGAATGTGGGGATTATTGCTGAAGGGAATGCTGAAAGAAAGAGGGATTTCATGGGAGAGAGGGAGGCTGCTTGGCAGGGAAAGGGGAGGCTGTTCCAAGCATATGGGGCAGTGTGACCAGACGTAAAAAAACCCAGATTATGTCCAGAAAACAGAAAATGATGTGAGAGGAGTGCAAGTCATGGAGATAAATTTTCCCTGGGATCTTGTAGGTAAGTCTGTCTAGCACAGTCTGTATTCCAAAGAGGTGCAAGGCTGATTGGATACAAGAGGAAAGGTGGCTGGAGCAGCCTGAGCAAAAGGTGTTGACAGCAGTTTATTACTGTTTCTTAAACATATGTTTTCTGGTTTCATGATAATCTCAGAGCACAGCCGTAATTAAAATGAAATCTCTAAAATACACGTATTTGTTGCATATCCAAGGTTGCAGTGAATTAGTTGGGCTTCAGTTAAACTGCAAAAAGTAAGCCAGATAAAGACCCAAAATTTTGAATAAAGGGGTTTTTTTCTTTCTTTTTTTGTTGTGAGGGGAATTTTTTTTTTCTGAATATGTCTTGTTTTCTGGCTGATCGGTACTGCAGATGAAAATCACCGTCTGTCAATACTATGGATATTGAAAATAATTCAGCTTTCCTATTAGTATATTTCAAATGGTAAGTTTTTACATTACCATACGGTGACAACTTCTTACATGAGAGTTGTGGGGTCTAAATCCAGTCACGAAAATTGTGCCAGTGTTTGTGCTCCTCACTTGAGCATGCTCAGGTTCAGGTCCCATCACAGTAGTATTGCCTGTGTCCTGCCAGGGCAATGAGCCTCTCATGCATACTGCTGCCATTATTTAAAACTCTCACTGTCACTTCCAGCATTCCATGATAGAATATTTAAATGATGAGGTTTCTGTATATTTTTAAGGGTGGGAAAATGAGATTTTATGACAAAATAGCATTTTGAATCAGAGTACAGTCCATAGCTCAAATGGCAAAATTTCAATTGACTTATTGGACCAACTTATTATTAGTATATTCTTTAGCACCTCTTCTTTTCTAACAAATACATGAAAGTGCACTTGTTTGAATTCTGACTCTCCTATTGTAAGAAAATATAACTTAGTTTCAGGGACCTAGGTTTTCATAGCTTTCTGAAATGTACTTTCTGACTTTATCTTCTTTTAGAGAGAAGGTGTAACCTTTGATCACTTAGTAACAAACGCAGACAAAGAAGGGGCCTTGAAGGCTGCTCTGTGGAGCTCCATCAGCAGGTGTGGATCCCACTTCTGGCTGATCCCTTCCCTGTGCTCTGGGTGTTTGCTCAAAGTTGCCCTCCTTTGTAGCAGCCTCTGTGCAAGCCCAGAGGCACCTGGATCAAACCCAGGCTTCCAGCACTCTCTGTGCTTGGCACAGAAGGGTTACCTTCATCTGTCTTGTTTGGCATGCTGCAGAGGTGTACTAAGTGAAGGAACTGGAAGGAATAATTTGCCTCAGGCTGGCTGAGCTCAATTTTTTTTTAAATTTATTTTTTATTTATTTTCAGAAACTATAAAATTAAAAGTATATTTAATTTTCCTGTCTTCCTAGTAACCATGAAGGAAAGCCAGAAGGAGGAAAAATCAGAGAGACATTGGTGTATTTCAGAGAATTAACCTCAGGGGTAGAAGGAATTGAAATTCCCCATTTTAGAATTACAGCTTTCCTACTTTATCACAGCTAGCTGAATCCACTGTTGAAAGGCATATATTGCTGCTTTCAATAGACAATATATTTCATGCATTTATGGATCATGTGTGTCATCTGTATCAATGTGTACATCTATTAATAGAAATTTTCAAAAGCTTGACAGAAAAAGTAGAACATGCTTCTCTCCTTGGGGAAAGCATCAGACAATAATCAATGTATGGCAGAAGTTACTCATTGCATAATGAACCCAGCAGTGAGAACTGACATACAAAAAGTGTTGTAGGACAGAAAAAAAGGGGTTCTTTTCCATCTTCACATCCAAATGTGAGAACTTTTGGATCTATTCTTATAAAATGCAATATTATCTCATTTCTGGCTCTAATTTAGCTACACAGTGGAAGTCTGGAGCTCCAGATTCACAAAGTGAAAGCTGTTCTTCAGTTGTATTGCTCATGTGGATGACAGGATCAGACTCTGGACTTGAACAATTTTTAAGTTTGCTATTTGACGTGGGTAACAAAATTGTGTTGCTCGATACAGAAATACCAAATTATAATGTACAGTTCCTACCACTGCCATATTTGTATTTCTTTGTCAGTGTTTTGCTATTCTGTTTCTCCATTCCGTTAACTTCCTTAATTTACTGTCTCACATTTCTTCTGGATATGTAATTATTCATAACTTCGAAAGAAATTCTACCCTAAGGAGGGATCTGTGTTCAGCTGAGGACCTGAGTGAAGAACTCCCAAGGGGTGCTGCAGTGCTTTGCTTTGTTTTCACTGCCACAGGTCACTTGTGTCTGTGTGTCTCAGCCTTATCTGAGCCCCATTTCCCCTGGGATTTGGAGACAGGCGCGGACTTTCACCTCCTACCACAGATTTTCTGTCCTCCTCATCAGAGGGAACTGCTTTTCTTTTGTGGAATTGGAGCCTGCTCATTAATTCTGTAGTGGCTGCTTATCTTTTGTGGTTTGGAGAGAGGCAGGAGGTGAGATAATGCAGGAGCCAGCAGACAGGACCTGGAATGTCTTGTCCTGATGGGACGATGTCAGCTGATACTTTCAGAGATGGTTAAACGCAAGAAATTTCAATTTCCTGCTGCAAAAGTGCAATGGAAGTCCAAAAAGACGACTCAGCCTGAGTGCTCACAGAGAGCACAGAGGCAGGAGGGTGAGACTTTCTCAGCCTGCTGGGCATCCAGTGAGGGTGAAACCCATGTTCATGTGCTTTACAAAGTGTGTTACATTTATTTTGGGAGCAAAAGAAATCTCATATGGAAAACATACTTTTAGATAAAGTCTTGAACAACTTCATAAAGTCCACTGTAAGTTTATTTAGCTAGTTGTCAGCATTTTTTTTTCTTTTTGGCTAGCGTATTATGAGTTCCATGTAGATAATTGGTACTTAAATAAAAATAAATATCTTTAACACTAATTTTTTTCTTCTTCCTTTTTTGGTTCTTCTTTTGTTTCTTATTTCTTTTTTCTCTTTTTTATTTCTCCTTTTTTCATTTTTCCTTCTCTGTTTTATTTTTAGTCCTTTTTTTTTTTTCAGTGAGTCTGTGAATTTGCTTAAAAGCAGACATTCCTCTCCAAAGTCTGTGGCGTTGCTTAAACACTGGTCTGCACTTTTAAAAAGAAATGCTTTATCCATCCACTCTATGCTAATGGATTACACCCCAGTGTTGCTGTCACTCACTGCATGGCTGTAGGATTTTTGGCATGGCTGTAGGATTCAGTGATGGAGCAGGGTTTTTGGCAGCTTGTTTCTTAATGCCTTCCCACCTCCTGTTTTATCACCCAGGTATTGTAACAGTAGCATTTGGAGCTCTGATAGCTTTTTTGGAAAGCTGGCTTGGTAAATGGCAATTCCGTGAGAAGTGAAGCAGACAGAAGAAGGAGAAAGAGGGTGACAACCAACTTGTGGGTTGTGGCTGAAGTGATCCCTTGACATTCATTGAGGTTGATCATAAATATGCATGAGACAGGAGGAGTTTTTAGTAGATGTGTTTTGCCACTCTTGCCCCAAGCTATCTGGAAAGAATCTTTGTGACAGGCTGGGCAGTGCCAAATTTTAAACAAAATATGGTTTTTGCCAGTTTTTAGAGAGGTTTAATTATTTTTATGCTGAAACACTGATGGAAATCCTTATATATGTTTTACTTGTTTCATACTAGTTCTTCATCTCTAGAGCTTCATTTACTATTTAGGATTCACCCCTTTTTAACAGACTGCCATTCTTTACTCTAATGCCATGTATCCCCAAGCTGATCATCTTCACTTTCTGAAGCAGGATCTAGCATATTTATCAGGTAGAATCCATCACACCTTGTGCATTGTGGTTCTCAGGGCAGCAGAGAAGGGCAAATGTAACCAAGAGAAAACTCATCAAGTGAGAAATCTTTTCTCGTCACAGGGTGTTCCTCAAGCAGCAAGACTTTTTATTTCTTGAGGGAGGGCATTTCAATACAATTTTCAAATTTGTCCACTAGTTTCTGGTAGCATATTGAAAAAATGAAAAACTTTTCCTACTGCTAAATATGCTCTCACTGCCTGCTTTCAGGTTTTCTGTGCTTCTGTGTGAAAATCTTTTCCTGGATAATGATAAAATAGTCATGAAAGGAGTTTTTTTATTAATTGCTGGGTACTGAATATTTGTAACTGCTTTATAGGATTGAGTGGAAGTACATCAAAGTGATTTTGTATTTTCCTTCATAAAGATTTTTCTCTCCCTGTGGCTCTGCACTCATTGTAGTGTCTCTGATATTTATAGCTTTATAAAGAACAGCCATGGTTTCCTCAGTAGTAGTCTGTTATGAGCTTTTTAATAAAATATTCAAATTACAGCATCCAAAACTAAGGATAGTGACACTGTTTCAAAAAAAATGGATATAGACATGAAGTTCACATTCTGCTTTTTATTTTAAATGAGAACATATGTCTGGTTTCTACAGTGTTACTTGTGTACCCAAATAACAATGAAGTTTTTTTGAAAGATTGGGAGAGTCTCTATGTTTCAAGTTTTTATAGATAGGTTGAAGATTGGCCTCAATATTGCCCATTAATCCAATCAAATTTGTTTGGGAAAGTCAAGTGGGGTCACCCCCCATGAAACTAGGGCTCAAAATGCTGACATAGATTTTTCACTTTCCTGGAAGATGTACTTCATGTAAATACACATCTCTCCACAAACAGAGAGGTAGCAAGGTGAAAGTCTCTGGCCTGTATTGTATACAGAATCAGATTAGGTGATGTCTTGTAGTGGGTCTCTGTTCTAGCCTTCAACTTCTGCAAATGACAAACTAAACAGAGAACAGAAAATGTAAGCACAGAAAAATTTGATTCAGCAATTTTCAAGGAACTGATCAATAGCATCTTCTAAAAAATGGAAGCTCAATTAAAAGCTGTTTTATTAAAATACAAGCTCATATTGCTGTGATAGGTTTGTATACTTATGTATTTTCATAGATGTATTTATAACAGACATGCAAGCATGAAAGTGAAGTTACACTGTGTGGGAGGTTTGTGCTGCATGGACAAGACAATAATTAATAAACATACTTCCTGGACTCCTTCCTGGACTTGCATTTATTTTTCTTTAAAATTTCACTAGTGTATATTAGTCAACTGAAAAACACCTTCAGGTCATTTGTGCTATAGCAAGGTTAAGAAATACTGTAATTGCTAGGACTGACCAAAACCAATCTGACCATTTTTCTAATGAGCTCATTCTTGTCATTTCTTCTGGTTTAAGCAACCTGGAAATCATATGTGTTATATAGAACCTCCCCTATGATTTTTTTTTTTTTTGTATCAACTGGAAGTGAAAACTATATTCTTTTTAAAAATGGTTATAGGCTAGTACCCATAAACATAGATTTGGAATAATTGCATCATCATGCATTTTTAGTCCCATTTGGTTTTAGTTCTGGTTTGGAACAAAATCTGCAGTGTGATGTAATTGCCGTCTTCTGATTATTTTTGCCTTGGTGTATTCTGTTGCTGGCTTGTATATATAGTTTTTATGTGCTGCCATTTGAAAAACTTTAAAACTCCTGAGAGTTGGTCTTGGAAACCCTTCTGGATTTATCATTGTTTTTTTATTTGTGCATGGCAATTACAGCAGCCCATTAGGGGCCTATAATTCCTATTGAGCATAGAATGGACTTCTCATCATTTAATATGGAATGTGATTTTGCTCCTCAGTCCAGCTAAAATCAACTTACTGTTGTGATTACCATCCCTGGGCTCCACCCTGCCTTTCACCACCTGCCACTTACCAGTAATTCCTTTGGCAATGAGAATGCAGCCAAAACTGTCAAATAAATTGGCCCCTTTTTGAGAGCCTTCTTCTGATTATTATTCTTTCTTTGTGGTGATGTCAGATTTCCAAGGGTAATCTCTCACTGGAGATCACTATGTTTTTCTTTGGTACTTGCATCACCCGCTCCTTTCAAGTCTCCATTTAAGAAATAATGATTGCTTACTGAAAATATGTAGATTTTTTGTTATTCAGTTCCATTTTTTTTTTTGTGAGCACATCATCACATTTCTAGGAAGGAGAAAATAGGGGGTTTTAATCCAGAAAATCAGCCAAGGATTATTGACAACATTGAAACTTGTTTCTTCCCCTGAACATACAAGTTTATTTGTTGCCACTTGGAAAAAAGAGTTTTCAGTACTTTATTTCAATACACTCCATGTCAGTCTTTCTGCTCTTTCCTTAAGCAGCAAAAGTACTAACAGAGGAAAGTATGCTTTTAAGATATGTGGAAAGAGTGTTTCTTGCTAGCTGGGAACAGTGTTTCCCTTCTTTCCTTTTGGATGTTTGACATCAATGCATACATGAAGTGAAATTCAGAACTTTCTTCCTTCGCACTTTGATATTTATGATGCTATTAACTCCCACAAAATAAAATACATCCCTCATTTAATCCTGGTAGAAACAATGTCTAAGTGTTCATGTCTAGCACTTCTGAACAGCTGCTAACAATTCCATTCTGTTGTCACACTACAGTTGTGAATTAGCATTTATGGCTGCTTGCTGAAGTCGGTGTCCTACACCTGTGAGCTTGGCGAGGCAGGAGGAGCGAGTCCTGCCGTGCTCTTGTTCCTTGGTGATGCCCTGCTGGACCTTTGAGCCACAGGGCTGGACAGCAGCCCCAGGGCACGTGCAGTGATGTGAGTGTGTTGCTAAGGCGGTGTTCTGGCGTGTTTTCAGCCATTGCCTCACTGGTATCAGGTTCATCTTCCCATCCTCCAGTCCGTCCTAACCAAAGCTTTGTTTTGTAAAGCCTCTGCTGGGGCAGTTGAATTGCTTCCAGTCCCTTTGGTGGGCTGGTCAGTGGGAAGGGGCCACCAGGGCCTGCAGTGCAGATTTCCACCAAAGACATAGAGAAAAGCCACACATTTATGGTACAATCAGGAAAGATTTGGTCTGGTGCCATCTCCCAGAAGTCTCTCCAGTTGTGGTTTCCTATCTCTTGTCCTCTTGCTTCCCTGTCTCCTTCCCTGGTAACTCCCTCTTGCTCTGTTTTCATTTCTCATTGTGCAATCCATCTGTTTATATTAGATTATAAGATCCTGAGAACAAGGATCTGATAATTTTTAATAACTTAACACAGTTGTGTACACTTTGCATATCAAAGGCATCTGATGCTTTCATCCTTTTTTTCCTTCCTAGAAGTGAAGGTTCTCAGCAAAGAAATGAGGTGACTGTGGCATTCTTTGGTGAAGAGGTGAAGGGAGAGCTCCCTTTCAGCCTATTTACAGTCCCGTGCCTTAAAGAAATCAGGAAGCATGGCATTGCAAAGAAATATTAGTGCAGTAAAATGCAATTAGTAACAGTAATTGCAATTACTAATAATAAATATGGCTGTAGAACTACTTGAAAAATACACGTTTCTTGTACTGCATACTGATTAGGTTTCACAATGATTGCCTAGATTGTATGATAATGATAGCTTTTGAAAGCATATATCATATCAAGTAACTATTAAAATATTCATATATTCTGTAACTAAAATGAACAGTATTAATGCATTTTATATTCAAAGCATACTTAAAAGCTGGAGACCACCATACACAGAATGGAATATACATCCTATCTCTAAACTTTATATTTTGAGAAAAAAATAAAAGCTGATTATTTGTATTATTAGTTTTTTGGTCATAGGGCCTTTTTCTTTCTCCTAGAGTCTCGTGATCACTTACAACTTTGCAAATCTGAACCTATGCCTTTGTGCTTCAGAAAGCTGTATGCTGTATATATGTTGTTCCATAATTTCAACAACTCTGGAAGTAATAAGATTGTTGCGAAATACTTTGGATTTCTGACAGACTTCTAGAGAGCTTAGACAGCTACAAATGTAATGGCAGAAAAAATGACCATTGTAGCCTTGGGATGTTTTTCATGAGCTACATTGTGAAGTGACACAGACAGTTTTCCTGTCGTTTTAAATACCCTCTTTCTGCAATATATCGTGAAAATCTTTGGGAAACATAGTTCCTGAAAATGTGGGCAGTTTATGTAATGGCAGTGCTACTGCTCAGTTGAATAAAAGAATATCATCACCAAGAAAAACTTGTGTAGGATGGAATTATATGTACAAATGAATAATGCCTTTGAGAAAATGAAGGGTTAAGGGTCTGGAGCACAAATCTTCAGCAGCAGTATCTAAGGGAGCTGAGATTGTTTAGACTGGAGAAAATGGGTTTCAGGGTGGACATTGTCTACAGCTACCTGAAAGGAGGTTGTAGAGAGGTGGGTGTCAGTGTTTTCCCCCAAGTAGCAAGTGACAGGACAAGAGGGAATTCCCTCAATTTGCACCAGGGGATGTTTAGATTGGGTATTACAAAAAATGTCTTCCATGAAAAGATGGTCAAACATTGGAACAGGCTGCCCAGGAAAGTGGTGAAGTCACTGTCCTTGATAAACACGTGGATGTGGTGCTTAGGGACATGGTTTAGTGGTGCACTTGCCAGTTGGACTTGATGATCTTGAAAGTCTTTTACAGCCTAAATGATTCTAAGGAAATACTTGCCCAAGTGTATGGGATTTCTTTGGGGATTCTTTCTTCAGGGATTCTGTATGGGATTCTTTCTTCAGGGATTTCTTTGTTAAGATATTTTCATGCCCTGGTATTGCTGACTGGCACATCTTCTGTGCTTGCCAGTAGTTTGTTGGCTTTGCCAGAGCATTCAGAGCGTAGGTAGAGTCCCCAAAGCCATGGGAAAATCTGCATTTCTTGGGGACAAGAATATGCCAGAAGTCCCTTGGCGGAATGTAGCTGACATCTGCAGGCTTCCCTGCACTGTGCTGTTGTCAAATGTGGGATAACGTAAGTGCATCTCAGACAAGGGTTGTTTAAACATCCAGATGCATTCTCAGAAATGGAAAAAAGGATTCCAAGTTCACTTGGGTAAACAAGTGTATCAGAAAGGTTTTACAAGTAGGGAAGAGCTGGTAAGGGAGTAAGCAGCAAAGAATGTACCTTTTAGAGGTCTGAGGAGGCTTAGCAGCAGTTGCCCAGTTAGGCCTTGAAAAGACTATAAAAACAAATGTGATTAAGTAGAGAAAAATTTAAGTGGAGGCATTTCAGAGTGAGGAAAACTATAAATAGTACATGCCCTTAAGCGAATGGACCAGAGAATCTCAGAATTATGAGAGAACTGAAGCATGAAAATGTGGTTCAATACCATGGATTTCCTCCTAAACCTGCTGAAGAGATATCTCATGATCAGGCTGTAACAAAGGTGTTTGTATGTATAGTCTGAGCTGCTGCAGTTCTTAGGACAATGCAAGACTTCAGGGATAACTTGAAAGCAAAAAAAGTAGAACTGTGCTTATGAAATTCGTTGATAAAAAAGTTGAGAAGCACTGGGAATAGAGAAAAGGAATGTAATTTTTTCTAGAGTAAGTTGGAAAGCTTTGAGATCTGGAGTAATAGAATAGGATGAAATGTGAAATGCATCATGTGGAATCTGGGGAGTGATAAGGAAATATGTCAGAGATTGGGAGCTTGTCTTTGGAGATCATAAAAAAGAAAAATCACTGCAAAAAAAAAAAAAAAATCTGCTCTTTCTTACCAGAGCAAACAGAAGAAAAAAGATGAGGGAAAGGTTAATTAAAATACCAATGCTATGTAGAAGCTTTACCAAGCCTTAAACTTGTTCTGCAGTTAAAAATTTTGCAGTTTGTTAACAGGAGGGGAACCAGAGCAGCAGTGATAGAAAAGCCAGGGGCTACCATTCCTGCATGTAACTTGTCTGGTGCTGGCTTTATCATGTGGCATGTTTAAAGACATGTCTTTCAGTTTGGAAATAAATGTTACAAATGCCAGCAGTGCTCACTAATGGATTATTCTGTTGTTTCTGTTAATGTTTAATAATGTTAAAGTATCTTTTCTTAAGGGAGGACCATACATTTTTAAGAAATACTAGAAAATAACTATGAACGTGGATAAATGAGAATTAACTCTTACCTTTTTTTTTTTTTTCCCCCAATGGGACTTTTCACAAAAAGTAATTCTATTTTTTTGTCTTTCAGCCATGGAAGAGTTAATAGTTGAGCTGCGCCTGTTTCTTGAACTTCTGGACCATGAATATCTAACTTCCACTGTCAGGGAGAAGAAGGCAGTAATAACTAACATTCTCCTGAGGATACAGTCATCAAAAGGTCAGTGCCGGGGTGTGTTTTCTCGCTTGCAGAATGCACAGAAGAAGTCTGTGCTCAGTGAAATAATTTTAAGAGCTGAAGACAAGCCCTAAATTGAAGCAAGACAGAAAGACAGGGTGAAGCCAAAGTGTAACTTTCCTGAATGCTTTCCTTTGTGTCCAGCAGTAAAATACAGCAAAAGGCACACTTAGAAGTATGTTGTGTGCACATGGGTGAGCCCAGCCACAGAATTGTTTCCTAGGTAGAATGTTTTCAGTTCTGCTGGTAGAGTGGCTACTTCATTTAATTTGTGCCAGTAATGCTGTTTGTGAGTTTTGATGTCAGGGAGTGCTGGCCACCGTTTCATCTGTGTCAAATGACCCAAATCCATCAAAGGCTTGATACTGAGGTGGAGTTTGGTGCATAACTGATACAGGAGTGCCAAGCCAGAGATAGGAAATGGTTGTCAGAATGTTTGGATTGCATTTTGCAATTAGACTCACTTTCTTGTTTTTTTCCTATCTAAAACCATTTTTATTGCACAACTGCTTGTCTCCATCGAGATTATGGAACTGAGTACAACGTAAGTGATTCACTGTGTACAGGAACCTTTCCACAGAGCTTTAGTGAAGAGCAATCCTCACTATTTTTTCTAACAGTACCCTTATATTTTTTACCACACTTTTCTGTATGCAATGACATCTGGGCCCTAAGACCTCTGTCTCCACTACATTTGACAGAAATACTGCCAGTGTAAATCCCCAGTTTAGATTTTTGAAAAATACCAGAGTTTGTTGAAGAAAAATGCCACATTGTGAGCAGCTGTATTTCTCTTGATTTGTTTCGTCTCTGGTGCTAGAAAAATATGGTCTTGTTTGATGCAGCGTTTCCCTCATTTATTAAAGAAATAGTTTTTGCTGTGGGATTCAAATCCAAGGAGATCTTTAAAGTAATGATTGTCCTCTTTTCCATTTCACCATTCTTAAAGACCCACCACTATTTCTACTTCATACTGAGAGAACAAGGTAGATGCAAATTTCTCATATTGTGGAAGGAGTCTTCATGCTCCAAAAGTTCATCAAAATACACCAAAATCCCCAAAAATCTGTAGGGGTGAACTTGTAATTTATATTTAGAAACAGCTGTATTTTACTGGTGTTCAAAATAACCTCAGCAATGCTGAGCTGACACTGCATGTTCTTCTTGGAATCTTTACACTAGATTTATTAAGAAAAACATTTGACTTTTTCTAGAACTCAGGTGTCATTCTGTTGCCAGCTTTGAAAACATGGGGAAAGATTGTCACATGCTTTCTTTTGGGATTGTGGGTGGTGTTCCAGGACAAAAAACTCACCATTTCACAGTGCCGAGTATGTTTCTGGACTCTAGAACTCAATTATTTTTGCTGTTAAGTTGTGGAATGATCCTTGCATTGGTTTGGCCTGAGCAGGCTTGTCTCCTCCATCAGTTCTTCAGCACGATGTGGGAGTTGGGTCAGGCAAAGATCTGCTCCCTATAGACAGTGCAAAATCACTTTGAGGGTGAGAGGACTTAACTGTGTGAGTATCAGTTTCTGTGTGCCAGGGCACCTTCCTGGGTGTGCCCAGTCTATGTCTCTACATGTGGTGACAGATAAGACTCCAGAACCATAGCTTTCCACTCTTCAGCACCTACCATTTAGGTTTTAAAGCCTATTGCAGGGCTCAGTAACAAGATCCATTTCATCCAATTACAGGGTCCATCCATCACCAAGATCCCTATGAGATCCATGTATTAAGTGGTAGGGCTTTGCTCAGTGCAGTTGTTACTGGCACATTTTACTTACCTCTGGTGCCTTCATTCAAGGAGATCAAATGCAGACAGTTCAAAGAAAAGTTGTAAAAATAATTAAAGGATCCTGAAGTATGCCTTCAAATTATCTGAAATGAGGTGTCATGATTAATCTTAATGTAGAAAAGGAATGACTGAGAGCAAGCTCCTAGACTTACACTAAGTAAATGCAATGGCTGAATGCTTGTTTCAAAGGGAAAATAAAGCACGTTTTGAGCATTGAAGCTATGAACTAATGGGAGAACTTAGCAAGTTCTGCATGCCATTGCTGGCATCTTATCAAGATGGAATATTTTGCTAAAAGATGTGCTCTAGTTCAAACTGGAATTAAGGAAACCCCATAGTTCAGTTAAATAAGAGATCATAGGACTGTGCTTTATATGTCTATAAACTTTAGTTCATGTAATTGAATAGCATTTAAGTCAGCATGGCCTCTAAAAAAGCATCCAGTTTCTCTCCCCAGGCTACTCATGTATTGTCTCTTCCTTTCTGCTAGTATAAACATTATTTGTTTGGGTTTTTTTTCTTTTTTGCTGGTTTAGCCCTAACCAGTGTCGCTTCCCTGGTCTGGTTCAACCTAAGGCCACACACATGCTTATGCTGGCTCAAAGGAGAGGTTGGTGCAGGGACAGGAACTAGGCAGGGAAGGAGAGGAACTGCCTCCTTGGGAGCTCTGCCATCACGTCCTGGCTTGGAGTGTGTGTGAAACTACCCAGGGAGTCATGTACTTTACTGGAGCATACCCTGCTGCTTTTTTTATCAGTCATAACATTCAGTACTCCCATCCCTTTGAAACTATTCATCTCTTCATTAAAATTAAAAGCAATAAAAGATGCATAAACCCACAGTACTCTGTAACTAAGATGAACTATCATTTGGAGTCTGTTTCTCAAATTGTTGTTTTACTCCACCCACACAACTCCACGACAGCTCTTGGGTTGCTGGCACAGTTTAAGAGGTTTGAGGACTATGCTGAGTTCAAGCTCTTTAGTTGCATTTCCAAAAATCAACAGAGTGAATCCAACAGGATTTTTTGATTGCTGGAGGAAACCATGTGGGATCAATGGGGAGTGGTAACGATGGATCTGGGGAACTGGGAACTGGCTGGCTTTGTTAAAACATCTGAAAATGAACAATTATCTTTTTCTTTGTAAAGGTGTGGAAATTACTGTGATGGGCTGGTTGGGTTTCAGTAAAACACTTCAAACTGCGTGAGTTCTTACTTGGGGAATTCTTCAGAAATCTTTTGCCTTGTTTTGTTCCATCTCACCTAAATGCACACTGTTTTCTTCATCTAATATCTATCAAGCAGAGAGAACTGGGCCAGGCAGATGTGTTCTTCAGGTCGTAGCTGCTTGGCCTCAACCTGCCCTGCATCCAAACCAGTGGTTACTCTGGTTTGAATAGCTGGCAAAACTATAAACCTTATTTTTCTTCCTGAGCCCTGGCATGCTCAGTGGATTGTAGGTCTGAAGAAAACACTTGGCATTTCATTCTGAAACTCAGACTTTCTTCTAAAAAACAAAGACACAAAGAGTTTATTTTGGAGTAAGAACTGTTGCTGGATTTAGTCATTTAATATGGCTGTCAACACTGCCTGTTTTTCTTAACAGGACCTGATGCCCTAAACCTGTTGTACTCCTTTTGCAGTGTAAGTTGGTAGAAGAAATTAAATGTTAAAGCAGGTTCTTGTTTAAATACACATAGATGAAAACTAGGGAAAAATAGTTTTACAGAGTCAATAGTATTCACTTGGAATAGTTTTGAGGTTTTTTTGGTAAAAATCCCTTCATATATGACTTCTGGTTGTTATGGAAAGCATGGGAGACTTGGATATGGATGGCAGTCATAATACGGACTCATCACTCATCCTATATGTAGAGCAACGAGTGAAAGTTATACTGGAAAAAAAAAGAAAAAAAGGAATGTTTCCCAAGACTGATCACTCTCTTGGTTTGTAGGAAGAAAGAAGAATCTGTAGTCTTTAGAGACAGTTTAATACATCAGTGTTGTTTCTCAGCCTATGACTTCACAGCCAGTGGGACTGGGATATTATGACAAGAAACGTTTCATCATTGATTACGTTTTTGAGAATTATATCATCTTGACCGAAAGGCATCCATTTGACTATGTAAATACATATTTTAAAAACACAACTAAACACTAGGAACTAAATTCTGTCTGGGGTTAAGCAGGGTACAATCCATGGACTGAATTTTCGCCATTGGCATGTTTTCAAATGTGGTATATTCCCCCAATAAATGTTTTTATCTGGCAGACACCTGGCAACATGTTTGAATGTTGTCTTAAGTCTTTGAGTTTGAGATGGATGGGCAGTTCAGAATGATTTCCTGTAATTTTTTTTCAGAGTCTGGTATTTGTTGATCCAAACAGCATATATGTCATTATCATATAGAGCAAGTATGTGTTTGTTCTGCTTGATTAAATTCCCGAATTCTCAGCATTCTTCCAGTCCTGCCTCAGTAACTGCACTTGGGAGGTGGGCTGTGATCAGAACTGTATGCCAGATTTCAGTGTGTGACAGTCAGACATGGGAGCCACATGTGGAAAAAATATCCCATTTGCATCCACCCAGGTATTAAGTGATGTTTGTTGCTCTTCCACAGGTTTAGAAATAAAAGAACATGTCCAGAAGCAAGAAGTTGCCAACAGTTTGCCGGCGCCTCCTCAAATGCCTCTGCCAGAAATACCTCAGCAGTGGCTGGTGAGTGTTATATTTAATTATATAAATATATACAAGAGAGAATATATTTATGGTAAGTCCTAAAAGAAATGGTTACAAGGGAAAAGAGCCTGCAGGTCCAGGGAAATAATTAGTCCTCTCACCTCTGCTTTGGTTGAGGGAATTTGGTTCAGCCTGCAGAAGAGACGTCAAAAAGTTCCCTGTGGTGAAATAAGCCTGGGAATAGGTCACCTGCAAAGGCTGTGGAATGGCAACCCTTGGAGATTTTCAGAATTCAGACAGAGGTCTGAGAACCATAGCCTTAATTTCAAAGGTTGACCTCTCCTATGTTGGAGGTTGGCCTAGCCAAGCTCACAGGTCCCAAACAGTTTCTTACATGTTTATTGGTAACATTTCTTGGAGCAAGCCTAATGAGAAGACTCCTTTCAGTAGCTGAAAAAGTAAGGTGCAGAGTTTTAAAATGAAGGAAGAATACTTAGTTTTTTTGAATAAAGTCTTTAGTGCCTTTCCTGCCCAGTCTTTGGGTAGGAAATTCACTTCATATCAAGCAGATCCACTTATTCTTAGAGGTGTTTATAGCAAAGATACTGATTGAGATCTGTACTTCAATCCTCCAGTTGGGAGCAGCTGTCTTGTTAGAGAAAAAACTGTAAACAAGTTTCAATGCTTCTCTCATACTGACTACAGTAGATAGGATGAAGAAAACATTGTCAGCATTTTTTTAGAGAAGTGTAAGCATGTCATGGTTTAGCCTGTTGAAGGTTGAACTGATCCTGATAAAGTATCCATCTCTTTATTCTTGTGTGGAAAATTTGTGCACATGGATAAGGACTGTCCATGGATTCATTGAATCAGGATGCAGCTTACAGGGCCAGAATAACTGGATGGCTGATGTTCTGCCTCATTTTAGTGTGTTATTTTGTTATCACATTTATGCCTGGTCCTGAGGCATATATAAGCCAGTAGCATCTTATGAACATAATAACTAATGTATCAAATTGAACTCCTGGCCAGCCTTTTGTAAAATACTATGGACTGCAGAAAAAAGTAAAAAAACACAACAAACATGTATTGCATGGAATACCTTAATCTTACTTTCTCTCTAAGCAATGCCAGTTTTAGGTTTGTGACTGTAGATTAATTATGCATATATTTAATGGTTGCAAAAGAAGTCTTATTAATATGCAGTGAAACTCAGAGAATCCATTTCACGCCTAACAGTGCCAGAAACTGATTATTTTTATTTAATTCAAAATACATGCAGCTTAAATTACAAGGGAAAGGGTTCAGAAGAGGCAGAAAAAATATGCAAAATGCACATGCCTTTGAAATGTAGGCTTCAGGTACCACCTTCATAAACCAAAACCAACTAAGATCCTCATTCTTTTATATTTGTGTGGGTTCAGTTTGGCTCTGAAGATTCAAGTTGTTTTTCTTAGGACAACCCATCTCCTTTTCCTTTCTCATACACTAATGTGTAAATTCCCCTAAAGTTGGTACAGCTGCAGCAAGTTAAATGGTGTGAAGTATGAATTAGGTCCAGCAAGTCAGCACTGGTTTTTGCAGTAGTTCATTTTGGATTTTTTTAATAACAAAAATATTTCTCTGAGATACTGTGGGAATTACCATGGAAGTTGACACAGTTAGAGCTGGCTGGTCTGCAGTGTGGTCTTCCCATGCTGAGCCTGGCAAAGTGGAGTTTGAACATGGCTCTCCCTTGTGATCTGCCTGTAACACTGCAGATGTTTTCACCTCAGTGAATTCATCAAGTTTTTCCATAGTGTTAGAAGCTGACTTTTGCCAGTGTTTCTGCAATTCTGTTGCTGCTGCCAGGCAGTGGTGGATTTCACCTCCCTTTCTGCTGTCTGTGCCACTGTGAGCCAAGCCTCTCATTGTCTTGCAATATCCAAATACAGGTTACGAGTGGTGGTATTTTAATATGGCAGCACATTGTAATTTGTGAAAAAGATGACAGACAGCTGCTGTCCTGCAAAAGACCAGGAAGAATCCAAAGGGAAAGACAAAACCATCAGCTTTTTGTCCTTTGAACAGTATGGTAAACTCAGACCCCAGTGTGACTTTGAATTCTTCTCCTGAAGTCACATTAATATAATGGAATTGATCATCAGCTGTTTCTTGGAAACCTGTCACTGTTAGATATCTCTTTGTTAAACCCTTGTTATTACTGATACGTTCAGAGACTGTCATATTATCTTTTTTTTTCATACCCAGGGCATTAGTGACAGTGGCCAAGATCTAATTCTCCCACCCATTACTTCTCTTGCATGGTGATTTTCAATCCACCCTGAATCAATGGAGTCCTAAAAATTTGTAGCTGATACCAATCTCTATGAAAACTATACATAATTGCAGTGATATAAATACTGAGCTACCTTTGCTAACCACTTTCATAGACTGTGTTTTCAGAGCTGAGTGGAAAAAATTCCCTGGGCCCACCAGAGCCTGGAATATCCTGCTGCTGGTTGCCCTTCTTCACATGGCAAGTTGGAGGTCCTTCTGTATGGCACCTCTTTTTGACAGCTATTCAGGACAGAAAGTTTTTTCCACTTTCTAAGTCACATCTAGTGATGGTCTCAGCCTCCAATGAAAACACATTGTGCTGATGGAGCATAGGAATTTACTGGAGGTGGGAATCAATAACTTCAAATAAACTATACACTGTTTTAAAATCTCTGGGTTTAGCCCATCAGTTATTGAATGTGATGAAAATTAAAGGTTCATTTACACCACTGTTTCTCTTTATGTCACTCAAGGATTTCTGCATTCAAAAATGTTTAGTCTGAATTGGTGTTTAAGTTTCTACTTATGTAAAGATGTGTGGGTGGGAAGGAATTCAATACTCCTTAAAGTAGTGCCAGGAGCCAGAATTATGTGTGGGCAGGTGCTGTGCAAGGTTTCTTTTGTAAATCTGTAAATAGACCTGCATAGTTGCTCAGGCAAATCTTCTATCAGTTTTGTTATTCACCAGCCCATGAACAAAGGAAAATTCATTTCATTAAGAGACATACTGTTAATAGTTTAAACAAAGTCTCCAGTTATTAAAACACATTAGAGCCTGGGGATTTTTCCTGGACTCAATGGGCTTTGAAGGGACAAAGTTGAGGGACAAAGTTGGGCCTTAGGTATACTTGAATTAAGAAAATCTAAGCACACAGTCTCTTAGTAATTCTCTTTCGTGTACATTTCCTTGGCTACATCTGGTGTAGCAGACTTTCTGTCAGGCATAGAGAGCCCAAATCCCCCCTTGCTGTAGTCTGTGTGTGCAACTCTCTTAGGTGGCTGGCAAAGTAAACGCTGCAGATAGAGGGTGTGAAGCTTAAGGGTAACACTGAGTCCCTCTACAGAGCTGAGACACTTGTCTGGGTGCATTACTTTGAGCTTGCCAGCAGGGATACAGTGCCAGCAGCTCTGGAGCTTTGGATCACCTGCAGAGCAGGAGGTCACTGTGTTTGAAGTGGAGTCCTATCTGGTCTCCCTTCCTGAACCTGCTCACTGCCAGGGCTTGTCTTCAGCCTGCCTCATCCACCTCTACATCAGCAGCTGCTTTTGTGCCTTTCCCCTACTCTTTACAGGCACAGAGCAGTGCTCTGTTATGGGTTTGGAGGAATAACTGAGCCAAGGCTCTGTGCATGCTTCAAAGTGCTGCTGGTGGTTTAGCACCTGGGATCCCATCACTGCACTATCACCAAGTTGCCTTGAGGAACATTTTCCACTGAGGCAGTCGGATCATATCTGGTGTGTCCCGCTGCTCAGCTGTGCCTGAGGATTACTGGCATGAGTTATCCCCAGCATGACAGTGACAGAATACTTGTAGCCTCCAAGCATTTGGTTGTCATATTACATCTGACAGTTGGTGATTTCATTGCGCTGTGCTGTCCAACAAAATCAAACACAAACAGCACACTTAGCTATTTTGCATGATTTTCACGGTGAAATCGAGTGTATGTTTTGTTTTTCTTGGAATATTGACAGTTTAATAATTATTTAACCCCAACAAATGTTCAGCGAAATTCCAGAACCCTGCAGATATGAATCAAAAGAATGGGTCATCTTCCTCCAACCCATTCCTGCGCAGTACACATTCACTCTGTAGGAGTGCTTCATATAAATGGGTTTCCTATTGTGGAGAAATGATTTGACAGCCTCCCTTTATTTGGCTGCCTGTCAGCACTTAGATATTTATTAGAAAATGCTGAAATGAGACAGTGGCCTTGGGTAAGAAGAAAAATCACCTGGAAATTGAAAGGATTCTTGAGGTGATATATCACCAATTATATTAATCATTCTTTGCACAGCAAACAAAAAAGTGCCAGTTTTTGAGCTTTTTCTAAAGTGTGGCTTGAGAAGTGTGCCATAACAGAAGCAAGGGGTCCATGTGTCAGGTGGGTACTTGGGAATCATCTGCCTTTTTGTTCTAACACTGAAAAACAGTTATTATTTTCTCTGTTTCTCTTTAAAGGTGATCTTAAGACAGTATTATTTTTCAGGTTCTTTCCTTCCTGGAGCAGAGTCAAAAGAAGAGTCAAAAGCCACAAAAATAAATTTAACAAATATTCATTTGTTTCATTCAGAACTGGCTATACCTTTAGCTTGAACAGGTCTGAGCAAGTTCTTCCATAATGAAGGAACAAGTAAAAAGGCTTTTTTGAATTATCATTGCAGTTACTCTTACTGCAGACAATGATAAAATATTAACCCTTTCAGAAACTTACCAAAATCTATTTTTACCAGCATTTAGGTTTCTTTAACTCACTATTTCAATTTTAAAGTTGTTCCACCATCCCAGTGTTCGTTGCCAGTCTTTGTCTGTGTGTTTAAGTAGGTCCTTTTCCCCTCAGCATGGTGCATGTGCTTCAGATATCCTTTGTAATGCCAATCATATTCCTCTCAGGTTTCATTTCATTCCACTGTGTATAAGAAAGGCTCTATCAGTTTCAATCTGAACAATGGGTTGGTGCTAGTGAATGGTATCAGTATTTCTCCCAAGCACCTGCTATAGGGATGATATAGCAGTCTTCTGGACATAGAATCAGAGTCATTTAGGTTGGAAAAGACCCTTAAGATCATTGAGTCCAACTGTTTGCCTAAAGCTACCACTGAACCGTGTCCCCACGTGCCACATCTACATGACTTTAAATAGCTCCAGTGGTGGTGACTTCACCACTTCCCTGGGCAGCCTGTTTCAGTGCTTGATCACCTTCCTGGTGAACAAATTCCTCCTAATATCTGAGCCTCCCCTGGCATGACTTGAGGCTCTTACATTTGTCCTGTTCCTTGTTACTTGGGAGAAGAGACTGACCCCACCTGGCTACAGCCTCCTTCAGGTGAGGAATAGGGTCTCTCCTGAGCCTCCTTTTCTCCAGGCTAAGCAGCCCCAGCTCCCTCAGCCTCTAACACTTGTGTTCCAGACCCTTTCCCAGCTCTGTTCCCCTTCTCTGGACTCACTCCACCATCTCAGTGTCTTCCTTGTTGTGAGGGCCCAAAAGGATTTGAGGTGTGACCTCACCAGTGCCCAGTACAGGGGGACAGTCACTGCCCTGGTCCTGTTGGCCACCCTATTGCTGATCCAGACCAGGTGCCATTGGCCTTCTTGGCCACCTGGGCACACTGGGATTGTGGAATATAATATGTCATTGCATAAGGAATAAGGATGAAGAAATGCATACCACCTCTTTTTTGTGTTAGCAATGTCTTGCAGGACACTCTAGTTCCCATTTCTGTTTTCCATGGTTGAGGCTGGTGAATTATTGTTGATGATTTATTTCACATTTGCAAATGGTACCACAGAAAGGTTTTAGTTAAAGCAATTACCTTCTCAGTTAATTTATAGTGTATCTTGATAGCAATACACATCACCATATTTCAAAACTTTCCTCATGTCTAAGCTGCCAGAATGAGCTGTTCTCAGCTGCCTTTAATTGGAATTTACATTTAAACTGGATGAGTTAGAATTGAACTTCTTTACCAAATTCTTTTTATTATCATTGTGAAGCTATTTGCCCTTTTGTCTTTTTTTAACTAGATACTGATGGTCTTTGACCTTCTTACAAGAAAATTATTAAATTACTAATGTCACAGATTTCATAGGCTATTGTCCCACCATTTATTGTAGAATGCTCATACTTCTGACTTCAGGTTTTTCATTTCTTGTTTCTATGCTATACCTGTCCATAAAACCCCCTCCCTCTGTTGATAGTTAGGGACCAGATTTTTTTCCTTTCCTGATCATGCTCATTAATGTTCTGTGCACAAATACACGGGGAAGGAATTAGGCCAGTAAGTACCAGCTCTCCTCTTGTTTTAATTTGATGCAGTGCTCAGGCCCTTAGACAATATTGTTCCAGTGGAAATGGCATTGCCTACACTTTTATCACTGCACTGCCTTGTCCTCACTGCCATGTCATACACTTGGATGAGTTTATTAACTCCTGGAAGAGAAAGTTGATTTTGTCTTTTCTGAGAATACAGACACTTCTTTGAGCATAGTCACAATAAACAACTCTGACTGAGAGCTCCATGCTGCTTAAAATTCAGATTAATCTTTCTCATGTAATATGTATGAAAGTGTTCCCTAGCTTTAATTAAAGCCCATTTCATTTCTTAGTACACAACAGACCCTTTGCTTGACATGAGTCAAGTCTATTGTTTTGTCTGTGTGATGCTTCCAACTGGCTGTGTAATAATCTTTTATTATAAATTATGAATGATACAAATATACCTTGTTTTTTCTTTTTTTCCTGGCTCATTTGCTTTCACTTTTAATTATTTTGTTAGATCTTCTGTTCCTTCCATTGCGTCTGGAGTTCATTTTTACTCCAGTCTTCCACAGAGTTTGGGTGTAACTCTTTCCAGCTACCTGTCCTTTCAGTGGTGCACTCCATGCTCCAGTCTTTTTGGTTTTATTTACTATCTCAAATGTAATTACATACAGCAGCAAGAACTGAGACAGTTTGTGTCTGGACACAGACTGACAGTGCCAGCAGAGGTGCAAGAAACAGCTGGGTTTTCTACTCTGTCAATATACTGTGTTGTTCTGTTGTGTTTCCACTTGGCCCTCTTCAGTGCCATCTTTGCCTTCCTGTTTCTTAGGTGAAGGGGTTATTCAGGTATCTGAGCAGGTGTGTTGTATCTTGTGAAATAGTAACTGAGCTCCTGGTGAGGTGCATGAGTAAATGCTCTCCAGACAATCTTCAAATCAAACTGTGGAGCCATAGGACTCCCTGATTCATTCTTTAATGCAAGCAAGTCTGCTCAGATCTCTTTCCCATGATCAGGCTGTGCTTTCTGAGGCTGTGATCTGTTTGTAGTCACTGTACATACTAAGCACTTTTCCAGTGATACCTTTAATTAGGCATTCAGTCAGCAGACGCTCTCAGGCTGTGTCAGATGTTCCTCCACTCCCTGGAGGACAGTGTGCCAAGTGTGTGCCTTCTGTTCTTAACCTTAAACCTGCTCAAGTCCCTGTTCAGGATCAGCCCCTAAGGAGAAGCTCCACTTGAGCTTATACTCATCCTCTGCCTGGTGATCACTCCCACTATTTCCCCCTTGCCCTCATCTGTTCAGCACTGCAGGAGCTGATGGGTGACGAGTTCTGCTATTCATGGGATTCATATTGCTGGGCCTCCCATTATGTCAAACTCTGGTTGTTGATTTTTCAGGGAATTCCTTCTCTTTTTTGTTTTTTTTTTTTTTTCCTGGTAGCACTGGCATTGTAGAGGTGTGTGCTATAATTTATAATTACATGTGCAGTCAGAGATGGTCAGGTGGGACTACACCAACAGCCTATCATGTGGCCCTGTTACCCCCCTTCTGGTGGGACTGACAGGGTTACTCCATTCCAAAAAGTTGAGTTTTGTAGCTGTCTGGCTGTCTGCTCTTTTGTACCCAGAAGGTGGAAAGATAAGTTGTTAGACTTTCTTCACATTATTTGGCTCCTGGTTTTGTGGGCTCCAGCTGACAAGCTCAGAAATAATAACCTTAAAATATGAAGCTGAGGTTAAATGAACAATATTTCTCACCTTTTCCTTGTGTACACTCAGGCTAATATTGCACAGCTCAATATGGTGTTCGTGTCCCACAAAGTCAGCACTTCCGTCCTGAATAAATCCAAGGTCCATCCAGGTCCTCAACTGCTGGCAATAAATAGTGATTTCTCTTCAGCACAATTTTGAATTTATTTAAGTGCTGTCATACCAAGTGCATGGCAAGTACTAGTGCCCAGTCTCCAACCCTTACAGTGTTACAAAAAAAGCTTGATTGAGCTGTATGCTCAGTAATTTTGTGAATCGTAGTTTACTCAGTTTGTTGGTTCATCTTGCCTTCTGGACATCCATTTTTTCACATGTGGAGTTCAGGGATCATAGGTGTGTGTGTACTCTTCCCCCCTCTCTCCAGGCTGAAGATGCAGTGGGGTTCTGCAGAGGTCAGGTCTAAGCTTGCTCCAGGGCAAATGACACGTGCCCATGTGAAGTTTCTTCCTGACAGCCCAAATTTGCCTGCTGGCTCCTGAACAGCTTGGGACATCCCCAGCCTGTGACCCCTTTTCTGTTCTCGTGTTGCTGCCTTCAGCATGGAGGGTTATGTATCAGCTGGCTCCACAGCCCAGCTGGGTCTGAACTGATGGTGGATGTAATCACACACATGGAAGTGTGGCACTGGAGTTGCTGGCAGTGTTTGCCTGCAGCACGGGTTACTGACAGGCTCTGCTAAACTCACTGCTTTGCACTGGAAATCCCCACATCCTAAATCACTGCATAAAGAAAGGTATTTCTGTCTATTTTCTACAGAGTGTAAGCCTTCACTGGGGTATAAGGTGATTTTATATCCTCAGGCCTCTATACATTGACATTTGTTTTCCTTTGTCTTTCAGATGGCTTTCCATATTGTCACCAGATTATCAGATAGACAATACATAAAATAAAAGTTACTGTCTATCTTGCTCAGTACCCTTGGACAGAAGGGGGGAAATAAAGTAGTGTATCTCCTAGGATAAAGGAAGAAAGATTTACTTGTGGTCTGTGGAATCAATCCTGTGAGCTGGAACTGGGCATCCTGTGCACACTCCAGTCTCTAATTTCATCAGAGATCTCAACTCTGTAGTGTAATGATCACCTCATCTGATTCTTGGTTCAATTAAAGCATCTCTCAGTTGGTCTCAAACCCAGGACCTGACAAACATCTTCAGTACTGTTTCATTATTGCTGTTACTACTCTGGACAACAACATATTACATCTTTGTCCCTTTTCCTCCAAGGAGATAAAAGTAATGTAAATTTCTTTTCTCAGTTCTTATTCCTGTGACTGAGAGAGGTAGTTCATCTTGAGAGGCAACATTCTCTAGGTTTCTTCTCTGTTGCCTGTCATTAAAACAGAACAAACAAAACAAAAGAAAAAAAAGGAGAAATTCATGCTGATGCCTTCCTTGCAGGTTGCCAGGTCTTTCCTCCTGATGCCACTCAAGCTACACACGTTCCAGTGGTTTTTTAGATTTAATCTTTTTACAGAATATGTAAATAACTTTGTAGGGTTTATGGCCTTTTTATTTTTTCAGGTAAACTATTGAAAAGTTATTGACTAAATACTTAATTCAAAATTCATAACTTAATCAAAAATTTTCCACTAAAAATTGCTGAGTGGAAAGAATGAAACAATACAACTAGCAATAGTAAAAACATTAAAGAACTATAAATATTAGTAACTAATACCAGAATGCACACCTATGTGTTTTTATGTATCTTGGTGGTCAAATTCATAAACTCCATAGCTGTCAAAAAGATGCAGTTGTTTATGGTACAGATTTGAGTGAGATATTTTAATTTTGTATTTAATCAGTTGTGGTTTTTTTAATATTAAAGCGTCCCCACTTTTATCAGAAAGTATTCAATGTTGGATATTTCTGTTTCTCCCTTTAAAAAAAAAATTCTATAATTGTTTTCAATTTTGTTATGGCAAGCACTGCAAAATGCATTTCAGAGAGGAGGGCCCAGTTAATTCAGCAATGGATTCCATCTGTGTTGACGTTGGCTGCACAGCCCAGCCCGCCCCAGCTGTATGAAGTAACTGGTGCTCCAGCAGGGCTGAAATCAGACAAGCACCATTTGTGTTTCATTTCCTTTTTTCTTTCTTTCTGAATAACATTTTGTCTAAAAACAAGGATTTTTTTTTTTATCCTGATCTTTATTGGAACTTCTCATTTGTCCCCAGATAAAATACAGCTTTGGAACCTTGGTGCTGTGTCAAGTCAAAATTGGAATGACTCAGGACACAGATTTCCTGGGTGAATGAGGTTCAGTAATGATAGGAATTTCATATATTATATACACCTGATGGAAAAAATGGTTTAAGGCTAGACCAAGAAGTTAATTTGTCTAATGAAAAGGATGGTGTGAATCTATACTGCCCCAGGAACAAACTGTGACCCAACTAATGAGAGCAAGGTTCTACCCACTTGTGTGAAGGGGGAAAATCAACTCTTTGGAGGCAGTTCTGCCTCTTTGTCTAGCACCTCAGGCCACACAGAGGTTATGTGGGTAGAGCAATTCATAATTGCTGTCAATTTTCCAACAGTAACAAACATGTAATAATTTTTAATGTCACTTATGCCTGTTATGCAGCAGCTAACCTTGAAAGATGCACTTATTTTGTCATGATGTGCAGTTGTCAATTTGATTTTTTTTCAGCAAAATTACAGGGTCACTACACTAAAAGTTGTATTTTTTATTTTGCTTCTTTGACAGATAATTTCTCTAGCAAAGCTGGTCTATGAGGAAATCTCATTTGGTTCTTATTATAGGTAACAGTAATTGCCAACTGTAATTTGTAATTGATTGTGACTTGGAAGTTGGCTGTATCATTTGATAATAGAAGTAATATTAATGTAAATTTCAATCTGACCAAGAATTTCTGTGTTCAGTCATGAATCAGTTCCTTGTTCATGAAAAAGGTTCTTGTTTTACTTGGTGTGCAAAGGTAAGTCCGTGCTGGATGAGCTGAAGGGCAGGGTTAGTCACTAGCTCCTTGCCTTCCTGCACACTGGGAATGCACAAGCACTCACCTGATGTTGTTGTTTGCACTGGGTTTGCCAGTTACCCTGGTTATTTCTCTCATGTATGAAGACTGTGACTCCAGGTATCAGAAGGCTTAAGACAGTTTTATTATGATGGCTCTGAGTTCAGGCTGAGGCTTTTGCCTCATACAATGCAGCCTGGTACAATCTTAGTACAATGCTTTCTTCTCAGAACCTAGTACCAGAATTGCCCTCTGCCTGTGCAAGAATGCTTCCTGTCCTTCTGCCTGAATGCTTCTGTCCCTGATACCAAGTGAGGAGCTGATAACTAAGACCAGCTTCCTCATTGGTTAGATAGAGAAAACCTGTCTCTGTATGTTTTTGGAACAGGGCAGAGAGACACCAGCTGTGTCCCTGAGCACAGGACACAGCTTAGATTGTTTACAGGAATCTCTCTTGTTTCCCTTGGGAATAAAACCTAGCAGGCTTGCTGCTAGGAAATTCAGAAAACTCAAAATCATAATCACCACACTTACCTGCAAGGTGGAATAACCTACTTGGTATGAATTTGACTACAGAGCACTCTAAGGGTGGGACTCATCTTAGTGATGGTGTTAAGAATCAGGTGACTGGGGTGGGTGTGTAATCAGCAGTGAGATTTGGAGATGTCTAGCTTTGAAATACTCAAAGATGGATCCAGCCCTGAAAGTGCCCACAGAAGTAATTTCACTGCAGTTAATGGAACATGTAATTAAAGCTCAGGCTCCTCCCAGGTAACTTCAGGTCTGTAGCAAAAGAGGAGCATAGTCCCTGTGGCCTCGTCTGTGTGATGTGGAAGAAGGCGCTGCTAGACTGGTCAGCCCACCTGAGGGACAGTCCAAAAGTGTCTGTATCTGACCAGTTTCTCACTTCAGTATCTCCCTTCATTCCCTTAGTTTACACTAGGTCAGTCCAGTGCAAACAAACACCATTGCATCTCTGTCATTACATGAAAAAATTAAAAAAAAAAAAAAAAAGAAAGGAAGATGTATTGAAAAAGTGTTACTGCAGAAATGTGACTCTGCTTGCAAGTTAAATTTTTGAATGCAGTAAATGATTGGTGCTGAAAAAAGGCCTCAGTATTTTCTCTAACACATAAATATGAAACTAAAAACCTGAGGCAAATATGAATGGGTTCCATAAAATACAGTTACTTTGGTACTTGTTAAGGGAATAAAACAGTAAAGTCATATGGAAGAAGTCACAGAGTATTCAATTTAATTTGTTGATTTATCAACATACCAACATTTGGTCAGTTTTAAATTTAAAACAGGTTTATATTTAAAAGAATAATTTAAGAATTTGACCTAGTATTTGACATAGTATTTTATCATGTAATATTTTCTTGATGTTTCAAACTTTTCCTTGTTTGTATCTCACTTTTCACTATGTAGAAATAGCATTATAAACATTAATATGTATATTAAGAATTCATTTGCTATTAAAAAAGCACCTATCATGAAAATAAGGTTGAAATTTCTGTCCTTAGCCAGCCCAGGCTAAGGACATTTAACTTTTCTAAAGTCTCCAACCAAACTGCTGTTTGCTGCTGTAATGTGAATTATTTTAGGTGTAAAATATTAATAAACAAGCCGTAACACTGTAAAGTGGTCTATGCATGGAAATCTCTTTCCTACATAGACCCATTAGATTTCCAGTTCTTAAATGGAGAACCATATCTTTTCAGTATTTTTACCACTTAATGCTGTTGTAAAGTAAGAACTTTAATATAGCTGTTACATTGATCTTGCCATCCTTAGCAATGACAAGTAGGATTCTACATTGTTTATCATCTCCAAAGGACTCAGTTAGAGGACATGCAAGAAGATTTTGTTTCCTTCTCATGAGTAGAGGTAAAGGTGTGGACAATAATGATACATTTAAAAATGTATCAGCATTTTTATGAAGCATAATTAAATTGCTTTACTGCTTGGAGTCTCAACCTTTACTTACTATTGTTTAATTATAACAACATATCAGGAGCTTGAGATTTGGGCTTGCTTCTCATCTAAAAGATGCTACCTTGCAGAACATCTAATTGAGCTCTCCAGGGCCTTGCCTTTGGAGGTAGTTAACATAAGAAATAGTCACAAGGGCAGGGTTTATGAAGCTGGTTGCATTGGCACTGATCATGAGCAGATGTTCTATTCATGTTTAATTTAACACTTTGTTGTGTAATCACCTGTAATCACTTTTTCTTTTTTTGTCCATGTAGCCACCAGATAATGGGCCTCCACCACTGCCAACATCTTCCCTTCCTGAAGGCTATTATGAAGAGGCAGTGCCACTTAGTCCTGGGAAGGCCCCTGAGTACATCACTTCCAGTGAGTAAGATATTTCCAGGCAGTTTCTGAGCAAAGGGTAATTCCAGTGTCCTTCAGCTTTTTCAGCATTTGAGAGCTCCATCTCTGTTGGTGCTGTGGTGATGTGTTGTTACTGTGACAGTTTGGGCCAGTTCTGGTTATCCTCGTGGCCATGCACTGGATTGGTCTGCAGAACTGTTTTGGTGTGCTCAAACCAGGCTCCTTTTACAGAAAACTAAACTTGGTGCTCAAGTGAGGAGCACTTGAAAGAGGTTTCAGCAGCTGTTGGAGAGAGAGGGTCCAAATTAGCCATTAACCTTTTACACTGCTTTGGACCACAGATGATGGGGGCATTGGACCAGGAGTCCAGAGTTAAATATTGCCCAGAGTAAACCCCTCTAAACTGATCACACTGTGAATGTAGAGGTCTCAGAAACTGGTGCTGACTGCTGTGCCTCTGTTGCGCTGATTTGCTTGCTAAAATAGACAAATAAAAAGGAAAAAAAAAGGAACTATTGGAAAGATGTGATTGGCAGCGTTTCTGATGACACACTGTGGAAAGGGATGAGCTGGTCACAGCAGCTCCCACAATGTGTGATTCCCATGGCAGTACTTCTGTGACCCCTCATTCAGGGCAGTAGGCAGAGGGCTGCCTCTCTCTGGCTGTCTACCAGAATGTCCTTCTGCAATACCCAATGTTCTTTTTCTCACACAAATACATCCCCAAAGACCTGTGCTCTTCTGTGGAGCTGTGCTGAGACCACCCTGATGAAACACTGAAATGACTGCTGTGACCTTTACACAGGGTGTCAACAGCATTTATGTGCCATCTTTTTGCTGCTTGTTTATTGGCTGGAGTAATTTATTACTTGTGTAGGGCTGAGTTATCACTAATCATTATTTTCTATGGTCCAAAGATTAAAGGCTTATCTTCCTCCATTTTATAGCCATTTTAATTATTTTAAATTATCTCTCTGTTCTTAAAACATGCATAGGAGTCACCTTAAAACTAAAATACTATTCATCTCTACACTGCACAAACTGATGTTATCTAGCAGCTTTTAATTAACCTAAGAAATTCAAGGTAAGAAATAGTTTCATTTACTGGAAAGCAAATGAAAGAACATATGGACTTAGAAGAGCAGCAGAATCACTCTTCTCTTCATTTCCTTCCTTGAAATGCTGCAGTGTGGTCCTGCTACACCCTGTAACCCAGTGAGCTTCTGACTTGGGTTTTGTTGTTAAACAAGAGCCATGCTCAGGCAGAAGAATATTAATAGTGCAAGTATTAATAGCACTGCTGAAAATCACCTAGGGAAAAACAAGACCTAGGGAAAAATCACCTAGGGAAAGTATGAAGCTGATTTCTTATTGCACTTAACCATTTAAATGCATAAAAATATTTAGGATATCAGCCTTAAAAGTTCATTAATAATTCTATAATTAAAGTATATATATATATATATAGATAGATAGATAGATAGATAGATAGATAGATAGATAGATAGATATATTTATCTCCAGACATTTAAAACTCTGTTAGTGTGACTTAGCATCTCACTTGCTGAGATTTTGTTGTACTTTCTTCTCTTCTGAAACTTGTCATATCTTAAAAATTTTGTTAAAAGAATTCCTCTCTTCACTGGTAATGAAGTTGCTTTTAAATTCAATGTGCAATTAGTAATACATCTTCACTCATGCAAAATGTCCACTAAATCCAGTTGTGTGGTAATTAAAATCAGCTACCAAAGTGTATTAAAAGGTATGACCTTAGTTGTTTGGAGTATTTGAGATGGAGAAGACAATAGGAAAAAAGTCATTGAAGTAGAAGTGCAAGAATGCATCTATTGGGATAGATATAATTATTTTAAGTAAACATTCCTATGGAATATTTTTGTAATATCATTAATAGCAGGGAGACTTACATACTACGTGTCTTACCTGTAAAAGCAAACAAGCACTGAAGAAAATTGCAGAACATAGTCATGAAAATGAAATATCCGTAACTTTCCAAGTCCCTCTAATTGATTTGTAAATAAGTGCTTGCATGTAGATGAAAGCAAGAGTGTGTATGACTTGTCTATTATCTCTCTCTGTATTAAAAGCTACGGATCTGTACTACAATGTGCCTAAATTAATACAGATGAGTCTTAGGAATATACTATTGCAAATAATATGAAAGTCCACTGTAATTTTCACCCTGTAACAGGGAAATTTTTGTGAACATGAAGATGAAAAGTCAATGTCAAAAGAAGTCAGATTAATCAGAAAGTGCAAAATATGCAAAAATTGGTAGATTAGCAGCATTGGAACATGTTGTATCAGTGCATCCTTACCCCTGAGACTTTAATAGACTTAAGAAATGCACTTTGTTTTGGAGAGACATTTTTCTCCACATACTAATTTGTGTCTCAGAGCCTGGAAACCTTGTTTTGGATGTGATAGAGCAGTCTGGAGAACAAGCAGTAGAAGCAGGATGTGGTAGAGAGGAGCCAAGTTCCATCAGGGATGATACGAGCACTTCAGGGTGGGCATCCTTCCTGGTGTGAGTCACAAGAAGCTCTTCATCTGGCCAAGAGTCCCACAAACCAAGAAGGGAGACATGAGGAGCATTTAATGGGCAGGATATGGCAGCAGGTCCCCAAAGATCCCATTGGCCTGGGTCAGGATGGGAGTCTCTCCTGTTGGCTTTCATCCTCCTAGAAACAGAGATTTGGCTAAAAGTGCAGGTGCAGTGCCAGCAGAGTCCCTGTGCTGAGCATACAGCTTATGGCTAACAGGAAATCTGCACTTGGAATGCTTGTGAGCCACATAGGAAATACCTGTAGGGTATTAAACATGCAGAATTTCAGTTTCTACTGTGAAGTCCCAATAAGCGCTTTCTACAGTTTTTTTTTTTTTCTGGAAACTGGTAGAACTTGCTGTGAGAAAATGAATACTAGGCTTCAATGTTGTGAGGAAAAACCAATGATTTAACCAAGTAAATTTGCTAGTAATAAGGCAAGAATTGTTGCATGGGTGTTATAGCCAGAAGAAAATCAACTTTTCTGTATAGGGCAAAGGGATGACCTGTAATTTTATCCAAGGTGAAACATTCTTTACTGCAATATGAAAAAGTTAAATCATGTTCTAACCAGGGAAAAAAACAGTGTGTTGAAACAGATAGAATTTTTTCATCCTTTTGATTGTTGCACTTAAAAATGTAGTTCTCTGATAGAAAAGTCTCTGTCATGCAAACTTCCCATCTTCAGAATGCAGAAATGTGACCCAGCTCCACTCTCTTGGGAAGAATATACTTGAAGATTGTCCCCCCTGTACAGTTAAGTTTCAAGTTAATCTGATAAAACTTAACCTCCAGACAGTCTTACATTCAAAAGGTAGTTTCTTAATGGAAAAATATCATTAGTTATGATACAGAAAAATTCCACCAGAATAGTGTGTCCATATCTCAATATATGAGCAGTGAGTTCTTACTTCTGCTTCTCACCTAGGGAAAAAAAATGTTTCAGAATAATATTTTTGCTAAAACCAAAGTGAAATCACAAATGAGGTAAAAGGATATTGTAGAAAGGGACCAAACATCAACATGAACGTTGTGACATTGGCATAGCTGCAAACAAAGATCACAACTGAATATGAAGAAAGGACAGGGAGGTTATGGGCACTAATTTCCTTTTTGAAAAGGGACAGCCAAGAGCTCAGGAAGAAGTTCCCAGAGAGATGGCAACTTTAGTTTATGGCAGTTTGTCCCACAGCCCGTGCCTTTAGGAGATCTTCTTGAAGAAGCTGATTTAATGATCAGACCTTACATTTTGTGTTTGGTAGCTCCATGTGAATGATTCAAGTCTCTGCCCCAGCAGGCTGGCATGCTGCTGCATGTTTGTGACTGCCAGTGATCTCTCCAGCATTTCCTGATGTTTCTGTGTGAAAGTTTGTGGAAAGCTGCTCTGAAAGAAGTTGGAGCAGGGAGAATGTTTTGGTTTGATTCTGGATTTGGGGGGGGTTTGTTTAGGCTTTTTTCCTTCTTCAGGGGTAGGAAGGATGAAGCAGCAAGTTCTACTAGATCTTATATATTCTTTTAAATAAATATGCAAAAATAAATACTCTGGAATAAATATTTCCAAATCTGTCAGTTTAAATATTTGCCCTAAGTTTTTCCATCCTCCTCTTGATTTTTGTAAAGCAAGTAAAAAATTGGAGTGTTTTCCCACTGATAATCATCTGAGGCTTTTACCACTTGCCCATAGGGAGCTGTCCCAAACCAAACACCCGGCAGCAAAATTGACCAGAAAATGGCAATTCAATTTTAAAAATAAGCTTCCAGGGCTTTCAGTTTTACTTTCATTTCACTTTGGGATGAAGATATACTGTTTCATCCACTTTTATGAAAACACAATTGGGATCAGACTATCTAATTTTGATTCAAAGATGTGAGGTATGTTCCATTCTGACTATGCACACAGGGAGGAACTGATGCAAAATGAGCTTTCCAGCAATCCACTCTCTTGTCCTCTTCCCAGTTTTTCCAATTCTCCTTCCTACATTCCAACTATTTCCTAATTGCCTAGCTAAAGCAAACAAGAGATTTTCTTCCATCTTCTGGTCTAAAAATATATCAAAGTCTACATGAAATGTTTAGATGAAATTTCAGCTTTTAAAAATATTCCACTCAGTTTTCCTCTATGTGAACATGTGCCAGTGGACAACAGGCTTTCTGGTGTTATTATCTGAAGGGCTTTACATACATATACCCACATAAACAAAGAAGTATGGATGGTGGAAGAGAGGGTTTTGTGATAATGGCAAAATAGTTTGCTAGTTGAGGGTACTGCTAGATCTGTCTGCATTGTTGAAAATGAAAGGCCTGAAGAAAAATTGTTTAATTAAAACAGAAGCTTGTCGTTCATCACCAAACTCGGAGCAGGATTAAGCAGCTGAGGCTAAGCACAGAACAAAAGATTTTTGCACAATGCTTTTACCTCCATCAGAATCTTTAGTTCATGGGACAGCATTGTCTATTGAATGCTAATTGTAGCAGTACAGGGGCTGTATTTGGGAATTATATGAAATGTTATGCTGGGTAGATATTGCCCCATAATGTGTTCGTATGACCTTTGCCATATGGGTGTTTTTTTCTCAATGTGACGTATTAAAGCAAGATGAAGATGTTTCTCTGTGAAAGAATTACAAAAAATGAAGCTGTCAAATAATATTTTGAAGATAATGAAACACTACCTGAAATTCTAGCTATGTATTCCCAGCTTATTGTTTCATTAAAATTCACAAGGTGTCTGTATGGGTCTTCTATAAAGTTTCATATTGCCAAAATATCTTTTGTTTAATTAACTTAATGCGTTGCTATTACTGAGCACCGAAACAGTAACTTGTTCTTGGCTGACTTTCAAAAGCTGTCGCTTAAAATGAACCTTCTTGAGGTTTTCAGTTATTTCAGTGGGCTCCATGGCTAAGTGGTTTAACCTAACACTTTTTCACACTTTTATTAAAGATTATGACTCAGATGCTATGAGCAGCTCTTACGAATCCTACGATGAAGAGGAGGAGGATGGAAAGGGGAAGAAAATGAGACATCAGTGGCCTTCTGAGGAAGCCTCTATGGATCTGGTGAAGGATGCCAAAATCTGTGCCTTCCTTCTTAGAAAAAAACGATTTGGGCAATGGACCAAACTACTGTGTGTTATCAAAGAAAACAAACTACTGGTAATTCTTATTTTTAGCTAGCTATATTTTCTTTCTACCTTTTAGATGATGTATTTATTTTTACAGGAATGTGACTTTTGGAATATGTTCTGCAAACAGTGGCCAAGTCTGCAGTGACCTTACCAAAGAGTTCGGTCATGATTTACCCAAGAAGCAGAAAAGCACTGAAATTATAAGTGTATCATTTCGCCACTTGGAACTTTGATTTTTATTTCACTTAAGCTTGAACCCCAGCAGTTCTCTGATATTGGAAAGAACATCTGGCCCATTATCTTCTAAAATATTTAATTTGGAAAAAAATAGTTGCTGAAACTGTAAATCCAGTCTTTCATTCCCTGTGGACAAAAAAATCTCACAGGGAGCTCTGTGTGTGAACTGTTGGATCTGACTGCTGGAGAGAAAAGTCCCTTGTTGGACTGAGAATTCACTTGGCAGCATATGCTGTGGTAATGTATACACTTTAGACTAAACCTTTGCCATCTGTTCTGCAGTAATTATGATGCAGTATTCACATGATGCACAGCTGCATTATAAAAGGGATAGAAACAAGTGGATGTATTTATTCCTTAAGCAAATCTGTTATGCTTCTTTCTGGTTGGAGGCACCAGTGAAAGATTCCATGAATTATCCGCTCATAGATGTATTTTTGTTTTCTGAAAAGAGTCCTTAATTGAGGGAAACACTTACTGTGTGTCATTATGAGCAAACTAATGCTTATATTAATCAATAAGTTGGAGTTGTCGGTGCTCCTGTTTTCTGATATGATGTTTCCAGCCACTGTACCTAATTACATGACAATTACTGCAATACCACAAATGTTAAAAGCTGATTAACAAGTCATAGAACATTTTCTGTAGAACCTCTCTATTCTGCAGTGGTACAATGTGGTTTAGGTGGGTTCACTTTCCAAGTACATTTGTGCTTGTGGCAGTATGGAAAATAGCAGGATATGAAATGGAGGTAAGAGATTCCTGAAAATACAGTTGGAATCAATTTGCTAGTTTGCAGCAGCTTTAATTTTTGTATCCTCCTGTTTTTTAATTTAAATGTTGAAAAAAAAGTTCATTCTGATTCAGCTTTTATTATATTCTTATAATGTCATTATCCTTAATGCACATTTTAATCACCATATATCAGTACCATATCAGATTTCAGGACCATCTGATAACAGCTTGAAAAAAGGAAAGAAAGAGACAGAGAAACAGATTTTTCCCTGAAGTCATACAGCATTTATTCTACAATTACATTTATTGTTCCATATAAAAATGTTGTTTTTTATATTTTTGTTTCCTTTACCCACATGTGTGGTCCGAAAGTTTTTTCCTTATAGGGATTGTCTTTCAGTAATTCTATAATGGGGATTAAAAAAAAAAGTCACAATAGGAGTCTAATGACCAAGTTATACAAGATTGGTTTATTGTTTGAAGGAGTACTTGGACAGTTAACTTATGAGATATGCAAGTAAAACAAATATGTGTTCTTAGGGATTAGTAATTGCTTGTGTCATAAATGCAGCTGTCATCATAAAACAAAAATATTTTAATTAGAATTAGACATTAGAAATAACTTTTAGTAGGGAATTGCTTTTCACTTAAAGTCCATTAGGGACTCATTTTTCACTTAAAGTCTTTTAATATATACATACTTCAGTTTTAGCAATGTATAACTATAAATAAAATATTTATATTAATATAAAAGGAATTACAAGCTGTTTATTGGTTCTTAAAGTGAATAATGTTGTATATCTTCAAGATTTCATAGCTCGAAAACGTAGTATTTTTTAGATGTTGCAAATTAAAAATCTGACCAAATTGGAGAAACTTTGGTATAATGGGCTTTGGAGAGGGAAGGCTTGTTGGTGATCTGCAGAGGCTGGTTTAGAGTTGGCTGTATTTGCTCAGCCTAACTTGTAGTGTTTATAACATACTTTTATCAGCTGCTGTCTTCCTGACAATTGCATCCTGGCATGAATACTGCTGCAGACATGCAGAAGCTTTTCTCTATTCACATAAATGCTCAGCTATTCTTTGTATGCAGATACTAGTTAGTCTTATTGACTGTCAGAGACCCCTTTATTATGAGATTTCTTATAGCCTTAGTACTTATTCGTATAAGTGAAAGCCCAATTTACACAAGTATATAAAATAACTGGGCATTTGTATACAGAATTAAGCATTTTTCTGCAGTCTGGCACTGCAACAGCTTTGGGAGCCTCAGCTGTACTGATGTGTTGGGAGGTGGGGATGGAGACTGGGTCTGTAGGACAAGTGATGTAAAGAGGGAACCCTCTGTCTTCAGATCACCAGTTCCAACAGAGAACAGGACATCAGAGACCCAGCATGAGATGGCTGTTCATTGACAGCATTTACTAATGAGGGAAAAAATATAAGTACATCATTGTAGCCAGGAGCTTACAAAATAAAGTAACATGGAAATTTCTGCAGGGACTATCAGACTGTATTAACTGAAAAAAGTGGGATTTTATCCACTTTCATTGAAGTTTTCTTTTACTTATCTCAAGAAAATGAACAGATGAGTAAGGCATGTGCCAGTGTCTTTGCAATTGCAGTGTGTAGGCACTGATGTAGATTTGTCTTCATATGCTGTCAGTGTCTGTCAGTGGAGGGCAAGGTAAACATCTGGGCTTTAAAGTTGTTAAGTTACAAGTTTATTCTGCTGCTACATGTGAACAGATATCCTAAATCACCCTCTTCCTACCTGATCAAGGTCAAGGTTGAGTCATAAGGATAACACAGAGACACTTAATGCTCTCCACGTGTTGTACCTGTCCTGCAATAAAAGATGTCTGTTATTGTCAGTCTGGAAGTTATTTTGCTTTACAGAGTGGATGAGTTTGCTCTGGCTGAACTCTGTGGTATGTGGTAAAGGGATGTGAAAAATAGATTCAGAATTTTATGAATTAAAAATATAGCATTTCTACATAATAAGAGCTTTCCCCCAAGGTTCAGAAAGGCAATATCTAACTCTGGAACTTTCCTTATGTTTATTTAGTGTTACAAAAGCTCCAAGGACCAGCAGCCCCAGATGGAGCTGGTCCTGAATGACTGCAGTATCACCTATATTCCCAAAGACAGCAAAAAGAAGAAGCATGAGCTGAAAATCTCTCACCAAGGAGCGGATGCCCTGGTTCTGGCAGTGCAGAGCAAAGAGCAGGCAGAACAGTGGCTAAAGGTAAGGGGGGTTTTCTGACCAGGATTTTTTCTACCCACAAAATGTTCACATTGCTCAGTTGCTGTTACGAACTGGGACACAGACAGCAACTTCCAGGCAAATCCAGACCACTTAAATCCCATCCAGTTTGGGACTGCAGAAATGCAGACTTTAAGTTCAGGCCTCGAAGCAATTCCTCAGGGTTAGCCCAGTGCTGCTGCTCTGATGGTTTTCAATACTAATAGCACAATAATCTGGCACAGAGAGGAGAGGTGGCAAATTCCCTTCCATCTTCTTCTCCAGTTCATTTTCCAGAAAGATTTAGTGGTTAGGGCACAGTTGTGATGAGTGGGACGTTCATATTCCCTCAGGTGGAGACAGCTGGCACCCATATTATTTTTGGCATGGTGTCACCTTTTAAAAAAGAAGATTCTCTGAGGAGATACCTGTTTGGATTGCTCTGGATGGAGAAAAATCCTTCAGCTTCCTGAAGGCCATTCAAGCTTCATAATTCAAACCTAATTCTGGTTTAGCAACGTATCATCTGTTATGGTTTGTCCTGGGAATGCAGACTTCTGAGAAAATGGGATTTTGTCGTCTTCCATTCCTCTGTGTTCAATGTCTGCAAACATGGAAAATCCCATAGCAAGGGCTGCAGTTACAGATCCTAACCAGATTACTAGTATTTATGTTGGATTTTGCCAGTCTCAAAGGTGGAGGTCAGTGAAGTAGTGTGGGAAACTATCACTGCAGTTGCAGTAGCAACTGTTTTAAGACCTTGAAATCCAGCCTTTTAAATACATGTATAAGTCTGAATGCATCAGACTCATCAGGCGTTCTCCATGCTGTGCTCTGATGTAACCTTATATGGTACTTACTTTTCTAAGAATAAATTGTATTTCTCCAAATACAATTGAATTAAACACATAGGAATTTCCTGATGGCAGATAGTTTTTCTGCAGAAGAGGGAGACACAAAATGCAGCTTAAGTGGTATAAATTCTGCTGTGGGCTAATGTACTAAATGGAAAATTAATCTGTAATTTCCTATTTTGCAATATTTGAAGATACCTTTGGGGGGTTTGCGGTTTATGTGTGTTTGGTTTTGACTGTGACTGTATCCTAGCTTAGAAAATGCTCTCTCTATTGTCATTTTATTAGCAACTAATCCCAGCCATGTATTTGTTAGGCTTCTTCTAACATCAGTATCTTGTTCTAAGTTTTAAAGTCATGCAAGTGTCCCATTAGTTCAGCTAGCATTTCAAAACCACTGATTGGAATGAAAAGAAGTTCATAAGTCATATTCCCTTCCAAGGGAATTCCACTGTAATTAGATCATAGAAACTGCACCCTTATTTCCTGTGTTGTTCTAAATTCGGGTTTAGTAATACTGAATTCATTGGCATCTATCAGATGTTCTTTCATAAAAATGGTTTTTTTTTTTTAAATTGTACATAAAGCATCCCCACACAGGGAGACAGAGCAGTACTAGATTTTTCCATATCCCAGTTGCATTCCTGCTGCTTCAAAATGAGAAGAAGAAGAGTGATTTTGTGCAGCTGCATGTTCACACAGTTGTGTATTCTGTGTGTCTGCAAAGCATTTGGAGACAGTCTGACAGCACTTTATTTAGCTCCTTCATGCTGCAAAGCTCTCTATTAATGAAATCTTTCAAGTACATGGCAGTGTTACTCTACTCAACTTCCAAGTCCTCAGTGCTGCTTCAGCCCTTTGCTTCTGCAGTACAAATTGCCTGTCCACAGCTACCAGAAATGATCTGTGCAGCTCTTGCAACAGCTCCAGTGTTTCCCAAAAATAAATATGGCCTTTGGAGAAATAAAATAAGCATTGCTTTCTGTATTTTTTAAAATACACCAAAATTTTAGGATTTTTTTTAATTGAGTAAGCAATTATGTTTTGATCATTCATGCCTTACTCAAAATTAGCTTCTGAAAATCATGTGTGGCTTTGTGTAGGACATTCCTACACTATGAAAGAGGTCACTGCTTCATCTTGGGAGATTTTAGTTTTCCCAGCCTGTCAGTCAGAGGGCCAGGGTCCTTCCCAGTGCTCTGTCCCTTACATGGGATTTCTGTAGTTAATAAAATGGGCAGATCCAGTGATTGCCTATGAGAAAGGACTCTGCAACCACATTTTTAGAGCATAAGATGCCTTCTTGGTCAAAGATACTGCACGAGTGTGTGCCATTTGAGGCAGGTTATCACCCAGGAGCACTGGGTTCTCATGAATTCAAATATTAGGTGTCACATTAAAGCTTTACACTTGATCCTAAAAAGCTCGAAATGTTTTTGGAGGCCAGATTGTTCTTTGAAAGCTAAACAATTTTTTTTTTTTTTCAATTCATGTATGTAATCAGTACAGAATATGTTTATTAAGTAAATGATTTTAAAATATCTATTGGAAGACAAATTCTAAGCCGATGTAGAATACTTTAGATCTTTTTTCGTAAAGATGACACCAAAAAAGCCCCAGCTGATAAACATAATGCAACTTGAAGTCTAGACTGGAAACCACAAAGGGAGTTTCAGATTTACCAGCTAACAAATGCTTGATGAAAACAGATAGCTGATGTCACCAAAGAGCCTGTCAAGATTTCAGAGGAAGGAGCGAAGCTAGTATATATTCAGGCTAGAGCTGAGATCATCTCAGTAATATGGTGGGTAACAAAAAGTGGTGGAATTTTCCAGACTTGAGTCCTAAAATGTTCCCACAAAAATGTACATGAAAAAAATGTGTGCAGTTGCACACTCTGACCCAAAAATTATCTTTTTCCATGTGTGCTTGAGTGTATGTGCATCTGTGCACCCTTTTGTGGTCAAGTAAGGTCTGAAATTTTCCTGTTTGTCTCAGCACATCCAGCAGACTGGTAAAAGTACACTTATTTGTCAGCATCCCTGGGAAATGCTGCATAAAAATAAAAGGACTAGTCAGACCACGACCTTACAAGAAGATGCTTGTGCAGTGGCTTCGTTTGTACAGATGAATGTGCTCTGTGTGCAGAACGCTCAGACTAGGCCACAGAAAACTGCACTCAAAAATTCATGGATGCTAAGAAATTAAGTTGAGGTAACTTGTAGAAGACTGGTGGAGGAAGGAAATGGTCACACTGGCTGGTCCCAAGGCCTTCTCTTCCTCCTAACATTCCTCCTGCAAAAATGTATTTCTGATTTATCATGCATGGGATGTAATCTATCATTCTGGAATGCTGGCCTTGATTTTCATTTTCCCCTAATGTTAGGCACCCTTTGTTAACTTCTCTTCATTTTGTGGTGCTCTGCCACTGTGCAGCAGTCTCTCCAGCTGAGAGTCTGTAATTGAACAGTGAGTCTTCCAACCATAAGGAGACATTTCTTCATGTATCATTTTGACAATGCTCAGTCAGTTCTGAACTTGTTGTAATAAGGGGGATGTTTTGCCCTGAAGAAAGAATAAAATAATGGCTGGGACTGTATGTATCCAGTCATCCAAAGGCTTTGCAACATTCCTTTTTCTCTCTGATTAACTGCATGTTGTCTCTCATGAAAGTCTTTGAAAACAACTTTTTTTTTCACTTCCCTGAGTTTAGTGAAGGTAGTCAAGTAACTTCTGGCCTCCAGTCTTTATGTGGACAGTTTTACTGAAGAGTAAACTACTGACAGAGCTGTTCTTTAGCCAGTTTATATCAGCATAAAATTGAGCTTGTAACTGTAAACATTGTGTGGCTGCTTTTGCTTTCTATGGGAATTTCTAGCTAGAGATCTTCAACACTTCAGGCATTTCTTTCTTGGCTTATGTAATGCTCCCCAAAGAGGTTATTATCTCCATTTTGTAGCTGAGTAGAGTCAAGTGCTGAATGGTCAAACCCTAAAACAGACTAAAAAAAGTGGTTTTGGGGATGCATACTTGGTACTAGTGATTTCCATGCAGTGTTTGTTAATTTGCAAGAAACTTAAAGAATGTACTTTGACCCAAGACAGTCAGGCCAGGTTCTTTCTCCACTGCCCATCATCACCAGCAGCAAAGGCTGTGCAAACTCAATTAAACCTCCCAGGAATTACACCCCTGTTGTTTCAAACAGGTGGTTTAAAATACCTCTGTTCAAGTCACAGCAAGGTCAGTGAGTTTGTATAAGAGCTGTTTAGGGCCTCACCTGCAGAGGTGATGGACCAAACTGCATGTGGGAGTTTTGACCAGTCTGCAGGACTCTGCCAGTGGGCAGAGCCAGAGGATCCCAGCTTGGCTGTGAGCCAGAGTCTCTGTGTGTGTGTGTGTGTGTGTTTGACCAGCACCATGGGAAACAATACATTATTTAAAAGAACCAGATGTATATGTCAGTTTAAAAAACCCAACCAAACCACCCACGAATACAGAACCCCAAACATCTTATTTACCTGTTTTCTCAGTGATAATTTTTCTTTGGGTTTCCTGGCTGAAATCACAAATGCAAGCTGTCACAGTCAGAGCAGAACCCAGGAGGGCTGGGACTTTCACCGCTAGATCCTATTCCTCCTCTCTCCTACTCACGGCTTTGGATGGAGAATTACTTATATCACACCTAGCTCAGACTCACAGCCTCAAGTGTAGTGGTGCATCTCTGCACCACCCAGGCTGGGGATGCAGCTCCCCTGGCACAGGGCACCTCTGCCCTTGGAGCAGCAGTGCCTCCTGCCACCCTCCCCAGCCTCTGGGGAGCGCCTCCTCCCTGGGATCTGCCTGATCCAGTGGCTGTATATGGCAATGAACTTCATGGCAATAATGCAGGAGAAATGATACAGGGCTTGTCTTGGTTGAGGAAGTTAGGAAAGTATTTCTAAGGGGAGGCACAGGCACTAAGGACAGGCTTACTGACTGCTCATCTGCTAGAATCTCATCCTCACTTTGCTCAGACAAATGGCAGTAAGGCAGAAAGATTAATCTTTCCAGGCTAAGAGATACCTGAGAATAATGCTTTCCAGTACAGAAGGTAAAGGTGGTTTCTTTTTGAGACTTTAAGCATAGGCTATGATGGGAATAATTTCTGCCTTTCCTGTTTAAGATTTTCATCTAGGTGAACTCCTTGGGGCATTTCTTCTCTGCAGAGCACTAAGAGGAATTTTGCTGCTCTCCTAAGGAGGAGGGTATTGACACTAACATATGTCATATGAAACCATCCACAAGAAAGAGAAAATGAGGATTTAGTCATGCCAGAATGACAAAAAGTCCCAGAAAGTCAGTACTCTTCCAGCAGTGAAAAAGGAGTGTTTCAGGAGTGGGAAACACTGACTTACATCTGGAGCCAAACCCTTTTCCCTCTGCTGTGTTGCACTTAAGCAGATTTCAGCTTTGCCATATTCCTATTTCCAGAGTTAAGTGGCAGAGCCAAGGGATACAGCCCATCCCATTTCTAGCAATTCCAGTGTTTGCGAAACATGTGGGCAGAGGGGGACAAGTGGGTGGGTGGCTGGCTGGATTTCTGGCCTGATTACATAAAGTAAAGCAAATGTGCAGTCAGTCTGTGAGCTTTCTGTCTTGAACTTGATCATGTTAAAAGTGTGAGCTTCTCATGCGAGTTCCATGAGAACACAAGATGATACAAAATGCTGTAATCACATCCCTGGGGTAGAGAGACTGTAGCTTGAGCTCATCCATGGTATCCACCAGGAGAGAGGTCTGCAAGCTCCTCAAGGACAGGACAACTTTTAGTCTTATTCCTTAACAGGTCCCAAAGAGATCAGCCATAAGGAACTATCTACAAATGTACTTTTACTCAGAATTTGTTTGGTATCTGTGTGGCAGGGACTGGCTGGCAAGGAGCTGGCTTTCTGGTTTTTACTACAAAGCCAGTGCTTTTTATCTGGAGCTTGGAACTTTAGAGTAGCGAGAAGAATCTAATTTACTTTTTCTGACTTTGCATGTAGAAAGAATAAATGTTGGGCAAGTATTTTGCCTCCAGTCCTGATGTGTCTTTTAAAATAAGATACAAGAATTACAGAAATTTGTAGATGAATGCAGGTATGAAGTTTTTTATAGTAAACATTAGTGCTTCTGTAGTAAGATAGTTTTAAAGACAGAAATATTCCAGACACATCATGTGGCAGAAATTCCACTGACTTCACCCATGGCTCAGGGCAGGGAATCTTTCCAGCCTCCTACCTACAAATATTTTCCCTCTGTGCCTCATGTCACTGCACTCAGTGGCATACTCTGATATATATCCTGATCCACCTGGGGATTCAAGGTCTAAAGCCCAAGTCTGATTGGGAGCAGCCCAGGGAGCTAGGGCTGTTCAGCCTGGAGAAAAGGGGGTTTGGGGGGGACCTTTGTGTTCTCTACAGCTCCCTGAAAGGAGTCTGTAGCCAGGTGGGGATCGGTCTCTTCTCCCAGGTAACATGTGACAGGAAAGAGAAAATGATCTCAAGTTTCACCAGGGGAGGTTTAGATTGGATGTTAGGAAAAATTTCTTCACTGAAAGGAACAGCTTGCCAAGGAAAGTGGTGGAGGCAGTCCCTGGAGATATTTAAAATACTGTGTAGATGTGGCACTTAGGGACATGGTTTAGTGGTGGATTTGGAAGTGCTGGGTTAACAGTTGGACTCAATCTTAGGGGTCTTTTCCAACTAAACGATTCTATAATTCTATAAATAAGGAATAATAATACAGTTCAGGTTGCAGAAGCTTTTTCCAGGTCTGCGTTTGAAAGCGCGGTTCTGCAGTCTGCTAATCGTAACATTGTAATGGTAATTGTGGTACTTAAGATTCTTGCAATGGAACAAAAGATTATTTTAAATTTATTTAGTTTTGAGGTTATCCAAAGAAATACAGGGTCTTCAGTTTTCTGATTACATTTGCCCATACATTTTAAATATTTGAATACATAGTCTGTTTATGATCTCAGTTTGATTTGCCTGGCAGATCACACTATGTGTGTGTACATGTAATGTACAAAGGCATTTGTTGTGAGAAAAAGAGAATTATTTCCTTTCTCTAATGTGTGAGAAAACTTAAACTATTAATGGAATATTTGCCATTACAAAGTATTCTCAGTGCAGCCTTCCACATTATGCCAGTTTATTAAAAATAACACTTTTGGGAATTCCTTTTTTTTTTCCTTTCTGGTTTAGGAGCTACTGAGGTACATTTATTCTTATTTTTACACATTTCATTGCAATGGATAAAAGTTTGCTGAACTCCATTCCTCACTCTCAGTCACAATTACTTTGTAATGTAAATAGTGATCTTTTGTTTTTATATGGCTCCACAAGATGGACCATAGAAAAACTGACAAGAACTTTTGAGTCTTGTGATTGAAATTATGCAAGTTGGCAATACTGGTGGAATGTTTTATCCTTAAAATTTTGAGCTAAAGCTATATGCATGTGAAAACCAGATTTTTAATGGCAGCTGTCTGCAATCGTAATTACAGAGAGTGCATCCAGGCAACCATTATATATTAAAGACATTTCATCCTGGTGAGGTGGAGAAGAAGTTGTTTCGTGCTGTGCATTGAACACAATTATATTGCACATAGAAGGTGATGAGCAAGCCTTTGCCAGTGAACCTTTTGAACCCAAATGAAGTGTTGGACCCTTGAATATGCATTTACTGTAGATCCTGCCACCAACTCCCTTTTGACAATGTGTCATTTTTTAAATCAAAATTTAATTACAACCCAATTAAACACTTCAGCTTCTCCTTAAATATGTGGGGTATGATAAGAACCGGATTTACTTGAGTGCATGACTTAGCACATACTATTGAGTTAGTGCTGCCAAATCATTTCCCTCTGTTCTGTCTGCAACTCCCATTACATCTGCCTTCGCCAAAATTAACTAACTGTGTGGTGTGAGCAGATGCTGAAAACATAAGCCATTGAATCAGGGTCATGCAGGAAACAGAAATGAATATTCCCAGAAACTGTACAGTCACATTTCTCTAGGAAGAAAAGAGCAGTGTATTTACACCATACTGAGAACCAGCAATTGAAAAAAAAAAGCCCAGACACATAAAAAAATCTTATGATTTTGGGGAGGTCAGGGCTTTTTTTAAGTCTGAGGTGCAAACGCTCTGCCACAGATACATCTCCATTTTGTGTTACAAAGGACACCAAGTGCCATGAAATGCTGGTCTTATTTCTGGAACAAAATACAGGGTAGGTCAGACAGTCAGGAAAGGATGCTGAAGTGTTTTGAGATTCTAGCTCAGAAATAAAAGTGTAGGTTCATCTCCCAGCTTTGCTTAGATTTTTTTGTGTGTCATTGAGTGAGTGATTTCATCATTCTTTTGTTCCTGGGTTCTCCCTCTGTAAAATGGGGCTGATGCTCATCCTTTCCTTATGGTGGATAGTGCCTGTAATTTATGATGTGCTCCTGAGTAGCATAAGGGTCTTTGTAAGCCCATAAACATTTGATTTGTTTTAGCTTCACCCTTAAAGGGAGCTTAAGTGCTGGGAAAGGACTGTTTGGTGCCATCCTTTGCTTTTTAGTAGTTTCCACATCAAAATTGTTCCATTTGAAACTCAGCATGAGTTTGGATCGAGAGCCTGTTCTCATCAGCACAAGTAGTTTCAGGATGATAATCGTCTGGTGGTAACATCACTAGACATAAAAACCTTAGCTATGGCCATGGGGAATCATCAAACATCTTTACTCGTTGTGTATTTTTACATTTATGTAATTTCAGATTTTTAAGTTCTTCGAATTCCATCAAAATATTAGCAAAGTCCCGGTTCAAGATTTTTCTTTAACTTTTTAGAACAGAAAGTGCCATTTCCATTCGCTACAAACATATTTACAGTTACTTTGACCTTTAACTCTTAAGTTAATGTGCAGTTATAATACAAAAATGCCCCAAAATACCACTGTGCAGTATGAACTCTAAGCTGATCAGCACTTCATTAGTTCTCTGATAGCAAAAAAAGAGCATCCGTGTAGTGTATTATACAAAACTCCTGTCTATTGTCTTGAGGTACCTTGGATACCATTTTCTCATCATTGTAATGAAATCAGTTTGTTGGTGTCAGCTGAGTTCATATTGCAAAATTAGCTCATGGAACTCAGCAGTGCTATTGGTTTCTTCACTTAGGAGAGCCTTGGAGCTTAGTCTGCCTAGAAACTGAAACCTTCCATCTCTAGACTTTATGTCTCCTTCAGGTCACATATGAAATGACTTAGGGAGGGAGCATGGAGATGTTGTTGTAGTGTCTGCCTGCCTGACACCTGCCAACCTAGTAAATGTTTCTGTGATTCTCCTTCCCATCTCCTTTCACATCCGTATATAATTTCTAATCTCTCTGATTTGTATTTTGTGAATAATTAATAAGTTTTGCCTTGTCTCCTAAGGTTATAAAAGATGTGTGCACCAACTGTACAGGAGCTGTAGACTCTGATGGGCCGTTGTCCAGTTCTCCAGTACACAAAGTGGAGCTGGAAAAGGTAAAGTTATCAAAATGGCAAATGCGAAATTCCTTATGGTTACTCAAAGAGACACTGGTAGGCACTGGATGTAAATCCTGCTGCCTTGTGTTGCTGTTTCAGGCACACAGTCCCTGTGTTGTGTTGCTTTGTTTGGATATGTGCACACATCCTGCAGAGCTGAGGTTTCTGCAATGTCAGTTTGTTTGGCCATGAACAAGCAGCAGGCTGGCTTGGGTCCAGCTTCTCTTCAGCCACAGAAGGGTGCAGATCCATGGGTCTGATACGTGTGCTGAGATGCAGAGATGGTCTCCAGCAAATGCAAAGAGCAAGCAGGGGTGTCACTCTTGAGGAAGAATAAATGAAGACTGTACCAGGGTTTTTAAGGGAAGGTCTCTTACTTTGGGGGATTTAGTCCTTGAAGAGCTTCCTGGGCATGCTGAGGTCACTGTTTTGGCAGACTCTTCCAAGCATTCGTGTCTCAACAGAGAAACTTGGCTACTCACATGTGGTACTTGGCTACTCCAGTGCCTTGACTCAGCAGGATGTGAGAGCATGAATTAAGGAAGTGAGCAGCTTTGCAGTGAATGATTGGTGCATTACCAGCACCAGTTTAAGCCCCTGCTCTGTTAAGGCATCCATGTGAGCAAATCTCTCTTCTTAAAAATCCCACTGACAGAGGCTTCATCACCCAATTCCTAATGACAAGTGCCACCTCTCTGGTGGAAGGGCACCACTGCCTGTGGCATTGTTGCTTTGATCCTGGGAGCTGTTCCAGGACAGCCCAGACTTCCTGGTTTCACAGACAAAAGCTGTTGTGTTTGCATGTTTGCACACACCTGCACAGTATTGACAAAGTAACTTCAGGTGTTGAAAAATAGAGTTTTTTCTAAAATGCATGCCATGAAAAGGTGTAATTTATCTTGTCATCCATTCTTTTTTGTGATAATCTGCACATCTGCTTCATGGTTTCACCACTTCTGAGTAATGTGGTCATCAAAACTGTTCTGTCAAAAGCTCTGTCTACTTCAACCCAGACCTCATGCATAACCATTACAGATGGTTATAATAATCAGTGCTAAAAATTTATTTCAAAAGCCTTTCTTGCACATATTCAAAGTACTGAAGCATCTTGTATGAATACATTATTTTCTGATAGGCTGTAATTGCAAATGCATGTATGAAGCATTCTTTAAAGATACAGCTTTTACCCTGTTACATCTGATACATGTAATTCTTTACTGCAACATTTAGAGTCTAGAAATACATTAAATATATGGTGAATTATGAATATTTCACTGTTTTAATACACTTTCAAATATATACTATTTTATTGTTTCTGTGGTTTTTCTAAAACTGAAGTTTTTTACTCTCTCCTAATTCTCTTCCAAGTGGATGAGAGCTTGAAAGTGTATTTTATTTCATAGTAAGTATTTTTAAGGGACTCATGACACTTGATTTTATGAAGATGCAAACACTGTGTGTCAGCTGTGATCAGTGATCTCTTTGCCCCTGCAGAAGTTGTCGTTTGAGAGGCCAAGCTCAGATGGGGAAGGTGCTGTGGAAAATGGCATCACTACCGTGTGCAATGGTAAAGAGCAAGGTATGTCAGGTGTAAGTAATGTGTGCTTAGAGAAGGGGAAATACCTCACTTTTGTCTTTCCAAAACAGGAAAGTTTTTGAATGGTTTTATTAGGATTCCATTTAACTTGAAAGCTGAACTATGTCAAGAAGGATTCCTTAAATTTTGGCAGTAACAGAAGGCATTTGATGTTGTTGTGCAGGTAAAATCAATATAATTAGTATAAGGAAACAGAATATAGAAATTTTGATTTGGCCTTTTCTGTGTTCAAAAGTACAGTTTTTCAGAGCTTGGGCGACCACTATAGACAAGTAACAGGTTTTTTAGTAACTGTATAGTGGCAACATAAATAGTGATGTAAAGCTTCTAAGCAAAAAAGCTATCATTAAATACTAGAAGGAAAGAGCCATGCATATTTTTATATACGTGTATTTTAATATATGAGTGTGTGTGCACAGATACCTTAATATATAAACTATCATACTACATATGATTGTTTGTATTAAAAAAATACATATATAGTCATGCAATATCAGTGAGTTTTTGAGTACACGTATATATAATTTTGCATATGTGACTTTGGAGCCGTGCATGTTCTGTAGTCCTTATAATCCAGCAAATGTAGATCCCAAATCCAGAGGGAGTTCTGGCCAAATTATTTCTAATACACTCAACCCTTATGCTCCTCTCCCCCATCCTCTTCCCTCCTCCACAAAGCAAAAGAAATTCTGTGGCTTCCTTGCCCCATAGCAGTGGTGTAGCTTGGGTGAGGCATTTTGTGCTGCTGTTAAGTGCAGGGTAACGTGAGCTGCAGTGAGCACAATGTCAATACTGGCCTTGGTGCCAGCGCTGTCTCGCCTTTTGACTCCTGTCCCTTATCTCCTCCCTGGGTCATTTTCCAGCATTTCCTGGCTATATAGATCTCTGAACAGTATGGGACAATGTCATGGTTTGTGGTTTTCTGAAAGTCATGGTATATTTTCACTTTTTTTTTCACATTTTAAAATCTTCTACTAAGCTTTCGTAAAACTGTGAAACCTGTGGAGAATCATTTGTGACCCAAAACCTGTGTTGACCACAATGTCCAGAAATACCTGGTGGCTCAGGTACCCTGCAGAAGGTGTGATGATGCAGCTGGAAAAGCAGCCCAGCTTAGGTGCCTTATGGAGGGTCATTTAAAATGCCAGTGGCTTTTGAAAATTGACTTTCAATACGTTGTAGGAAAAATTATGGGCATTAATGAGTGCAAGAAGACTGAAGTGTCCTTCAGTCTGAAGTTGTTCTTCAGTGTCCTTCAGATGAAGTTATGCTATGCATTTTTGAAATGAATAGGAAGTGTTTAAGGGAGGCTTCAGAGAATGATCCATCTCCAGCTGGCACCACCCACCAGCCTCTGCTCTGCTCTAAACCAGCTGCTTACATTTCTGTGAGGAAGGAAATGAGAATAAAAGGCTTTTGTGAAAAAAATCACTGGCAATTGGGCAATTAGTATATTCTTCAGACTCAAAAAGATTAAGTCATGAAGGCCTTATTTCTGGTGCCTCTCAGTTCTGCAGGGAAAAAAACCAGCAATGTAAAGGGAAGACAGGACAGAAAAATAAACACTAGAATGGGTTTATTCCACTGTCTGTTCATGCTTGTGGGAATGATTCCTTGGAGCTTCTGTCTCATAGAAATGAGATTTTCTGTCTCTGGCTTTTTTCAATGCCTTTCATTTGCCCCTCAATATCCACATTCAGCCTTTGGCTGCTGCTGTGTGGGATGGAAACCTATCTGAGGGCAGGTGCTGTGCCCCCAGGCAGGGGTTCAGGAGCTGATTGCATGGGTGCCCTTCCTCCCTCCAGCAAAGGAGCCTGCTGCGTGTTTAGAGAGCACAGTGTAAGTTGTGAACACCCTTCCCTAGAAAAACTCATCCCTCCCTGGATGTGCTGGAGTTGGCTGGGGGGCAGCTACTGGCACTTGCAGAGCTGCCTTTCCCCCTCAACACTGGCAGATTTGTACAGTCTTGGCTACAGATACAATTTCTAAATAATGTTCCATGATTGCTAACAATGAAACTAAATGATAAATTATCCCATGGTGGGTCCCAAACTGCTTCTCTATTTGCCATGCATTATTCTTCCCAGCTCATCAGTTCATACAGTCATTTCTCATGTGAACATTTTGTCCATTTTTCCCTCAGTTTGTGCAAGTCCATAACCACTAAGTGTTCCCTGTTGCAAAAGGAATTGATATGTTGGGGATAAAGATAGAGCAGCTCAATCAGTAACTATTTAAAATGAATTGTTCGTTAAGATCACATATCAGGGCAAGTTGATGGAATTTTTGCTGCCCTGTCAGTTAGCAGAGACTTCTGCTCTGTTGCCAGAATCCAGTTTAGCCCACTGAGTGCAGTTTTTGAAGTTTATTTTGTTTGTTCTGTTTTTGCAAATAAAAGGCTTGGTTTTTTCTGAATCTGTTTAGTCTTAAAAACTCTTCTTAAAAAAAAAAGAAGTCTTAGGATTTTAATAAGGTAGGCACTTTTAAAAACCATATCCATAGTCCTTGCCATATTGCATTCAGCAGCTGGACATGCTTCTCAGAGTTCTCAGAGTGGTAATATTCCTAGTATCAAATGAAGTTAGTGGAAGCATAGACTGGGTGTTAGCAAAATACCTCCTTTCAGCAGAGCATTTTCTTTCCAATGCTCACAAAAATGGCCAGCTTACAGCCATTGAATATTCATACTGTTCCCACTAATTTCTCAGTAGTTGATTCATAAGTTTTGTCTTTCTACCATGTCCATTGTGGTAAGATCTCTTAACCTAATTGTACATAGAAGAAGTAATTTTGCTAAGCAAGCATATTCTGTCTTTTTTGTGTACTTAGTTATTGAAGTATTTTGAGAAAAATATTTAGGAACATTGAAGAAAACAATGAAGAAATGTCTGACTGGATTTATATGGCTGTGTATATGAGCTAAATTTATATACAGGTACTTCAGTCATACTCATAAATTAGGTGAGGACTGCTATGGAAAGAGACTTGAAGCTTGATTAGATTAAATAAAGTTGCGAGATTAATTTTTGTTTGTATTATCCTTCAGAATGGCATGATCTTTATAACACAGAGGTTATTAGGGAATATAATATTTGTCTCATTGAAATCTGCAACTTTTGTACAATTGTTTGTCCTTTGTCCTTATGTCTTGCATAGGATATTTTTGTCTGAACTTCTGTTTTTATTCAGGTTCTCTCTATTGGTTGGTGTACACACACTACTAAATACACACTTCTGCTTTCTTAATAGTGAAGAGGAAAAAGAGTTCGAAAACGGAAGCCAAGGGCACTGTGACTAAAGTAACGGGGAAAAAAATAACAAAGATCATTGGTTTAGGAAAGAAAAAGCCATCAACAGATGAACAGACCTCATCAGCTGAAGAAGATGTTCCAACATGTGGTAAGTGTTTTTTTCCTTGAGTCTTAAATGCACATTGCTATTAAAATTTTATGGCATTCTAGCCTAGGAGTTTCTCTAACATTGCTGTTACTGCAATAATTCTTCCCCCAACATTGGAAGGATGCACCCAGACTGCAACAGAAGTAATCAAGAGTTTGTCATTTGCAAAGAGACTAAAATAATTTGACTTTTTAAAATAAAATGGTAACACAGGCTCAGGTATCACTGCTCTTTGCAGAAGTGAGGATGAAGATAAATGTGAACAAGAAGCATAAAGAAACAAGTGCTGCTCTCAAACAAATGGTTATAAAATGAATATAGGCTGAACTATGAAATAAATTGAGGTTACAAAGCAGAAGAAGCTTTTTGGAAAGTGATCAGGTCTTTTATAGTAGATTGTGGTTAAGGTTTTATGGAATAGCAGACAGCAGTCAACTGGCCTCAACCAAAATGATTTGGGTTTAATTATGGGTTCCTAAAGTGGTATATATTGGACAAAATGAAATAACAAATTTCTAGTAAGCTATTTTAACTCTTAATTTTGACCATTCCATATGACAGCTGTAGTGCACAAGGAAGTGTAGAAAAAGGCATGCAGAAAATACTTGTATTTTGTATTGTAGCTGTTAAGATTTGCTCACAATTTAAGACTTTGTGCAATGCACTTAGCTGGTGTCTTCACAGCTCTGCTATTTTAAAACAATGCAATGTACTTACATTCTCCAGTTTATCTTTTGGTGCTCCAGTATTAGGTGGCACTTCCATACATAAATAAGATTGAGCTCACCCTTCACCCAATCCCTTCCAAAAACAAATTTCCTTGGAAAGCTTTGAAGCAGTTGCACCAGATTCTGAGTTTGGATTTTACCCTGTAATTGACTAGAAAATCTTAGGGAAACCCAGAAGTCTGTGATTAGGGAGCAGTTGGCAGAACTCATTGGAGCATGAAGTGTGATAGATGCCTGCCTGAGGTGATGGAAGCAGGTCTGTGGACCACCAGAGAGAACTTCATAGATCACAGGTGGCTTTCAAGCCACACTGTGGGAATCATTCACATAAGCAAACTTTGATTAAGTAAGTGTATGTATATGTGCATATACATCAGCTAAGTACAGATGTGATTTATTGACCAAAAGAACAGCTGGGAAAAGCTGTGTCCAGCCAGATGCATTGTCCAAAGCATCTGGCCTCCATAAGGGCTCAAACTTCCGGGCTCTCATACTCCGTTGATTATTCTGCATTATGTGAGAAGTTAACCACAGCTGTACAATCTAATTCCTCATATTTCTATCATTAGTTTGGATGTGGACATAAATACAGATTCAGCCATTACTATTTGCCTGCATTTGGCTCTACTCAACACCACTTGCAGATTTTAAAGGAAAATATATAAATGTCTAGGCTTTGGTCATTGCAGGAAGTCTTTGCTAGAAGGAGTTTCTCACCACCAGCAGTTTGGCTCAGTTCAGTGCCCTCTGGGAGGCTGCTCCATAGTTGAAGGTTTTTACACTTGAGAAGGCTCTACCTCCCACAAACAAAGGGAAGATCCCAGCAGGGCTGCAGGTGTCACCCTGCTCGTGTGAAAACTCAAACCCACCTGCACTTGAAGTCGTGGCAGAGCTTTTGCCTACAACATCACTGCTGCTAGACTGCCTGCACTAAGCTGAGATGCTAATGCCCCAAAGGGGCAGCACACTCGAGGCATTTTGGTCATGTCAGCTTGTGAAGGTTTAAGCAGGGATGTATGGGGGTGAAAAGTGGGATCCTGTGTAGTTCAGCTCTGAAGCAGGAGGTTTTGCAAGAGGTTTTCTGAGAGGTGCACTGGGAGCAGAGGGAAAATCTGTCTGAAAAAAAGGACTCTCCAAAGCAAGCCGTGTCTGGCTTGCACAGGAAGGTTTGTTTCATTTCTAGGGATTGTAATGCAATGCACAGTGATAGAGGGTTTTGTTACAGGAGGAGGGAGGAGAGCTGAAGAGTGTGATTATCACAAGGAGCCAAAACCAGAGGATTAAGGACATCCTCATTTTTTATAGCACCTTCCAAGATGTGCACAATTCTGATCTGCTATATCCTGTTGGATCACACTTTGACATTGGAACCATAATGTTGGAAGGAAAACCTAGAAAAATGAATAATAAGTCATAGTTTTAATGAAAACCAAAGAGAGAGCTCTCCAACAGGATTAAATGAAAATTATGTCTGAGATAGAAGACAACTCTTTAACCTCACTTCTGGCTTTTGCAAGATATCATTTATTTCCCTCCTCATAGCCTGTTTGGAGGCAGCAACATGCTGAATTAATGTGCCATTTGTAATGTTGAAGCAAAAGTAAAAGGTTTTGGTTTTTTTCTTTCCATTTCAAACTATTCAAACTATACTAAGGCAGGAAAATGGGCATTGCTTTGATTGTAATGTTTGAGTCTGAAATTATTTTTGCTATGGCACAGAGAAGGAAAACCACGAAACTCTGCCTGTTGAATGATATTAAGTGCCTAGAAACTATATTGATACAGAGCATGATAAGAAAAGTGGGTGGTTTTAAAAGAAAATTTTTAATGATATTTTAATATGTAAGGATACTGTACCGTAATTACTTCCTGAATTTTAAACCAATATTAATTTTATTTCTATTTGCATAGGTAACAATCTTTTAAGTTCTTCTTTCTAAATGTGCATTCTTCTTTCTAAATGTAATTAGAACATAGAGCATCAACACTTCCTAGGTCTTTTAAACACTGCTTTTGGATGTTACACAAGGTAGCTCAATACATACTTACATAATTTGAGCTGTGATTTTCCCAGAAAAAGTTGGTCAGCCACAGTTACTGAAGTCATTACCCATGGAGAGGCAGAGTGAGCACATCGGCTGTGTATGTAACTTTTTTTATCAGTGTCCCTCTCCCATTCTTCTTGAAGTCCCGGGGACCTGTGTGCTCCTACACGTGCAGCTGTTGCAGGGGCTGACACAGAATAGCCATTTGCACATATTTATATGCTTTTTCTAGGTTGTTGGCACGGTGAAAGTTTTCATTAAAAGAAGTGGGGCAGGGTCATTTACTTGTCTTCCTAAAATCCATCTGGACTTTCTATTAGAAGAGGAACAAGTTATTTAAAGGCTAGCATTACAGTGAGAAGTAAGCGTCTTTTTTCCTTCCTTTTCAGAAAAAGCAAGGAGTAAAACATCTCACATTTCATTTTATTGCAGGATATCTCAACGTGCTCTCTAATAACCGCTGGCGTGAGCGCTGGTGCAGAGTGAAGGACAATAAACTCATTTTCCACAAGGACAGGACAGATCTGAAGACACACATTGTTTCTATCCCACTCCGTGGCTGTGAAGTCATCCTGGGGCTGGATTCGAAGCATCCCCTGACCTTCCGCCTGCTCCGGAACGGGCAGGAGGTCGCTGTGCTTGAGGTACAACAGCTGTGGCTTTTAGCAACTCCCACAAGGTGCACTGGAGAAGCACTTTCATACAACCTGTGTCTGTCCATTCANGGAAGGAAGGAAGGAAGGAGTAAGCGTTGTAGACAAAGGAAGAACTGAGATTAAATGTAGTTCAGAAATCTTCTCAGTAAAGTGCTTTTCTCTGCACTGACCTCACCTTGACCTGCTCCTTCTCTAGGCGCACTTTTGTATCAGGGTTATAATTACTTTGGGTAAATAACTTAGCAATAATTAAATAATGGATCACTGTTGATGAGAGCTCTAAAACTCCTAACTTTCATTTGCCTGCTATTTCTGGGAACTCCTTTTGCTCAGTCTGTGTCTGTATTAATACAGTTATGCATTTAAGAAAATGCAGTGTGTCAGCAGCCTGGTGTGTCTCTTGACTCTCTTCACATGCACACACCTTTGTCTGTGTTAGGTGGGTCAGGCTTTCTATAGGGGCTTTATTCATCATCTTGTAAAACCTGAAATGAGAAGACACTTAAAGCCAAATATAATGAGCAGGAGGCAACCTTTTGCTTTCAGTGGCAGGACAGGCACTTCGACTGCTTTGGGTTTCTGACTACAGGTCATGACTCCTGTCCTTGCAACCAGGCCTGTTATCTGAGAGCAGTTCAGAGAACTTGAAAATCTAGAAAACAGCTCAAGGAACTGTGAAAAGCAATCAAATACATAAAAATAAGAAATTTAGAAACCACTAAATTTGTTAATGACAAATTGTTGCCTTTCCCCCACTATTTCTATCCAATATTTGTTTTGCTACTGTTTAACTTTTGAATTGGTGACTTGAAGCAAAATATGAAAAAAACTTCAATTATTTTAATAGTATTAATGGTTTTACTTGTGTTGTCAGGTGATGAATGCCATCATTTAGACAAATGTAGCAAAATTTTTCAAAAAGTAATGTTAAAATCTCTTCACTATTTTGTTCCCTCTTTCCTCTTGTTTCTATTTAACAGTAACACATTCTTCTCAGCAGTCATGCTATCCAAAAATCTCCCAGCCTAACATAGGAAAATAATTATCTTAAAGCTTTCAATATTCTGAAGTCTAAACTAAGCATTACTTGAATCTAAATCCACTGGCCTTAAATGATTATTTTTTCTTCTTTCTAGTGGATTTCCCACTTTGTATTACATCATAACTGATGAGCACACAGCTTACTTAAAGTGCCCTCCTTCTAGCAAAGCAGATTTAATATGAAATCCTGGGGTTTCTAGGGAATCTAGGAAATCTAAGGGTTCAGCAGAATGAAACCAGAGCCTCTCATACCATGTGGTAGCAATTTGTCAACCAAGAAGAATGCACATTTTGCAATAACGCTCAGCCCAGTGGCGGAGGAAAGACCTGACCCATGTTCTTGCCCTCTCCTCTCAGGCCTCCTCCTCTGAAGACATGGGCAGATGGATAGGAATTCTGCTGGCAGAAACGGGGTCTTCAACAGACCCTGGAGCTCTGCACTATGACTACATCGACGTGGAAATGACGGCAAGCGTCATCCAGGCTGCAAAACAGACCTTCTGGTGAGCTACCCGGCTGTTTCCAGTGCTCTCAGAGTTTATATCCATGTCTTAACTCCACTGCCAACACAGCCTATCAAAATCCACCTCCCCCTTTGCCAGAACTCCTGAAGTGTTCCAGCATTGCAGCATGTTTATGGTTATTTTGTTGGAATCCTGCTAAGTTCTGTAAAAGATGCAAGGCACTATGCAACTTTACTCAAATCTTTACTAATTTTTTTCAGTAAGTCCCCTTATCAAATTATTATTATCCCCTTATTATTTTAATCTTCTATTTTACCCAAAGTCTTAGAGCTATTCCCGGGAGAGAACAAATATTCTGAAATATGCAGCTACGTAATTCACATTTAGTGACTGTATTTGTTGTACGTATAGGGAAATATACAGCACATTATTGATCAATACATGCTGCACACTCACAGTGTATAGCAAATTTAAATCTTGGACGGTCACATAATCAGTGTTTCCTTCTTAAGTTCTTTCTGATTAATTAAAAACTTCATCAGACTCACCCCGGTTCAATTAATTTCTGGGGTTTAATATAGGAGGTGGAAATTGAAAAAGTGTCTAGAGGGTGCAGCGTGAAAACTGTTTAAATTGCAAATCAATAAAGTGAATTCCCCATTACTGATCCTGTGCTAAAAGGAGAAATGCATACTTAGCAGATACACTGATTTGCATGTTCAAATCATTTGAAGCATGAAAGCAGTCCTTAGTGGGAAAAGACCATCATTTTTCCTTGGCTAGATGAGGTTTTTAGAAACAGGAGTGAGGAAACAGTGGGGACAGGGGGCCGCCCTGCTGCAGTTGTTCCCCGTGGTCAGGAAGTGTGTGGCCTGAGAAGACAGCTGGCAAAGGCATCATCCCTCATCCTGCTGCAAAATTACACTCCCTAGACTAATTTGGAATTTGTGTGACTTAATACATTAGAGAATCATACCCCATCTGCCCATCATGACTTTAAACAGATAGAAAATGAAGGAAAAAAAAAGGAAAAAAGTTTTGGAGTTCTCCAAAAGAAGATCCTACTGCCATTAGAAAGCTGGCAAGAGAAGTTAACATGGGAGAATGCCCAGGTTCAATCAGAGTCCAGTTTGAATGACTTCCGATAGAAATCAAAGTGACTCTGTTAACACAAGCCCAGTTTTGTGGAAACCAAGTAATTTTGATAGAATTAAAATGCACTTAGCATTCAGACTTATGTTAATATTTGTTTAGAAGTTAACAGGGCTCAAAAAGTTTATCCTGTGTTGACATGTGTTTTTGCTTCAGTCAGCATCTAGCAATGGCCACATTTAAGAGAAATAGAATGGTAACCTTTTCCCCCATAATTCTGCATGGCTTTCCTTTTCTGCACAAATGTGATACTAATTGGAGCCAAGTGAAAAAACATATGCAACTAGACCACATGTTAGAAAGTAATGTCAAACAACTTGCAAAATAGCAGAATTTCCCTGTTAAGAATTAATTAAAATTCATTGGGTGTCTTTAAGAGCCTGTGAGGGCTTGCTGATAAGCAATAGAGTAGCTGTCTGCTGATTTTCAGCTACTGCTAGAAAATGAGGAGAAATTACAGTGGTACTTAAATGTTAATGAAGTACTACATTTGCCCTTTATAGAATGAATATCAGTATTCCAAATTAAATGCAGTTATCATTAAAACTTAGTTTATCGCTCAGTCACTTTAGATTATTGGTTATTCACTTACTAAGACTGATGCCTTGCAAAACTATTGGCTCCTCATTAATAGTCCCATCAATTTCCTTTGTCTAAATCATTAGGTATGGAGGAAAAGCTATGAAAAAAGTGCTTCCAGGCAAGTTTCTCCATTTTCCTTCTAGCAGTTTCTGAAACAATTAACTTGCATGGATGCACCTGAAAACATGATTAATGAGGATTATTGAAATTATGATTATTAATTGATTGCAACTACTGAGATAAATCCTGCCTTCCTTTGGTGGTGGAAATAGTTACTCCAGGTGCATCAGATGCCACTAATGAATATCCCAGTTTTCAGACATGGTTATTATATATTGCTGTAATAGGACCCTCTTAACTAGAAAGAAATAGAGCAATAACTCCAAACTCAGTTCTTCAGATCAACCAGATCTATGTAATGCTCTTCTGTAAGAACAGTAAACAAGTGCAGCCCTCTAATAATGTCTAACAAGGTATGAGTTATGATATAAAAGTTAAAAACATTTTTATCATGGAGTTTCCCTTGGGCTTTTTGCTGTTAGTTTGCTTGAAGTAAGAAAAGCTTCTTACTTCAATGTAAGAAATGCTTCTTACCTTTTAAGTCTAATGTTTTTTCCATCCCCACACTGCCCTGAAGGGTTCACTCCGAGCTGGGCAGGTCCATGCCTCCTGTGAGCCCAGGTTTCCCGTGGCTCAGGTGAGCCCCGGTTCTCCTTCTGAATGAGAAATTCAATGGACTCCATGTTATTCCAAAGCCAAAAGAAAGCAACTGTTGAAACCACAGCATTCCTGACCTCCTGCCAGTGCTACAGAAGACCCTCTCTGCTTTAGCAGTGCTTTATCATATTTTATGAATGTCAGCACAGACCCTGAATAGTTCCATTGTTTGGGATGGAAAACATTGTTTTCCCATTCACCTACACCTGAAACTGTAGGAATGGAATTATTTAGGATCTCACTCTATACATTATTCAATTCCAGCAGCTGCTACAAAGGAAAACTCACCCTTGGGGTCATTATTGCTGTCAGGCATGACTGCCGTTTTCTGCATTGTTAGATCTTTGCAAACCTGATGTAGTTCTTGATATCTCACGTGTGTTCTGCAGAATTCCAGTAAATCGAGCAACAGTATTGATTGGAACAGGATAAGGGGAAAGAAATGAAAATATATTCTATATATGTATATCCCTTTTGAAGTTTCTGGAGGACTCAGGTCCACCACATGTAACAGAGTGAGAATGAGCATATAGAGTATTTGCATGCACAATTACCCAGAGAGAGTTGGAAAGCATAGTGCCATAGCCAGCCAGAAGTCCTGATATAGAAAAAAGAATTCCCAGGTTTTGAGGAAGTAATTATTCAGGGAATTTTGATAGCTATGTTAACTTGGATTTCATTGAAATTATGTGTGATTTTTTTCAAATTTTTGCTGGATTTTATTCTTGATTCTCTCGTTTCCTAAGTTTGCATCCCCGTGAGCATGCTTGCACACAGAAACACCTGCTTCTCCCCAGTGCAGACAGCAAGGGAATGTTTCTGGGACCCTGTCAGGTGGGTGTATAACAGAGATCAGCAGGTTCCTATGTAAGCATGCCACTGAGCAATTACAGCTGTTGCCCTCCTGGCCTTCACACAGTCATATCCCCACTGTAAGAATGGAGAATGGGAGCATATGTTGTGTTACTGGCTGCAGCAGCAATGTGTGAGTAGCAAAGAAAGAAAAACTGCCCTGCAGAAAGTGAGAAGCTCTGTGCTTCCAGGCTACATAACCAGGCATGGGGATGTATCATCATTTAGGCTTAGGTTTAAGTGCTGGTTTTTATTATTTGTACTTTGCATTTTTCAGTTTCATGAACAGGCGGGTTATATCTACAAATCCGTACCGGGGGAACACTGCCAACGGCTACGCCTGTCCAAGTGGAATGGCACTTCATTACGATGATGTTCCCTGCATAAACGGATCGGTAAGAGCTGGATTTGCACAGAACAAATGGTTTGCATGTGTTGAACGCGTGGACATCTGAAAATTATATTATCTAAAGATCCTCACTGGGCAGTTTCCAGATGAACTCATATTTTTTTGATTGGGGGGTTGCAAACTCCTCTCACACCTATAGAATATAAGGGCATGGGACATATTGTTTACATTAACCTGCGTGTGAGCCAGTGTGCATTTAGAAAGCAGTTGCCTGTTGATGATTTGTTGCCAAGTTCTTGAATATAATACTCACTTGAGGAGGTATTTTTTTAGATCACACAGAAAAGGGCAAAGTTAAGGACTCGATTACACCAGGCACTTTTTGATGCCTGTTGAAAAAACACCAAAACCCAAACACTTCTCAGTCCCTGCGGCTGCATCCCTGAGGACTGCAGGTGCTGCTTGTCCCAAAGGAGAACTACAGTGGTCAGTTCCATCTCCATAAATTGCAGAGCTGATTGTAGGCAGATGTGTAATAGGGTTTAACATCTAGTGGATGCTAACCAATAGCAATACGGGGTCCTCAGGAAGATTTACAGGGGAACTACAGCCTATGTCAGCTCTTAATTTGGGCTGTTGTATAAGGGCCCCACTAAGGGCAAACTCAAGAGAAATTAAGAGTTTCAAAGTGTGAAATGGACTGGCCATTTCAATGTGTCCTCCAATGTGTCAGTAATGTCCAAAAGATGTTAGAAATCCCGCCTTGGGAACAGTGCATGGTCATTTATGTGGAGAGCAGTCTTTGCGTAGCTCTTGGATGTGCTCATGCCTTTGTTTGAGTAGTGTACTGCCATGGCCAGGATGGGGTTTAGGAAGGATGTTTAGAAGTCAGGTTGGTTTCTTTTAAGGTTAATCAGATGAATCACTGGAGTACTATTGTTGAGCTTTCCATTTTTCTAAAAAAAAGAGAGCTATTTTAGTTCTTGTAGCTCAGAATAATAAATCTCCGTCAAATAAAACGTGCTAGCATACCAGCAGCTGGTATTCATAGGAAAGACATGTAGCCTGAAGAAATTAAAAAAACAAGCTAGAAAAAACTTGGCCTCTGATAACTGCTAGGCTGTATTACTTTTAACAACTCATGTACCAGATGTAATCCCATGTGTGTAAACTGCAAGTATCCCCCTGTTAACACAGTCTGCCTGTGCCCCCTTGGTGCTCGAGCCGCCAGCTGAAGGTGCAGTCCATGAAACAGCGAGGGTGATAGGTTTGCTTGTTCTCAGGGCTGAGGCTGTGAGCCATGGAATGCAGTGCTTGCTTTCCACACAGTGTCCTCCCCCACTTTCTAAATAGTGTAAGTACTAAGTGTATGCTCGCTGAGCACTGAGGGCTTGCTGGAGTCCAAAGCATCACTAATGTTTTAATTTCACTTAGGAGGTTCTGCATGGTGCATTGTTCACTAACTGCCCAGGTGTGTGTGTTGCAGTGGGAACCAGAAGATGGCTTTCCTTCTTCTCGTAGCAGGAACATTGGAGAAGAAATGCTTTATGATAACGCAGGCCTGTACGATAACTTGCCGTCTCCAAAAATCTTTGCGCGCTATCCGCCAGCTGACAGGAAACCCAATAGGTTATCTACTGACAAACTCTCCTCTAACCATTACAAATACCCTGTCTCATCCAATCTGTCTTCTGCTCAGTCTGTCACTAATACCTCTGCTGTGGGGAGGGGATCTGGCTCGCAGGTACTGTACTATTTAATACTTAACAAAGCTTTTTATTTGTTGGCTGTTCTGTTTATCTGGTTGTTATCTGAAAGGACTATTAGAGTCCCGTAGTGTTAGCACTGAAGGGCCTGGAGTTCAGTTATGAACCCACTGCAAATTAAGCAGGTTTTCAAAGGTATAAATTCCAATGTGGAAGTAGTGGTACTTAGGAAAGGATTTGCCAACATGTTCTTGATGATTTACAGATGGTGAATAACAAGAAAAAAATAAATGTGACTTTCCACACTTAACCTGAATGCATGTCTAGCTACCTTTTGGCTCCTCAGGCAGAGATGTCTTAGAAAAAAACCCAAAGATAGGTGACATGTGACCTGACTGTGACAGCAAATTTGGCTATTTAGAATTCAACTAAGCTATATATAATGTATACTATGTTATCTATTTTGTGAATATGCATATATATATCATAACTTGTTGTTATATATTTAGTAAACTATGTTGTATATGTTCATATATACCATCTTTATATTACTGCCTGTTACTTTCTTCCCCACTAAAGAAAAAAATAAGCCTGTGTCTCTGCTGCTTTCTGAGGGTGGCTACAAGCTTTTGTACCTCAAACATGAACCTACAGAGTAGACAAAGTCCTATGAGCTCAACATCGTAGCAGACGGGCACAACCCAGCAGGGCAGCAGAGCAAGCCTTGCTCACAGCCATGCCAGGAGCCTTCTCAGAGCCCTTAGCTGGTCTCTGAAAGGTGGTCATTGGCTTAAACCTATATATCACAGTGTGAATATATCACAGTGATGTGTGGTTTTCAATCTAATCTAACATGGAATAGTTAAGATAAATGTTTCCCTTGTATAAGGTACCTATCGTACTGTATGTTAACTCAACCCTTACAAAAGCCTCATATTGAAATATTGGAATTCAGTGCAGTTGCAGAGTTGGAGGTGGACATGAGCAGTAAATCACTGCAGCAGCAAGCTTCTCAGTGCACTCCCAATTCGGTCCTCACAAACCTTTGGAAGCAGGAGAGCAGAGCATGGCACACATATGCCCTGTTCCTGGAGCATCCTCCATGGAAACACTATGAGTAGTTAGGACAGGGTTCTCTTCCCAGGGTTCAGTTCATTGCTGTGAGCCCTCTAAAGGGAAACCCCTTGAACATGAGATGTTCTGTTCCTGGTAATCTTCTGAGCCTGTCTGGCCATTATGAGAGGGTTTTTTAAGTAAGAAAAGCTTTTAAGTAATAGCTAGAAGTTGTATAAGGGGAAAATGATATGTTAACTCTTAGCACTTAAAGACATGTAATAATCATATTGGTTCAAAAAAAAATCCACCACAAGGATGGCAAGGTCATATAGTAAATAAGAAACAATGTTGAATATTTGTGTGGCAAACCCTGGTAGATTTTACTCTGTGAAATTAACTCTGAAAAACTTGTGTTTCAAGAGGCTTTACTGTAAAAACTTTTTCAAAGGTACATTCTTTTCTGCCTTGCAATGGCTTTCTTAATACTGTAAATGCCAGGGTTCTAAATGCATTGGGAGCCATGATGCCACCAGAAACAGGGAGTTCATCCCCTTGTTATCCTGTGATTGCTGGCATGGCTCCTGCTGAGCAGGCAGCTCCCAGAGGCATTTCTGGAGGAAGCACTGTCTCTGGCTCAATCAATGTGCTCTATTAAGGCTCTCTGATGTAGCAAGCAGCTTTCTGTCAAGCTCTGCCCTTGATGAAAGGGTGAAAGTAATGCCAGTGGCACAGGGATAGCTGGAGCCCATTTGTTCTTTTGTTTTCAAACAGTTTAAAGGCAAGAAGCCTCCTGTGACTACTAATGGGATCACCGGAAAAGCAAGAACTTTAAATAGCCAGCCGAAGAAATCTGAAACAGCTCCCTGTGTGAAGCGCACTGCATCCAGTAAGTGTCTGTCCTCACTGCTGCCTTGCTTGGGAGTGGAGTCAGGGAGGTGCCCAAAAGAGCTCTTGTCTTAGCAGACAAGGTAAAGAACCAGTGTGGTTTTTGTGAGGCTGAGAGGCCGAGGAGGAGATGCCAAGACTGGATAGGGTACACATTGGTAACTTAACTCCAGCCACACCACACGAGAAAAGAGTGTCTGTCATATGGGAGAGTGATAAATATGAAGTGTGGACTGGTTACTGCTGCAAAGTCATGAGGACAGCAGGGAAAAAAGAAGAATAATGATTCCTCATTTGGAGCAGAGAGGAATTCTATTTTCCTGTTGGAAAAGGAGGATGAGGAGCTGGTATAGATGTAAGAACACTTTGTTGCTCAAAAGTGGACTTAATAATGAAGTCTTATTTAAGAAGCCGTGGATTTAATGGCAACAAGAGAAATTTGTGTTAGGCTTTAGGACAAAAGTAAGTAGCTTCTAACTGACTAAAACAGGCTTAACAACTGTTTGTCAGGAATTGTTTCATATCATAGAATGTGCCTTCAGATACGTGACAGACAAAGTGATCTCTTAGCTGACCTATCTCCTTTGAGTCTGCAGCTGGAGCAGAGGTATAGAGGGGGCTGTGATATGAATTAGACCACAAATATATGGGAAAGCATTTGTATGGGAAATTAAAAAAGAAAAAGAAAGCTGTCAAGCATCAAAGCAGTGTGAACATCTTTGTATTCTCTTATGTAAGGTGAGAAAAGATGTGCACTTGAAGTAGGAATGAAAGCCAGGCAAAAGGCCAAGCAGGTGGTTTTTCCTCTGGCCCTTCCAATTAGAAACGAAATGTTCATAGCTAGAGAGGAGCCTCCTTTCCATCTTCTGAACTACACAAAAAGGCAAGGCCATTTTTCAAAACCAGTGTGCTATAAAGTAACTGTTATTTCTCATTTTCCTCATGTAAATATAAAGAACAAACTCTCTCCCATATCGTTGTAGCTGTGCTGCAGAACTTGGCAGCAATCATGAACCTTGAGAAAGAGCCAGTGGAAGAGGAAGGCCAAACCTTTTTCTCAAACCATAGAATTATGGAATGGTTTGGGTTGGAAGGGAGCCTCGAAGATCATCCAGTTGCAACACCCCTGCCGTGGGGAGCCATGACATACTTCGTGTCATGTTTAGTCTCAGGGACTAGCTCAGAGTTGTGCTGTGAGTTCAAACCCTAATTAGCTGCAATCTGACACATGCAGATGCAGAGCAGTACAAATATGGCAAGAATCGTGTGGAGGCAGATGCAAAGAGATTACAAAGCAAAGAGGAGGAGCTGCTGAAGAAAAAAGAAGCCCTCCGGAACAGGCTGGCCCAGCTCCGGAAAGAAAGGAAAGATCTGCGTGCTGCCATTGAAGTCAATGCTGGTAGGAGGTGCTTTTTTGTGCTGAATTCTCACCTGAGATTTAGGCTTCATTATCCAAACAGCTTTGTATCCTGTGCTGAAGACATGTCACCCTAAACAAGGTTTGGTTTCAATGCTGAGCAATACTCTGTAGTGTCTGTGTTTGCTTTATATATAGATACAAAATGTATAGGATAAAAATACATATGTGTAAGTGTATATACTTATTTTATATATGCATGTGTATGTATATACATTCCTAAGGAATTACAGTGGTAAGAACTTCAGATAAGCAGAATATGGGAGTAATTTTTTTTGTCACTAGCTAATTATATTTTCATGATATGGAAAAATGAAAAATGCAATACTGATTTGAAATCAGACTAGATATCTAGGAATGTCACTTGATAGAAAGCATTTGATTTATGCTACTAAACTTTTTACATGAAAAAAGTGGTTTATGTAAATTATTTTTTTTTCATGTCACTGATATGTAGAAACCTTGTTTCCTTACTTTTTAGAAAGAAAATAATTTCTCTAAGTGTCATTTTAATGTTATTCTTATTGAAATAACAAAATTTCTGTGAATGACAGGCAGGAAGACCCAAGTGATTCTTGAAGACAAGTTAAAGAAGCTGGAAGAGGAGTGTAAGCAGAAGGAAGCCGAGCGTGTAAACCTGGAGCTAGAACTGACTGAGGTGAAGGAGAGCCTTAAGAAAGCCTTGGCTGGTGGCATCACACTGGGCTTGGCTATTGAACCCAAATCAGGAACATCAAGTCCACAGGTATGCAAAGCCATTGAACATGCAAATCCCAGTACCATGGGTTGGGGGTGCTTAGCCTTCCCAGCTCCAGCAAAAAAGTAGGAACTGAGAGTTTTACAATGGTTTATTAAGCCAGAGAAATAAGAGCAGAATTAAATGCCTTTCTGTGTTATTTACATTTCCTACAGCAGCAGGGAGCAGGTAGACCTGGGAATCACAGGCAGGATATGTTAGGATAATGTGCAAAAAGCCAACACCTTGTCCTCAGTGGTTGTGTAAGTGCAAGAACCAAGACATTGCTCCAGGCCGGGGAGATTTAAATGCACCAAGTCATCATGCAGTGATGGAGACCTGCTTGTGCTGGTCCCCTGTCAGTTGTGTCACACTCTTCAAGGGCTGCATCTCACACCTTCAGGGTGGAGCTTGGCAGTCCCAGCTTGTGCTATAGATCTGTGTCCGAAGCTGCCATCACAGAAAAATCAAAGAGGGGTACATCAATTCCTCGGGATTATGCATAGTTCTTTAATCAGACCATAGTTGTTTAACAGAAAAGAAACTTCAATTTTCATCACAGAACACACATGCACATTGTTTCCTTTCTTTTCTTCTAATCTCCTTTTCATTTATTCATCATTATTATGAAATAGTTTTTTTAAAAAAGAGTTCTGCAGTTCTAAATCTGAAGTAGAAAATATTGCACATGTGACTACTTGGAGGAAACTCAATATAGGCTTTTCACTCTTTATTAGTCTCCAATTTTCAAGCACCGGACTTTGGAAAACTCTCCGATCTCCAGCTGCGATACCAGTGATACTGAGTGCTCCATCCCTGTGAACAGCGCAGCAGCTCTGAAGCGACCTCCCTCATCAAACAATTCTCCATGTCGAGGCCATGTCCTTCGAAAAGCAAAGGTGAGAGAACTGATGTCTTAATTCTCTTTTTCTGTGCTTTTTCATACTTTCTTACAAAGTCTTATTTAGCCTTAAAAAGAGAATATCTAAATTACTCATATTACTACATAAATAGTGCTGGTTTGGGGAACCTTCCGCAGAAGAATTGGTAAGGAAGTTTGGAAGACAGATTTGACTCTATTCTGATTCCATGTTTTTCTCTGTTGCTTTATAGATTTAATTTGCAAAGTAAGTAGTCTGTGGTGTAGACAGTCCATGTTGCCACTACTCTGTGTAGCAGAGAAGTGGTTAAAAGAGCACTGTTACAGTAAGTGATTAGAAATGGCACAAGATTGGGTCTGATCTTTTCCAGCCACTGCAAGAACAGAATAGATGCACATTATAATTAATGACAACATGTTGTGCAAGTGTCTACTCAATGTACATTTAAAGTAAAAGTTGAATTACTTTAATTTTGTCTTGCAAATACCAGGCTGAAATTTGCTGTCCTCTCGTATTGTTACAGTTTTCTAATTTTTGTGGTTTATTTAAATGGGATTTGTATGACCATTCTTCTGGGCTAAATTTGCTGGCAACATAAACTTGTGGGCAACACATAACCAAGGGTGACAATAATAGCATTGGGCCCAAGCTTTTGTTTATTTAGTAGTTCACTGCTAGTTGTAATTAAAAACAGCAATAATCATAAATACTTGTCATTCATGAAGGCTATTTCCTTTTTTCATTGATGTCTTCTGTACTGGGATTTCTTCAGGTAACTTTTTTTTATGTGTATTCATTGATTACATATATTTCCAGTGTCTGAGCATAAGCCTGGAACCTAAAGGTAGTAGATACTGAAAAATCAGCATCTCAAAAATTATTTTATTATTAACTTACCATAATAGAATCATTTTTCCTGATATACCATTTGTGAAAGCTTTCTCACCCTTCTTCTTCCCTCTTTCCATGGACATCAACTGCTTTTTCCTGCCAGTTAGCCTAATTCATTGAAACCCAACTAAGAATAATTACACTCAGCGTAATAGGTTTCAGTTCTAATCAACTTTGAAGTTTGCAGCTTGTGTTTCAAACCTGAGGAAGGATTTATGTGCTCTAAAGCTTATCTGCATATTCCAATTATACCCTTATTTGTGCCATAACAATACCATCTCTAACTGTGCACTTTGTCTCAGATGTGGATGTTAGCTCAGCAATACTCAGGGAATGTGGTCTAGCAGAGCACAGTCCTTGCAGATGGGAGCATGGATTTGTTCTGGACAGGCACATTAAATCTAGACATCTAATCGTTACAGCTGCAGAAACCAGGGCATTATAAAAACCTAAACATTTTTGGTGTAAAGAATACCTTCCTCTAGTACATTTTTTATGCTCAGCACATACCATAGAGGAAAAACCCTGCTGTGTTGTTTGGTGTCAGTGTGCTTTGGATGGCACAATAAGTTGGTCAAGCTTTTTGGCAGAGGAATCTTGGATATAGGATTAGGCTAATTAAAAAGGATATGGAGCAACTACGCATATTTTTCCCATGGCGGGAAAAACAACTCCAAGTATCCAATTCAGCTTTAACAGCTTTTTCCCTAAAACCTCATGCACTAAATATTAAGAGTGAAATTTTGCTGAATTAGATAGTGCAACCCAATCTGTTCTCAGCCCATTGGCAGCCACAGCTGCCATCAGGTGCACATCTGCAGCACTCCCCACGCTCGGGGGCTGCTGTACATGTGCGGGGCTGGAATTTGGCTCTCAATTCTTCTGGCCTTTTGCAGTTGTGAGTGAGCCCAGGCCTTGTAGATGTGGCTCAGGAAAGGGTGTCACACGTGAGTGTCCCAGAGCAGAACTTGGCTCTCCATACACGGATGTCAGTTCAGTTTGTGGGAGCGAAACAGATCCCACGTCTGTGCTTGCGCCTGCATCTCCAGCAGCTGGCACGTCTCCCAGCGCTATGAGGGAGCTGCAGAAACGTTCAGAATGTCAGAATATGTTCTTTCCCTCTGGTGTGTGTTTGAATGCACTGAATGCCTCCCTTCTTGCCCTTCTCCTTGCACAGAGGATGCTGAGCGTGTCACCTGCCAGCCTTGTGTTGTCAGCCAGCCTCGTGTCACGGCCGTGCTCAGCAGGCAGCAGCGCTGTGCGTGTGCGGGGGCAGCTGCGCTGCTGCTGCTGCTGCTGCTGCTGCTGCTGCTGCACCTCTGTGCCATGCACACCTGGGACATCAGGCACCTGGGACAGCAGGCTTGGAAGCTCTGCCACCAAAAGCTTTCCACTCTCAGATCACTAGTGTTAGAAGGAAATCCAGAGAGAAGCAGTAAGACAGATCTAGCGTTAAGTATAAGAAGGAACAGCATTTTGGGGATTGGCTGTTCAGGACATAGACTATACATACACATATATATGCATACATACATTTGAATTTTTTAACTTTTCTTTTTGTAAGTATCTTTAAATTTTTTTTAGAAAGTAATTATGCATATTTTTAAGGAGCCAGAAGGCATTTTAATTGCAATTTTGTCTAATCTGTACTTGGCTAGAAATGGAGACTCCAATTAAAATATGGAAAACAATATTCTGCGTCAGTAGTCCTAGAGAAGTAAAAAGATTCAAATATCCTTGCTGTACAGCAATTATTTAAACATCTCACATATTCATTTAAATATCAAATTAGTTTCTAAAACCAAATTGTTATGTGCAGCAAGAAAACTGAAATTAGTATTTCTGATTTGTTTTTGAAACTAGTGGACTGGTAAATGTCAGCATCTTACATCTTGCTTGTGTTCAAGGACTGGAGAAGAAAAGGAGCTGTTCCAGTTTCCCAGCTCCCAGTCAGGCTTTCAGTGTTGACTTAGGCATTCTTTCCTTGTTGTGAACCTGCCGGAGCAGTGGAAAGAAAGAAAAATTCCTTTTGCACCTGCAAAAGAATCTTGTGCTTTCAAGGCTTATTTAACACTTGGAAAAAATCTCTTCCCAGTTGCTTAGCCAAGGACTTCCTTTATAGCTTCGGAGCATATCTATAGAGAATATCCATTTAATAGAGTTTTAAAGTAATCTAATTTTTAGCAGTACTGTTTTAACTTTAGAATTACCATAATTTGAAGAGTAAAACTGAATATTTAAAATACACTGAATTTTAGTAAAAACATCATTTAAATAAAAAAAATCCACACACAGAAGTTTAGAAACAAAGTAAATTATTGTCTACCTTTAAACCCAAGGGTTTTTTTTTCTTACATTGCTAAAGCAGCCATCAACTGTGACCTTTACTGTTATTTTACAGCAGCTGAAGAGGTGTCATGGTCATACAGCTGTTCAGCCAAACGAATGCTCTTACTGCTTTCAGCAGCAGAAACAGCTATTTACGTGCATAAGTAATGGATTTCAGTCAGAGCTCTTAAATGTTGTGGAATGAGTGTTAAATTCAGGAATTCAGGTTGGAAGCCAAGTCAGCAGGCTGCCTGCAGAGTGTCTCTCTGGTGGGTCAGAGAGGAATCTGCAGCCCCCAGTGCCTGGCCAGGAGCAGCTGGGCGGTTGCTCCTAGGGGACTGCTGGAGCCAGAGGCCACCTTCTGTGGATCTTCAGCAGTTCCTGGTGGCTCTAAGGGTGTGGTTCAGGGAGTGGTACACATCAGTGTGGATGTCCCAAGGTGAGCCCAACCTGCTTCAGCCCTTCTGCTCCTGTGTACTGTTAGGAGATGCTGTGGGTGTCACTTGATAGCCACAAGTTTTACTGCACTGCGTGTTCAGCTGTAGCCATCTCATGATGTTCGCTTACGTGGCAGAAGAAAGGGCAATACCTTGCTCTGAGGCATATGAACAAAAGCATTATAGACTACATGTTTTGCTGTGGGTGGTGTCCTTGTCCTCTGCTAACAGGTGGGGAAACTGAGGCACAGAAAGTCAAAGTAATTTCTTTAACTTGCCAGGCAATAGCTCAGTTGGGACTATCTATAAGGGAAAGAAATGCAATGCAAACTGACTTGCTTTTCTTAACCTTGCCTGTTAGTCTCTCTGCTAAGTTGCTCTTTTTAGCCATAGAATTATGTGTTTGCCACAAGTCTTATAATAAAAGAATTGAAGAGCAGTAAAGCAATCACTTGTTGTCAGCTCTGAGAGATATTGAGGGTTTCCTGCTGTCTCACACAAGTCATTTAGAGAGCCCTGTGTGCTTAAATCAGCCTCTCCCTTACTCAGTGAGAGCTGAGTGCTTTACACCAGCTGTGGGGTGTGAATTGCTCCAGAAGTCCCCTCTGCAGAACACAAACATGGCTTATTTGCACTGCACTAGAAAATAGGTCACTGTATATAGTTGTGGAAGGGTGGATGCTGTGCACAGACTATCAGAACATACTTGTTAGCATTCCCTAAGTAATTTGTGGGCTGAATCCAGCAAAGTTAATGGAAAAACTGTTATTGACCCCAGTTGTGGCTTAGCAGATATGATGACATCAGTGAAATATCCTGATTTCTTTTAACATTTTCTGTATCTTTTTCCCCCCCACTTTCCAGGAATGGGAGATGAAAAATGGAACATAAACATAGCAAAGGCACTCACTTTCCATAAAGGCCTTACCTACTGCAGACCAAGACACGGGCTGCAAAGGACTCACCTGAAAGGTCCCATCAAGTGATAAAACATATGAAGTTTTATAACTCTGTTAATGGTAGCTTGGATCTAATTTGCCTGTATTCCCTCTACTGTATTGCTGTGTAACTACGTGTGCCCCTTTTTATTAGCTGTAACTCCTTGTTTCCAACTTCACTGGTAAAGAAAATGAAAACCAAAAAAACCCAACCATAGGAATTAAAAAGGAGCATAAAGTCACAGTTGGAAGTTTACTTTGCTGAACCAGCAAAAAGCCAGCAATGTTAATTATAGTGCATCAGAGGGCTGGAACACTGCTGAAGACTGGTGTGAAATCTTGACTCCTGCAGCTTAAAACTGCCTTCTGAACTCTGCCACAGAGCAGGTCTAACTCCTCAGCAGAGGCTTTGCTGGTAGCTGCTCACATGGCAAAGCAAGCCTGAAGAAATGTGCTCACAGAAGGAGCAGTGCCCAGGAGCTCTGCAAAGCCACCGCCCCCCGTGGCATGACGACTCATTGGTGAAGCATTTTTTGGATACTTTTTAGACAGATGCTTTTGTCATTGGAAGATAAAAAGCTGCCAAACTTGGAGACAGATGCGTTTTTGTACGTTCTCTTTATTGCTGTTCTGAAGCACCAGTCATTTTCAAAGCTTATGTTCTTGAACTATGACTTGTTCCTGATTTTTTAAAAGGCAAACAAGTATTTTTAGATACTGCTTCTTTTCTATACATTTTGAAGAAGAAAAAGAAAACAATTGAAATTAGCCCTCAACAGATAATGGCAACTCAGAATAACTTATGCAGTCAGTCTTGTTTTGTTTTTTATAATACAGTATTGTTAAACTTGAGGTATGGAACACTGCTGTACTTAGCTTCCTTTGTCTGTTTTCAGACCTCAGCTATTATTTTTGAGGAAGATGGACTGAAAAGATGATAATTTTCAGACTCTTTTATAGACAGTTTAACAAATAATTGGGGATTTTCTCAAATAGGAGTCCATTTCTGTTTACTAGGAAACAGCATCTTGCATTTTAGTCTGTAAAATTATAAAGATCTGTTTTGATTTGTCCCCATCCATGTCATTCCCAAGAAATTACATGCAGTAAATTGCCACTGAAGCCCTTCAAAATCTCAAGATTGGTTTTAAAAAATCAGAAGGGAGTTTGGAGGAGAATATATAATAAGATGGCTTCTTTTAAGCTTTTCTCTTTTGTTTTTTTAGGCCTTTGGAGAGCTTTCAATCATACTCAAGATTTTTTTCCTCCTTGACTATGAGGAGTAGAAAATTAATTTTAAAAAAATTACCTCAAAATATGAGTAGTATTTTAATCACAGATGTAAGGGCTAGAGTCTTGATAATTAGTTAAGACTGCAATTAAAACCACAGAAGTTGGCAAGACAGCAGTTATCAAGGATCCCATCCCTTTATGGCCAAGCCTGCAGATTTTCTCTTACCTTTAGGAATGGGTGTGTGCATCTCCTGGAGGGTACACTGGGATTCTCAGCTGAGCTGGATGCCAGAGGACTTGCTGCAGGAGCTTGTGGGATTTGAAGGCACAGATCTATCAAAAAGACCTGGCAGCTGACAGGAGACAGGGCTGTGTCCTGTTCCCAAATGCATTTAGGGCCAGGGATCCCACTGACCTTAGCAGTGTAGAAATGGGGCCCAGCATGAGAAAAGGCTCTTTGCTCCTTGTGACTGTACTTGGTACAAAGTGCCACAGGAATGCAGATACAGTAGGAAACAAGTGTCAGTGTGGTTTTCATTGAAAAACACCATTTTTTAATATTAATTTAGGTCATTTACTTATTAACTCTATAACTAGAGGGCACATTCTCTACTGTATGACTATGGACTAAACAGTGTCAAATTCCCATAAATAATAGCAGAAACAAATTTGAAGCAAAAGTAAGTTCATTTAGGCTTTTTATTTCAAATTAAGTTATTTATTTGTATATTTCAATAAATATTTAATTTATATCTGTACATATTTATAATGCAAATTAGGCTTCTAGTCAACGTTAGCAATGATGTAACAGTTGCCATTAAGAAGTGGTCCCGCATCAAGTAATGCAGGGTAGTCAAAAGCCAGATCACATGTCTTGCTTACCCAATATTGGCATTGTCTCTTGCCACCCCCTTATCCCATGGTAAAAAAAAAGAAAAATTCCTTGGCAAGGACAGGTTTTAATCTACGCCTGAGGAAGATGTGTGTAAATCTGTGCCCAGGCAAACAGAAATTTTGTGTGTGGTGCAGCCTTCCTTCAGCTCTGCTGTAGGTGCAGGTGTCCCTCAGCACCTGTGGCACCCTGGGCCCCTGCAGTGCCTGCTGCCACCTCAGCTAAACATCCTTCACTCTTCCTCCAGGAAAGGCTCCACAAAGCCACCACGCTCTAGTCTGTTCCATATAACAGCCAAGGTTCTGAAAGGAGGAAAACCAAAAAGCTTTGGAAATAACCTCTCTATAGACCACTCTCAGTGCTGTGAAATGTATTCTGTTGCCTTGAAGAGCACTGTTGCTGCACAATTTTTTTTATAAAGAGCAACAGAGCTTGTATTTTTCACCGTTTTTAGATTACAGGATCACCAGGCAAACTCAGCCATAGAGCAGCATGACTTATGTTTTAAAGGAAAATTCTCCTATTTTGAACCATTTCTATGTCTTGTAAGAAAATGTTACACTTAAGCTTCCTCACCAAATGCCTGTTACTGTACCAGGTGCTTTTTAAAAATTGTTTGTTTTGTTTAGTTTTTTTTTAATGGGTGATGCTTTTTTTTATAAAAAAACCCAGATCGTAACTTTGGGGGATCAAGGGTGTTTTTTTAATCAGATGATTGTGGCAATTTGATTTTTCAAATGGGGAATATTAATTTAGTACCAAGTTTTGTTAGACTTTCAAATTAATTGGCCAAGGATGTATGTTGTATGATAATGTTCTCATATTAAGAATGTAATTATTTCCTTATTGTATTTTTTAAAAACAAAATCATATTTAAAAAAATCTCTGTGAAAAAAAGCATGGTAGAAACATGAAATAAAAGGTTTTGTTTTATTTTTGTTATCGGATATGTTGGCAGTGCCCATTATAATTGACTGTAAATATAGCCTTTCTACTGTATTTCTCAGTGTATTTAAGTTCTTTTGACACACATTCATGGACACTTCTGTTAAAAAAAAAAAACAACAAAAGTCCAAAATAGACTCACCTTCAAATGTGTGTCTTAGTAGCTTCAACTAACTTTATGCCTTTCTAGTTTATTCTTCAGAAAGTCTTGCAAAGTGTGAAAAAAGACTGGCACCTGGTAGGTGCGACAGAGCCGAGACCATTATTAATAAAGTTACCTGTCAAAAAAAGGATTTGCATTGTTGTTTCTTGGTGTTTGTCAGTTCAAGAAGCACCTTAAGGTGCTAGGATAGCACCTTAGCAGGTCTCCTGCAATAGTCAGCCTCAGCTGAGAACCATTCTCCCATGCCAGTCAGTTGAAAAATGTTTGGACATTATCATGAATATTTTGGTATCACTTGTATCCCCATTCAACTGAGCAATGACTTCCTGCAAGTTGAATGCAGCCCAAGGACTCTCTTGGCAATGGAGATGTGGAATTTGATGTATCCAGAGCTCGTAGCAGCACTTGCTGCTTGCCTGTTGCATCTGCACCAGTTTTCTTAGCTGTCAACTCCACTAATAAATTATGCAATATGTAAAACATCAAAAATTACCTCTAAGAAATGGAAGTGGATTAAAATTAAACTGAGCTGATTACCAGGCTACTTAAAGATGAATGTAGTAATTTCTTAGAGATGACTGACAGATGAGATTGAGAAGTGTTAAGCTGTAATTACTCCTTGCTGCTTTTCTTAGGTTTTGCTCTTGCTCCTGTTACACCACAATAATTACCAAATTTATAAAGTAGAAAGCTTAAGTAAAATATACATTTCATTTTCCCAATATTCTAAGCAGTTAATTGGTTTGTTTTCTGTGGTTACAGCCTCCAAGGTCATAATGGAGTTATAATAGGTAGGTCCATGTACAGCATAATAACAATTAAAGACAAAAAATAAACAAAAACAAACAAAAATTAATTTAAAAACACAACACAAAAATAAAAAAATAAACCGGTAATCCTGTCGTCTAAAATGCAGCAAGTATCTCTAGTCTCTGATTCACAAAACTTGCAGAAGCAAATGGCAAAAAAAAAGAAGACCACCTGCGTTGCTGGTGTCTCAATCATCTGCTTTTGGACCTATACAACATTATCTAAAGTCTGGGCCCTGACTGCCATAATTAGATAAACTCCGTGGCTGATGGTACAGGGGGCACAGCAATCCTTCCAGACAAGGAAAAATCCTATTCATATTACAATGAAGTTGAAGGGAAAAACAAAGACAAAGTCAATCCAGTGTGAAAAAAATATAATCTTGAAAGGGGACTGTGTTAACAGGTTATAAAAATGGGGAAACAAAATGGTCCCTGCCACTAACAGTACAAACACTGAGGGCATCAAAATTAGTTCAAAAAAAGGTTCAAAACTGCCCAATTCAGCTGCAGAACTTGTCACAGAATTTTATTGATGGTAAAAAGCTTATATGGGTCCATAAACAATAAACAATATTCGTGGCAGAAAGTAATTCCTTGAAACTATCAAACACAAAGCTCCCTGCTTCAAAGCAGAAAAGCCCAGCTCCAGGAGGCTGGAGGCTGGAAGTGTGTTCTGTTTAAGTGTCCTTGCGTGCTTCCCCCTGCTCTCCTGACATATTACTACTGATAAATGAAGCTGTTTCATTTCACAGAAAAATATTTTTTTCCCACACCAGGGGTTACAAAAACATTCCCTTCTATAAAGCAGTGTATCATACTCTTTTCAATTTGACTTCTAAAGCAAGAATCTCTCTTTTAGGATCAAGGCAATGCAAAATTATTCCTTCACAATTTATTAGATAACAAAAAAATTAAATCTTATCAAGGGTATTCCTCATCAGTAATCTGATTACAAGGGAATAATTTTCCTATTAGATTTTGTAGAACCAGTAGAGTTACAGCTACATGGTCCTGAGCTAAACATAAGCTTAATTCCTGGATTCCTGGTTTAATTACTAATTTTTAAATAGACTGTTAATTGCTCTCAGTGAATTATTCCTTATAATTTTTACTTTTTTAGCCTGTTTTTTGGCATGTACTGCTGATTTTGAATTTTTTTTTTTTAAAACAGCTTTTGGTGTGATGCTGTAATAGCAAGAATGGATCCTTTTATCACTTTCAAAATACACTGTGCAGCATTTGTACTATTTTGCTTCCACTTTTGAAAACCATGAGGGTCAGAGTACAGTAACATTTTGTCCACAGTGGCTGGATCCATAAGAATGCAAAACATCTTTCAAGGCATAAATCACAAAAAGAAAAAAAATTGAAAATAAATCAGTGTCTTAATGGAAAACAGGAAAAAATATTTGCTGTTGTTTATGCCTCAGAAGTTTTATTATAGAGACATGACTTACGATGATGTTGATACCAGTTAAGATTCAAAATAGTATAGCAACCAATATGACTTTGATGGTGACAGCAAAGGTAACAGAAGTGAAGCAATTATTATTTTCTTTCCACAGAAATCAGTTTCTGAATTAAAGTAGCCCTTCAGGTTAAGTATTAACAAATTTTATTTGGTGTCTCATTTATGGGAACAGCTTGGCTGTGTCTGTTCTCACCCCTGACCTTCCAAATCAGGAGCTTTCCTTGGAAAGATCTATTGGAACATCATTAAAAATAACTTCGAAATTTCTTTTGAGTTTTGCTTTTATTTCTATCAGAGCACTAAATTTGGAAAATGAGATGTCATTTCAGATTCAACAGTCTGCTTTTGTAGAGATGAACTGCAGTTAAAGTCTCAGCTAGGCACAGTATAGGATTAGAGAACAAAAAATGACAAATTGGATGTTTCCTAGCTGAGCTACACAAGTAGGGGAAGCCTCAAGCTTCATTCCTGCCTCACATTTACCACAGGGTAGGGTCAGACTGCCCACACCACAGCGCTCCTCCAGCTGCCAGCTCCTTCAGCAGGCACCATGAGGAAGTGCTGAACTAGGGCAGACTGAGAAAATTCAGTTTATTCTTCTCTGAATTATTTTTCCTTTTAATTATCCATCTTTAGATCCTCAAAATATATCCACTCTGTGAATAAATAATCCATTTGTGGTCCTACTAAAACTTCATTGCAGTCTATAAAATTTGTATAGCTAATTAAAAAATGGGTAGATAATAATTCACGTTGCTGCTTTATCCCAGTATGAAGTTTAATAAGATTTCACTTTGCATATCCACAGGCACAACAATTAGCAACACTTCTGTTCTTCCCTGTTTTGGGCAACAGGCAGTGAAAAGAGCCATCAGGTGTTTATTCCACCAGTGTCAGACTTCCCATGGGAAGGCACCAAGCTACACAGCAGCAACCACCTCTCAGCAAACCATAAACTCTGTTCCAGCCTGAAATATGAGCTACACCAAACCAGCTCCTCTGTAAACTTTGAAGCAGGAAGGAATGCCCAGTCTGGAGGGATGGAAGCATATTCTGGTTTTAGCAATTCAGTGACCTTCGCAAAGACAGAGGGCACTTGCCAGGACCAGTAGGGAAAAATCTTTAGGACGTTAAGGCCAAGACTTTACAGAAATGCACTATATAATTTTGCATTTCATTCCCAAAGATTGTAGGCAGAGTGAAATAAATATCATATGTAGTACCTGGGCATGTCCAATGAGCATAATTCTGAGGATTTTGGTTTTGCTGGCTCTGTATATGATTGAACATAGTTTGCAGCTCAGTTTTATTTTGAGTCAGGGCCTGATCCTTGCACACAGCTACATGTAGCTTAAGGGCTAATTTTGGCTTTTAGACCCTCAATTTCGCAAAGAGAATGCAGCTTCTACAGCACAGGCAGCTCCTTAGGAAAAGAGTGGGATAAAGGAAGGGCAATTAATAAAAAGAAATAAAAGAGATTGGAATAAATGTGGAATAATGTGTGGAATAAAGGCACGGGAAGGGCAGAACACACATACCTTTGTTCTGTTGATGGCGCTGTATCATAGGGAGATCAAGGCTGAGAGCTACGGAATTCTTCAACTAGACAGAAATACTCAGCCTCCGATTCAGTGACTTCTGGAGCAGCAGCTGCATGGCTTCCGTCTCACCACAGGATGTCACCCTCCACCAGTTACACTGCAGCAACTCAACTCCAGGGAAAAAGGACTTTTCCCCCTTTCCCTAGGAATGAAGTCGAGCTGCAGTGTAGGAGGATGCAATGGAGTGGCCAAAGAGGAGAATGAAGGTTTGCTGCAGCCCTTGAGCTCAGTGTTGCTGAGTTGGGTAGTTTGCTGCTAAATACAGACACACAAACTCTGGGGACTGGTTAAACCGTTTCCCCTCCACAAACCCCATGAAAAGCTTAAAAAGAAAACCAAAGCAATCAATAGTTTAGAACCAAATTTTATTAAAGAAAAACCTGGAGTGCAGGTTCTCAGGACAAATGCATACCTTTGGATGCAGTGGAGTACACAGGTACGTATACAGTAGTTTGCCTGCTACATGTCTGGAAGCTGAAAGAGACCGTGATAATCTGTACTGCACAGTTCATCACCATTGTTAAAAGTTGCCAAAAACTTGCTTGTGGATCGCTAACAGATACTTGGTTATGTGTGTGCACTACATATTGTACAAGACTTTTTGATTAAGCTATTACTTGTGCAATTGGATCACAGTTAAGTGTTACGTCAAGCATATTCAAACATATATTTGTTTCCTTTTCTCAAAAACAGCACGTCACTACAAAACTGCCATTAAATGTTACATATTTACAAAAATATACAAATAACACTTTTCCCCATTTATGACAATGCACCAGTTATGGATTTATTTCATTCTTCACTTGAGCCCTGTTACTGTATACAAAGAAACCTGCTTAAAGTCAAGGTCACCTGAAACAAAATTAGGAGAAGGCATGTTCTGTTTCCACAAATACTAGAATGTGCAAAGGCAGAAGGAGAGGACTGTGTAGCCATGTATGTTAAAGGTAGGGGTTATAGCATACTGATGAACCTTCACATGGAGTGGAATAACCCCTTGGTGAAAAATCCAGTTGGATATAGTGTTAAGCATTTGCTGACCAAGCAGTCATAAGCAGTTAAAAAATTCAGTTCCACCTTGGTTGTAATTAGCTTACATCTATCCAAAGAACTCTCATGCTAGCAATGGGAATAAAAATTATGGTGAAAATCAGTGAGTAACCTGTGTAAGCACAGGTTATGTGCATTGAGAAGAAGACTGATTTTAACCTGCAGTTGCTTTCTAAATTCACCATGGATGAAATTCTTCTGTAACACAAAGCTGAACTGATAATGTCTGTGGAACTGCATGGACATAAATTAGAGTAGAATTTGGCCCTGCAATGCCAAATAAATAATGTTCCACATTAACAACAGGGCAGCGAGACATGCTTTGTGACTCTTCCCAAGAGGTATGTCAAGCCTGCTTTTTATTTTATAGGCTTTCATATACTTACCAAGAGCCTACAGCTCTAATTAGCCACAAAATATTATTTAGGCTTGGTTTAATTACTTTTTTTTTCTCCTTTTGTTTTCATGGGTAATGCCAGCAAAATCTAATTTATCTGTCTGTACCTGGATGAAGAGACTTCGCACCCACCTGTGCTGGAACAGCCACAGATGCACTGTAAATAAGCTGGCTTCCATCCTTTACTCTTAAAAAGGAAAATTCTCCCATTCCAACTCTCATCTCTCCAAATATTCCTCCAATCTAGGATGAAGCAATATTCCTAGTGCTGCTTCATAAATACAGAGCAATTACACCAAGTTAATTTCATTCAGGTGAGGAAGGGCAATACCTGATGCCTCCTAAACCACACTTGCAATGCACTAGGGTGAGATTCTTTAAAACCACCTTCTGCAAAGAAACTTATCAAAGTTTAATGGAAAGGTAAATCACAGGTTCTGCTGTACATATTTGTAAAAATAAGTGGTAAGTAAAGCATAAAAAGTGGAAGCTTCCCAAAGCACTCAGCCAGATGATCAAGTTCCCCACCCTCTTCCAATCTGCTATTCCTCTGCAAACTTCATGTATTTATTTTTCCTCAGCCACACAGAAGAGGATGAATATTAGTTAATCACCTTTTAACATCAACCCAGTTTATTGGCAGAATGACAATCACAGAAAAGCAACTAAGAGAAGACTGGGACCAAGACAGGAGAATTCAAGTATTGAATTCTCCATTTGATTATGTTTTCCCTCCAGAGCCTTCTACACTGCAGGAAGCACAACCCATGACTTTACAGCCATGAGGAAATAAATCACAGCCTATCACTGACAAATTAAAAAAAAGGGATCTGTACTCAAAGGCCTGGCGTGTACGTGAAATGGAGGAGCTCACTGTTCCTAAAATTAAAATTTCTAGTCATATGTTCAGTAAATTCCAGTCATTGGTGTTTACCCTCAGGAACACTACACCAGCTCCATTCATCTTCTTTAAACATGATAAAATTACAGCTCATAGAGGCATTCTAGCAAATTACATTTAAACAGTATAAATGCAAGACACAGACTCTATAAAATAATTTTTTCCCATGTCTCCTAGCTGGGTGCTGTGCTGGGGAGGAGCACCATTAGGAAATGACCCACAGTCATCTGGAGCACACAAACAGGCATCTTGGCTCCAAAAGCAGCATCTTTTCCACACACCTCAGGTGGGATGTTGCTGCAAGTCAGATGTGTCTTAAATTATAGGCAGAGATGGTGATAATTTTGCATGTTCCTCATGCTGCATGAATTTAGACTCATGGTTTAAAGTCTCTGCATGCAACCAACAAAATAAAATAGTTGCCGTTACAAATCAAAGCAAGCTTCAAGACTTAAGCAAAACAAAATCAACAATGTCTGGTAAAACCGTACACACTGGTAACACTGACTTTGTCCCTGCTTTTCCTCATCCTGTTTAGTCCTGTGCTCCCCTCCCTCCCACATCTCTCTCACACTCCCTAAGACAGGCTGCACCCTTCCAAGATGCCACTGAGCTTTTCAATGATCTTACTCCCATGAAATTCTCCAAGCTACTCCATCATGATGAGTCTGCCTAATATATCTGGTGACTTTGCTTAAGTTTGTATTTTATGGAACTTGAATCCAAGCCATTTTCCCCGGCCTCTAGGAAAGGTTTCATACAGACCCATTCCATAAACCTGTCAAGTCAAATTGTTCCCGACCCTCTATTAACAAAGAATTCTCTTTACTTCACCTATTCTTCAGTTTGGGTTGTAACAATTCTCTAAAAAGCTGTGTCTCAGCTTGGGTCCCAGCATTTCCCATACTGAAATAACAATGCAGCCCAGTGGCCTGGCAAGGTGGCTACCAATTGCTGCAATTTTGTACCTGCCAGACTGCGAGGCTGGCAAAGCAAGCCAGCCCTTGCTGTGTTCCAGGAAACACATGGGAACACCATGACTCAGCCTGTAACCCAAAAGGAGGCAGAGGAAGATATTTGGGAGATAACAGGTATCTTTGTTATTAAATCTTTGCCAATTAAATACATAATTTCACTACAGTTCAACAGCAAAATTAATATATACACTGGTAAGAGAGGAAATGCTGTTTTTTAGTCTTTCAGGGAGTATAATACTCATCCACATCTCAGACTAGAAGCATGTGCTCTCTGGGACAAACATCTGAGAGAAGTTCTTGAAAAGTAAAAGATAAAAGTTCCAGAAAGGTTTAGAGGAAAGGAGAGCCAAAATTAAAGCTGAAAGGATTAAAAGATACTAAAGTGGGAAAGAAACAGGAAGGATGGACTGCAGTGACACAAAGCACAGGGACTCCATCAACTCAGATAATACAGCAGAGCTTAGAGGAGAGGCAGGAATGGGGAAGAGATTGTGATTCTTTTTGCTGTCAGTCGGGACACAGTAGGGTGGATATCCAAATAGAAACACAGACAGTAACATAAAGCAGAACATAAAGCAAGGAAGAAAAAGTGGACTGTAGAGAACTGTCATCTGGAGAAGCCACGCAAGGCAGAGCCACAAACAGCAGCAATAATGAAAGAGAACAAAAGGACTACAAAAGAGGGGTGGGGGAGAAAGGAGGAGAAACAGAAAAGAGTGGAAATTCAGGCTTTTTATTTTCTATAGTTTCACAAACTACTTGGCAAAGATTTGGAAGCATTAAACAATGCAGGTGACTTCATGAACAGTTACTTTGCTACTTCACCATCTCAAAAGATTAACCCCAAAGAAAGGAGTGAATTTGGCAATTCCCTGAGCATCTTGTTTGTGAAGATATTCTGTAATTTGAACCATTTAAAGGCCCTAATGTGAACCTGAAACATAGAGGCGGTGTATTACAATATTCTCCTTTGGACTAGTTTCACCATTTGCAAACTGCCTACGTGCATGTTACTGATATTTGGGGTTACACTTCTTCTGCACATTCCTTTCTACTCAAAATCCTAACAAGAATATCTCAAAAGCCACATGGATATAAGCCTGCTGTTTTCCTGTATGAGCTGTCCTCATTAAAAGTATCTCTTTCACCATTTCAGAAAGATTTCCCTTTTAAACTCTTTCAATCAATAAGCAGTGTGAATTAATATTTTCTCTAAAAAGCGAATAAGCCAATTCATTTGCTTTGATCTGCAAGAGCAGACACTGTCAGTAAGAACTAAATATAAGTATCAAAAGCTGGCTAAAATTAGCAACAAATAACATAGAAATATATGACATGCTAAGAAAGTTATTAGGAATGCCTGGCCTTCCTGGTGATTAATATACTCATTATACCATTAAAAATACGTGCAAAAAAGGCATATTATTTAAGCAGTGCCAGTACTGCTGCTTGTATTATTGCTGCTCAACAGGGCTTTATGTCCACTGTATTGCAAGTAATCAGTGTTAAGATGCAAATTCTACAGAAACTCAGAAATCAAGGCTGATCAAGACAGATGAAGTTTGTGTGAAATGCAAATGTTGCAGGGAAAAAATATTAAGCAAAATTACTTGTGTAAGGGAAAGAATGCACTTCCTTTCAGGACTACTAAATGTTGCAATCTGGAAGGAGAGAGAGGCAAAGAGTTTGCAATTAAGAGTATGTATTTTTACAGATACTACTAAAAAGTATTTAATGCCAACCATAACAGCTCTTGGACAAGGATTTTTTCACACAGCTATGTCATTGTACTTCAGAGTACATATTTCTAAGCCTTCCAGTATTTCTTATGTTAGATACTGTCTTACAGAAGATCATCTCAGCTACCAGCATATAAACTAGCTGGAAACAGTAATGCTGACAAGCTTTACATGAGGAAAAAAAGGGATGAAAAGAGTGGAAGTTTTTTATGAATTGTTTTTTAAACAATTCATAGTTTAAGTAATTTGCTACTCCATTTAACAGGAGGAAAAACGCTTCTGTGACTGAAGACTTCCAGAAATGACATCTCATATTAAAAATCGTGAAACTAACTTGCTGTATGTATCAATTTCAATGGAAAAATATTCCAAGAGGATGCATTCTTTAGCCTCCAGAGCAGCCTGAAGTGCCATCACAGGTTCTTCTTTCCCCAATAACATGCACCCTCTCTGCTTATGCAACACACTCGAAAAGAAGGAAGAAATAAGAACTTTGCATGACATTCCCATCCGGATTTGGGAAATGTGCTGTTCTAGGCTGTCTCAACATGGAGCATCCCTTCTGCAGCCCCTCCAGCTGAGCGTGCCCAGACAACTGGAGGCAATGCTGCTGAGGTGATCAGCGGGCTAGAAGGGCTGGCTTGGGACAGAAGATTAAAAATTTGAAAGGGCACAGCTTGACATTTCCCAAAGACTGCAGGGTTAGGCTATTAATTGCAAAAGTTAACTGGGGGTCTGAGTTATTTGTCACTTTGATGATTATAGTCTAGAAATAAGTCAAAAAACATTACAGGAATAAAAATCCATTTAAATGGCACTGAGAGGGCAAATGCTAAGATACTGAAAGGAAATACAGAACATGAAAATACAAACTTAACATTAAGACAATTATCTGAGCAGACCTTACTTATAGTCAATTAAATGCCATTCTAATGAAAGTTTTAGGTTTTCTCAGACTAGTACTGGCTATGTGCCAATCTCTTAAAGAAAGTTGTAGAAGCAACGTGCAACTGGGACTAAAACAGAGAAAATGAGCCAGGAAGCAGCTTTTTGGATGGACTTAAAAGACAAAACAAAATTTTGCATCTCAAAAATCAAGATTTATAAGAGTAAATGCCCATAAATTTTGTCCTGGTGGAAATCCAATATTTTGAGAGAAATGGGCACTTACTTTCATCTAAAAGGCTGAAATAAAAATGAATATGGAAACAATATAGTGGTATCAATCAATATACAATAAAACAACTATAATAACTCCAACTGGCAGGGACTGTGCAATGAAATAAAATGTTTAGTCTCTCTTTTCCCCTGAAGTCTCATTAATGAAAAGATTACAAAACTTTTTTAATAGGAAACATAGGAAAAATCTATGACTGAAATTGTCATTGATTCTATCTACTTAGAAACATTGACTTGAAATAACACTAGAAATTCAAAACGTATCAGAACCTCTGGTTCATCATCAAAAAGCTACTGCAATCAAATGCATGTATTTAATTTCTTATAAAGATTTTCTTTTTCCCACACATTTCTTTGAGCATGTACTTGTGTAAGGAGAATGGAAATTACTGCATTTCCAGTCTGTTGACCTCTATTAAAGATACAGCATACAGTAGTAGAGTCTTCCCACTAAGAGAAGTTGTCATTGGGCTGGAAACACAGCTAACCATGATAACCACGTCAGATGAGACCTGCTTTGCACTAGGAACTACTAATGGCAAAGCACTGATTTGTCTTTTTCTACAGGACAGTTTGTTAACAAATCATCTACTTTATATGAATAAACAGCTTACTCCTCATTACACCAGTCACTGAAAGAAGAAAACTCATCAAGAAGTATGTAATTTAATGAGAATATCATAAAAGAGTTCCAAGTAATTGGATGTGAATTGTGGATAACAACAACATCTCACCTCAGGCCTTCTATTACTTCACAGCCATTTCCACCACCCTCTTCAACAGAGTATAAAAATAGACACTGGTTTATATTGCTTATATTATTGAAAAATTAATTAACACTGTGTGCATTTTCCCTAAATGTCCTCTGAGCATTTCTGAGTACTTTATATGGACGGGCTGTTCCAAAGCCATATAAAACATTCAATGTCCAAAGAGAACGCAAAGATAACAGCTGTAAATCTTGATGGCTCTGTTAGAATGCTTCAGATCATACTGCTTGGAGCACTCTGAAAAGTACAGAGTGTTTTTGAAATTGCAAATACATCAGATTTTAAGAAGGCCAGAAGAGGCCAATGAGGCCATTTCTTTTTTTGGATTCAGTATAGTTCAATATCAGTGTTGATAAATATCACTGTACCCATTTTTATAAGGTTTTCAATCAAATAATAATGCAGAGAAGTGAGTTGACAATACTAGTGTGCAACAGCAAAATCACAGCCAATGTTGCAGTGCTACGACATAACAGTATGTTTCAATAGCAGTGTTTAAATAAAATTACTTTTTTTTCTTTTTTACCAGTGATGCACGTTTTTTGAATTATTAATTTTTTACATTTATACATAATTGCAGCTGGTTTCAGTAAAGAACTTTTAAAAACAGTGATACTTACAAGTCAAACAAAGAAGGTTAAACCATTAATAATTTATGCTTACAAAATTCTTTTGCTCTGATGATCCTGAACAAACAGTAACTAATTTAGCCTCACAATACCCCTGTGAGGTAGGTAATGTCTATCAGCCCCATTTTATAGGTGGGGAAACTGGAGTGCATACAAGGGAAGTAACTCGCTCAAAGTCTGGATACAGAATCCAGGTCAGAATCTGACAGTCATCTTCTGTTTCTTAGCCCCCACATGACTCTTCCCCACTAAAAAAAAAACTTAACTAAAATATGTACAAATACTGCATGTGTGCATGTACACATGTGTGACTAGCACTTGTGCATAGAAGCAACTCTGTGTTTCTGAATACTCATGTATCAGGATTTTAGATACATATAAAGGATAAAAAGTTAAGATATCATGGATGTAGTTCAAGAGACTTGAGAACTAGCACTAGTGAGTCTTTTCATTTACAGATAAACCAAGACACCATGAAGGAGAAAATGGTAATAGTACTTTCTCAGTTATAAAATAATTCATTTTAAAGTTATTCTTGTGAGGAAATCAAAGGCTTCCTTTATTATCTGCTGGGTATTATTAATACAGTTATGGCAATACCAACATGTCTTTAGAAAACAGTGTTTTTAAGACATGACAAACCAACCTCACAGGAGCGCTGCATGAATCAAATTAATAAGCATCAGAAAAAATTGTTACAGGCACTACATTGTGCTAAGCGTTAATTAGAGTACCAAGCAGTTAAATATTCTACTGTGTTCCAAAAGACTCCTGTGATCAGAGACACAAATCACCCTGAATTAAATGCATAAAAGTAGCTGTTAAAGCATAAATTAGGTGTGTGACCCAGTTCCAACAGAGTCCTTTGCCAATCAGATTACCCCACGTGAGAACAACCCCAAGCTGGAGCTTCCATCCCATTCCTTGTCTATGAAGCAGGTTTGCCACTCACCTGCCCTATACAAACAACCTATTTCAGATTTATTTGAGAGGAACAAGTAAGATGTTTGCAATGTTATTTTATTCTCTGCTCCAGCTCATTTCCACTAGAAAAAGCAAGAAGAGCTGGTGAGGAGAGAAAGCCCCTGGTGCAACGATCCCAAGAGTTTCAAATTCACAGCATGTTTTGTACATGCACTTCTCTTCAAGAAACCCAGACTCAGATACATTTAAGACCTTGGATTTCCACAGTCTGGCATACAGCAGTCAGCCAGGGCATTGCTTCTTTGTTAATAAGTTTACATGGCACTATACAACTATATAGGCAGATATTTCAGAACAATTTTTGTAACTGTTTTCCTGAGCGGTTTGCAAGTGCTTTTCAGAATCTTCACTCTAACTTTTCCACCTAGGTCCTTACAGTAAGTTTATTATCTAGATTTTCTTGTGCTTTACTCCTACATCCTATGGGGTTCATGAAAGCCTACAGTACTACACTGAATTACTACATCCCAATCTGCTGCATTTGATGATAATATGCTCTATATTCACTGCTACATGGAAGAATGATTCCAATGCATACACTGATTTTAAGACAGTTCTTTTCTATTTGACTAGCCTTCATTATTTTCTGTTTGCATATTCTGGACAATGCGCTATTTGTATCCTTCTTAAACAAGGTGGTTTGCGAGCTTGTCACTAGCATCAGTATGTACATTCAGTGAGTACAGAGTTATTTATTCTCTATCAAAGGCAAAAAGTGAAGAGATTATATAGGTTTCTGAGAGAAGCATCCTAATCCCAGGCAGCTGTGACACACAGGATGCCAGATATTTAAACTCACCACACCACACCACACTTGTTCTCCTACATGGCTAAAATAAACCACAGAGAAAAGACAAGAGGAGTGTGGATTCACTGCATTGCCATTCCCTAGGGATGCAGAGGTTGAGACTAGGAGACTCTGACGCAACTGACAAAACTGGGATTAGGAAACAAGGACCTGATTTACAAGCCTTTCTGCAGGCAGCTCCTCCAGAAGCCCTTCCCCTGCCCTCCCTGCAGAAAAAGGGGCCAGTGGTGGTAGGGACTGAGAAACACCCTGTGGTGATGGGAAGGAAACAGGAAGCCCTAAATCCCTTACCATCATCCCCGTGACCCTTTGGATTGTCAAACCAACCCAAGCAGAAAAGGTCAGGTTGGGGGTTGCCCACTCCTGCCAGCAAGGGCAGATGCCAGGGGAAATCCCAAACAGGGATGCCGTGGGAAGGAGATGGCAGTGCTACCCAGCCCTTCCCAGAGCAGAACTCTGACCCACCTGGCACAGCTGCCCTTAGAGGAAGTTTAAAAAAAAAATAACCATACAAAGAAAGCTGCACAAAAGAGGTATTTACAGTCTCTGGAAATTTAAAAAGAGACAGGCCACCAGCCTGTGGTTTAACAGGAGAACTCATCTGGCAGCTGCCATCATCCTAGCGGGCCTCGCTCAGGAGAAAAGAAAAGAGCAACTAAAATGACTGTCTGCAAGTGAAGGCACCTGGTCTGGAAATAGCATCAAGCTGGTGTTTTTCTTTCACATGTGGTGGGACTGGGGGAGATACTGGTGCTGATAGTTTGTCAGGACTTGCTACACTTCCAAGAGTATTATTGTATATTACGAGATATCCTAATTAACATTTTACTTCCTTTAATCCTCAGAAGGGCCTAAGCCTAAATTTGTTAGATTGTCTCACACATGTTTAAGTTAAGAGCTTGTCTCAACTAGGAGTGCATTTGTCTCTCACTCTGTCCTTTCCCAATACAGAAACACCTGGCCTCCTGAAAAATTGTGATCAACCAACCATTTCTTCTGGTCTAGTCACTTGTGTAAAAATCACCTTTCTGGGCTGAAGACTCCCAGCCTTTCACTGAATATCTCAATTAAAAATATAATTAAAAAGTTACAGTCAATCATTCTAAAAATAAACATAAAGAAATAGAGAATATACAGAAAAGAAACAAGGTGGCATTGAAGGTGCCTAGGGCTACAAATTTGCTACCATAGTTTGAGTTTCAATCGTAATGAGTTCCCAGGCCATAAAGTGAACGCAAGACGTTATCCTTCACCCTTGGTAACTGATGATGGATGCTTTTTTCCACAGGACTGATAAGAAACCTCCTCTCCATCAGCATTTACAGCCATATTTGAAATTTTGGGACATCACCAGGGAAAAATAAAATGGTACAGAGAAGAGTCTTTCGGTTTTTGTGTTCAGCTGCAAATATCAGCTAACCAGGTAACTGTGCATCTCTCTGGAGTTGATGCTCAAAACCACGCCTGAGTGATTGCCTAGGAAAATACAGAAACAAAAGGCCAACATTAGTGCATTTCAGGTACTCCACAATAAATCCCCCTTTTATTGCAGAGACAAGTAAATTGCATAAGAGAGTTTATCAAACAACAGGTCAGGTGAAGGTTGGTGCAACAGCTCCATGTACCTACAGCACACTTTTGCACAAAGCTTTTGCTCATGGTGGTGGATTTGTGGTGAATTCCTAGGGTTTCTATCCCAGTGACAGCATAAGTTGGTTCTCTTTGTGGCTTATAAAGGTGTAGTTGTCTCGAGGGGTGCAGGTGAGGGAGGAGAATGGAACCTGAGGCGTCCATTCGACATGCCACTGACCTGGGACTGGACACTGACCGGCATCAGCAATAAGGGAACTCTGTAGCTGTTCAAGTTGCCACTTCTCCCAGAAGGAGTCACTGCAAGGTAATGGTGTTGAGGAGTCCCAAGGTGGGGGTTGCGATAAAGTAGGCAACATAAAATATATAGAAAACAAAAAAAGTGGATGGGTGAGTCTGGAAATACTGTACTGTGGAAATTCAAAAGTTATGAGAAGAGAGAGAACAAACAGAAACCCAGGCCTGTAACTCCCTGCTGCGCATGGAGCGGAGGCAGCTACTGACATCTCCCAAGAGGGAGGGAGAAAGCTCACCAGAACTAGAAGGGATCTCCATAGCATAGGAACCTTCTGCAAATAATGTAGTAAACCAGAATTTAATATAAAGCAGGGATTATAACATGTTTCATAGTCTAAACCAGGTAAAATAGAGTATCATTAACAGGAATATTTTCTTTGCAGTACTGAGCAATACCGGAGCTAGTGGAAAGTATTGCAAATAACAAAAGAGTAGAGTGAGCAGGAGTGTAGTTTTATGTATTAAATAACATCTTCTGTCTAAAAGCTGCACAGTAGCTGACAAATATGAATGATTATTATCCACAAAAATGAGCTTTTTACACTCTCCTGGAATGTCTGCTGCTGCAGACAACCTGGCTGAAGCACAAATCACCTTGAAATCACATTTATATTCTTATGTCATCAAAACATCATGATCTTGTACTCTTTAACCCAAAAATAATGCTCTGCTTAGATGGAAGATTTTTGTTTTCTCTGAGTAACAAGTGCAGGGCAAGCAGAGATTAATTTAAATATGTTACAAGTCAGCGTAGCATTTCTTTATTAGAGGATCTCAAGCTGCCCTCTTTTAAATAAACCATGAGGGATTTTCTACCATTAAAAGAAGTTATGCTTCTGTATGTTACTAGAGGTGTTTGAATGCTCCACTTTAATAGGCATGTCTGCAAGGACTTCAATAGCATTCAGCTTCTCCTCTAAAGACCGTGGAGACGAGATGACCAAACAAATTTAACACAGACTTTGTTTTTCCAGGTTTGTTTTTGGAACTAGCTCCGGTAAAGTCAGGAGAGCAACAAAGGTCGTCTTGCAAAATCAGAATGAAAGCACTGATACTCATACACAAGGTTGTCAAAGAAGAGACAGAAATACACAAAGCAAAGCAGGAGGCTGGATTCTTCCCTTGTGTTCAAAGCTAACAACTCCAAGAACCTAGAAGCAGCACACAGTTCTGCAAATGAAAATAAAGACATCGACAACAAACAAAAAAGGTGAAACCCAAGATAAAGAAATCTCTCCTCAGACCAGGTTCTGTCTTGCCCAGGCTACCTTGGGTGCAGCTAAAACACATTTTCTTCCTTGGGGTTCATGAAGACATTACAATTGCCTTTCACACCATCAATCTACTGCTACAAATGCCAAAAACTTTGGATCATCTGATTTATTTTCACAAATTTTCAGAAATGGAACTGGGTGTTTTTTACATTGTTCTACAATTTTCAGACTGTGACCTGAAAGCAGTCTGAAGACAATGTATTACAGATCAGAACTCCATGTTGCATTAAAACTAACCACAGGGTGCCAGGATATACACTTCCACCTGACACTGAAATGATTTGCACCGAGACATACTCACAGAAAGTTTCCCTCATGGGTTCTTTATAACCACCTCATGAATACTGGGAAATCAACAGCTAAATTAAGAAAGACTTATGATACTTTTAATACATGAATAAATTTAATGTTTCTAATCACAAAAACTTTAAAGGTCATTGGAATATGAAGGCAAATAAAGCAATGGATCTCCATACAATCCATCTGAAATCACAGAAGCATTGACTCTACAAATCCTTCTGGCTTGAACTCAATTTTCCACTAATTCAGGGGATTATTGAGTGAATTCAACTGTTGCAGATTATATCCCATTCTACCAAATATAATTTATCTCTAAAATTGTCCAAGTCAGTCTCTAAACTGACATTAAACTACTATGTCTGTACTCACGCTCTATACAGCACATCATCCATACATTAGCCTGTATCTCAAGCAAGCCAAAAGAAGATTGAGGTAATCCCTTGTTAGTGGTGTTACCATTTGCACCTTTTTGAGACTGAAGAGAAAATTAAAAAGAACTAAAATGAAAACAAACATCAATTTAAGATCAACTACTTATGAAAATTTATAAGCTAAAAACGAAGTTACCTCTTGCGTTACCTAGTGTTTGAGAGTCCAGATCATCATCAATAAACTCCTCACCCTGGATGATGTTCTGGGTATCCTCACTGTGATTAACAGGGCTTGTCATCTCCTGCTCTTTTTCATTGTGCATCTGGGCGTAGACATTTCTGCCTGGCAGTTTCCTAAATGGGACAAGAAGGAAAAATTTTGGGATGGAATTCTTTTGTGTCATACACACACTGGCATCAGAGCAGAGCTCCAGCAGGGCAAAGTTGTTCCAGAACAAAAAATCATCACCATCCTTCTTATGATCACAACCTAAACTTACCAACTCTTTGTTCTCTGTCACAGTTCTATGTAACCCTATTATCAGGATCTTCAGACTAACAATATTTAAGTATCCATTTCTAAGATTGGCAGACAATGAGCAATCTTGAAAAAACTTACTAAAGCCACAGAAAACCTATTTTAAGAATTCAAGTGATAAAAGGGCCCAGTGGGTGTTCCTTCTTGGTCCCAGGTGTCTTCACATACATTAAGCTGGGCTGCAGTCATCATCACATCTCCCTGAGCATGTGGGCTGACACTGAAGTGTGATAGCACCAGATGGCACTCACAGTCAATCAGGGTCAGGGAGAAAAATCAGGAGAAGTCCAGGAGACAGGGAATGGAAAGGAGCAGAGACTGAAGAGCCAGGAGGCCAGGACCAAGGGGGAAGGAGTAAGAATGTAAGCAGGCATCAATAAGAGCACGAGACAGGGGAGGTTGGTTAAGTTTAGCAGGCAGCCCTGAAGGAGACAGAGTATAAAGTTTGGACTGGGAACTGATGAATTAATCAAACTCTACAAGAGACAATAATTCACTCACTCTGACTGGAATCTAGAGAAACAAAAAGCATCTTATTAAATTATCACCATGGCTGAGACTGGGAGTCTTACGACTTAATATTGATAAAGGGTTCTTCACTAGATTAATTTAAATTAGACTTTGTCAACTCAAAGGGAAAAATCAGTGACTGCTAGCTTTGCAACAGATTTTATGGTTTAAACATTCCTCAAGAGCCATACCCTTTGTGCTGTAGCTGTGCTCACCTGCAGTCTGCCTAAGCACACGAGGACATCCATTCCCAAGCACCAAGCAGACACTTCAGATTAGGGAGCTGCAGGCTCTAAGCTCCACTTCCTGCAGTGCCAGAAGCTGCTTGACAGCTTGAGCAGCATGACAGCAGATCATGGCTGTCAAAGTCTGTGCTTAAAGCCAGATTATTACAATGGGCAGACAACGAGGAGAAAAGAAAAACCAGGGTTGAACAGCTGTGGTTTCTGTTGAGCTCCTTTAGACAGTGCGAGAATAGAAAAAGTGACACGAATTTTTAGGCATCTCTCTAAAAGCAACCATCTCCTGCTCCATATTACAGCAGCAGTTTAAAAGCTGGATAAATACACAGATTATTCTATTTTCTCTAGGCTTTTGAAGAAGATCTGTTTTAAATGCCATTTCACAAGAAAGTGTCTAGCAAGCCATTTTAGTTTGAGATAAAAAAGCTACTGCAACAAACTGTTCTGAAAAACAACTTCCATTGCATCAAAGTAATGAAAATACAGTACAAAATACAAAGTAATGAAATTACTAAAAAATTAAAGATGATGGAAGATAATCTCCTCCCTTTAATCTGAACAATCCAAAAGATAAATTGAGTCCTATATATATATACACAAACACACATATCTGTATAGGTATGTGTATACATACACACACACACAATTATATCTCTAAATAAAAATTAGGTGTTTTATCCCATTATTTATAACCAGTACAAAACCAAAAGGAAAAGGACAAGGATGGAAAGAAAGTCTGATGACACAATGCTGTGCTATTATGATCACTTCAACAGGTCTGAAGGCTCCTCCAACAAAAACATACACATAAAGCCAAGCCCTGCATCACTCTCCTTTCATTATATGGATAAAAAAAGCCATTTTGCAAGAAGGAAGGACATTCCTCATAATCAAAACAAATACATTAGGTAATTAATTTTGATTTTTCTTCTCTAGGGCCAGTAACTCCAGACGGTTTTTAATGTGTCTGGTAATGAAACTGGTCATGTGGAAAACTATTCTCTCAATCAGACCTGCATCAAACCTGTCAAACTGCTCACTTTCAGTCCACCACCAAAAGCCTAAGGGAGACAAAACCCAGAAGAATGTCTCTGTAACACATCTGCAGAATTAGCACATATGTTTCTGCAACAATTACAATAACCTTCTCCAAACTATTTCTGACAGATTGGAGAAGCATCAATGGCATTATCAAAGCAATTTTGACGTAATAAAAATGTTAAACAGCTCAAACCCATACAGTACATCAGACCTTTGCAGTTAAGTAAAGGGAGAAGAGCTGTGACTGCTGCCTGGGGACCTGTATGAAACCAGGTCAACAAAGTGTGTCCTTTGGTGTAAATCCTGAGGCTTCAACTCACGACCCCTGCATGACTTACTAGTTAGAGATAACCAGAGCAGAACACATACTAGTAAATATATTCAGGAAGAATGAAGAAACCTCTCAAATTCACAAATAACCATTAATGTATTGTTGCTAAGACCATTTCCTTATCGTTTAGGAATAAAAGGAGAAAAAAAATGTGTGAGCTGTTATTTCTCACTCGCCTTATCCTGCCCAATTCTGCTAAGTACACATCCTTTGGGGAAGGTATAAAGCTGAGGTACTCAGTATTTCCACAATTTTCTTTGCTCCTCACACTTACATGGGAAAGATTGTAACATTGAATGGTTTGGAGGAAGGAGAATATCACAGGCCTTGAGAAGACATGTACTGTAGCCATTAGACCTTTACACAATACAGAGATCTCTCTGTGTTTCATATTGGTTCAGTTTTACAAGGAACACACTCAACCATCCTGAAGAAAATGATAGTTCAAGCCTTTTCAAGAGGCATTTTTAACACATGTGCCAGATATTCTGTTTACAAGGGACAACCACACAGTGGGATGAAATAGGATGTGGATACTGAAGCCTCACTAAAGATGGGCCTGATTCTGGCAGTTTTGCTTCTCACTGCTTGAACGTGCAGAAGGAGGCTGCTACCCCTACTTACACAGAGTAAAACTCTAGTGTACCCTGACGTGCTTTGCTCTTCAAGAAGCAGTTAATGTTGAGTCCAAATGTAACTGTTTGAAGCGGGCAGAGCTGAAATTCTTGGGTTTACATAAAAGACTACTGTGAAAACATGACAAGACACGAAATTTGACCCAAGAGATTTGTATCAGCAATATGAAAATTGAAAGCATATTTAGAAGAACAGACAAGAAGATTATGCAATAGTTTCTTTGGGGGCTTTACTCATCTGCAAAATGCATGTGCTTCACATCTATCCCTGGAGACAATTACTTCTGCTGAGCAGCACTCCATGGTTTACATTTTTAGTTCCTTTTGTTTTTCCTGTAGCATTTTATTTCACTTATGAAAAAGAAGAAATATTATGCCTGCTCTGAGGACCACAAAAATATGAGCTAGAGATGTAATTCTGCACAGCACTACCAAAGAACATCACAGCACCAAGCTCTCCAGGTCCCACACCTTTTAGAAGATATTCCAGGAAGTACTTTGTTTTCCCTCCTTTATTCACAAATTCTAATCAATTCATACCCCAAACTGTTAGCACTTAAAAATGTTCAGCAGGAAGGAACAGCAGGAGGGGGATGCGATATTGATTCCTACTCATTTAAGCTCTAGTTTATTTGGCTTTCAATTCCTTCTTTGTGGAAAAAAATATTTGCCTTTATGAAACTTCATTTATTTTCCAGAGGCTTGATTAAAATTCCATTTAGTATAAAAAAATATGAACATATTCACATGCCAAAGAATATGGAGCAATGTAGCATTCTCTTGGAACTTAAATAAAAATAACAACAATAATAATCCATTATATAGAATACTTTATTGTGGTGTTGACGTTATTATGTTTGGATTAATGTTCAGATGACTGACCTCTTTGTGCTTTAAGGCACTCTTGATATACTCACCTCTTTCATTTCTGAAATCTTTTCTGCATGCTATTACTTTGATTTCTGAGGATGTTTTTACAAAATATTATGGAACATTAAATTAGTGCCTGTTTTTTTATCACTAAAAGGCATGGATTGGGACTAAGCTTGCTCTCATGGAACATAAAAGTAGTATAAGCAAGGTGGGGAAAAAAGATAGCTTTTCTTTGGAGACTGAAAATGAGATAGTAAGTCAATGAGGCAGAAAGATAACACAGCTCTGCACCAGATTGTGGAAATGACCCAGGAGGGGGCTCATTTACCAAAATTGGTACTTGATAGTAGCAGGCACAAAAGGAATACACACAAAATGGTATAAATCTGGGTGAAGACGATTCATAGTGATTTGTGAAAACAATCTATGCAGCTTTAAGTACACTGGCAGTAGTTTTCATACAAATTAAAAGATGAAGATTTTCATACTCTTTCAGAGAATTGGATTTGCTGCAATTAACCAGGTAAAATACATAAGCACAAAAGCCAACTATTTGCTCTGGTTTGGCTACTCTAATATCCTGCTATTATACAGAAATGAAAAATAAGAAAACGATGATTTCAGATCTTCCACTAGTAGCATGATGATTACATGGCAGCTTTGATGTGGCTAAAATATAGTTTCCCTTTCCTCCAGTTTGCCTGGTGCAGACAGTGCTATTTCCCTTCTCTATACTGTTGCCCAGGATCCCACACCATAAAGCTTCTTCTGAGAGGATGAAGAAATCTTTTCAGCTTGAAAACCACAAAAAAATACAAACATTGTTTCAAAGGGAATGGAAGAAGTATGTTTTTACTGAACCAAATCTAGTAAAGATGGCATGGTATAGAAAAAAATATACACAGATCCCAGATCCACTTTAAGAAATAGTCCTGGATTTTTCAAAATTATTTTCCAGATGCTTCATATTGTTGTGGGCAAATGAAGCAGCTGCAGTCCATTTTACCTGGATGCTTAAACAACTGGAGCATACTAGTGAGTATTGCAACATGTTGTTTGCTTGAGGCGCCCGCTGGGTGATTTCCAGCCAGGAAGTGAGAGCAGAGCAGAACAAAGGCACTTTACTCGTGGCTTGCCCACCACCCACATCTGCTGACTGCACTGCTCCTCCTGCACAGCCACGCCTGGTTCACCTGTGAGGAATGACCCCTTGCTCCTTGTTGCCACGCTCAAAATTCCTCCCCTAAACTATCTAAACCGATAGCTCAGATAAACCAAACAGCTCAATTGTCAAACATCATCACAATTAGTTTTAAAAACTCATCACATTTATAATTTAAAAATTACTTGCCATATACAGAGTAAAAATAGCCCTAATCTGGAGTCCTTATTTACTCTGATCACAAAGGATCAAACCCCTGTGTTTCTCAAAATATTTTTGCTTCTTCCTTTTTTTTTTTTTTTTTTTTTTTTTTTTTTTTTTTTTCTTCTTTGTTTAAACCAATGAACCATGCTTGGGATTGCCAGGAGTCACTTCATGAGCTCTGGGGATCCAGCACCAATTTTTCAAGAAGTGGCTGGATGCACAAAGAAACCATCAGATAAAGTGGGGTGTGTGAGGTTCAGGAATGGGGACATGAAATGATAAACACTTGCAATTTTACAGCATGTTAGAAAAAAGGTAAAACAGAGGGCAGCAGTCTTCCTAGTCAATCCTTAAGTATTTGAGATCAGGGCATATAAGAACAGATGTGACCTACAGTCATCTAATCATTAGCTAGACAGCCATGACAGCTCTGGTTATTCAGCAGATCATAAAATTATAGACGTGATTAGAGCAGTGAGCAATTATACCATTTACATATTTTCTATTTAATGGGCATTCCTTGAGGAGTGATGAGATGGCATTGGTTTGTACTATGCTTGCAACTAATCAGCCAAAATCCCACTACCTCTATATGAATCTGCCACTGTTTTTCCCCTACCCCCCTGTCTAATTAGATGAAATACTCTTTTCTTTTTCTGCATATGAGACATTGCACAAAGGATCCTATGCAGGATTGTTATTTTTAGATCACTGCTCTCTCCCAAACTAATTTCGTTAGATTTACTTCTTTTCAGGGACACCAATTTTTAGTACTGAATATTGCAGCTTTAAAAAAATGAGAAATTAAATAGGAGCAGCAAGTTTCATTACTTATAAAAGATTCACTAAAAAAAGAGGTATTGGATTAGTCTCTGATGTCTTGCCAACACCACCTTTTGTTTCCCAGCTGAGTCTGACAAAAATTAGTGTAAATTAGTACCCGAGTTCTTATGACATGTATTTCAGGAATAATTTGGGCAGGTGACCATGCTTGGGGACAAGATGCTTCAGCACTGAGAAACCTTGGGGCAGTTTGGGCATGTTCCCCCATTTTCTATCAAAGCTGTAGATCTACACAAAACCTGCTATTTTCTCTCCTTTTTTCATCACAAGTCCTGAATTCTGTCATTACAAATAGATGACATGCTGTCATGTATGAAGCTGTAACCTCCCTGCCAATCCAGTTACCATCTTATTTTGCAAGCCAGTTTTTCCATCTTGCATCTTTGCAGGTATCAAACTTAACTTCGAGCCAGCAAAGAGAGAGAAAGAGAGAGCAGCCCAAGACATGTTCAGTGTCTCGCAAACCACCTGCTTTGCATGTGCTCCAATGCTAGCTGCAGGTCCTGTAGACCAAATCAATTTAGTGATAAAAATAGGATCAAAAAAATTTCACTGAGGTAGGGAAAAAGGGGTGTTAACCCTTCTATTAATCTATGTGAAGGGAAAGCATCACCAAATGTCTTCCATCTCCTCCTTAGGTTTGTAAATAATACATCATAATTATGGACAGTATTATCATTTCAACACTTTACACATCTGTAATTTCTCTGTGGAATTAAATCATATTTTTATTTCCCCAAGTTATCTGAGTTACCATAGGCCACAGTAATTCTGAAATTATCACCTAAAATTGAACATTTTTTCATTGCCTATGGCATTCTTTCAGCAAATTAATGTTTAATACCCAGGCACATAATATTGAAAAGTCTTCTTTATGTATTACAACTTGCAACTTTTTACATCTATAAAGGACAGTAATTTCATAGCCTCAGTCTCTGTGGACCAGTTCATAAACTTAGGTGCTCACTGTACTGACTTTAAAGGGACTGTACTCCCAACAACTACTCCATGGGGATCCAGCAATGCACCATCTCCATAAACACAGGAAAGACTTTTTAAAAGGGATTAAAGATTTTGGTGGGACAGGAGTTCACAGGGAGCCCATGAGGAAAAAGCGATTTTTGAAACATAGTGCTGATTAGGTGCTCAATACGCTTTGAAGAATAAATTGCAAATGAATGATGCAATAAAAAATTGTCAATTTTGAAAAGCTTAACAGGAATATTTTAAAAGGATTCTTTCAAACATCTCAAAAACAGGTAGGATACAGACTAAAACTGAACACAACCGCATGGCCATTCATCAATGCCAACAGCAGTTTTTAGGCTACTGACAAACTTTTGAATCTATCTCACAATAGTCCTCACTTGCATCTAAATTACCACCAGCCCCCAAATGTAAATGCAAATGATTTTCACAAATTATATACAGAAGTGCAAGAGACATTAAAGCTCACAATTTGGAAATTGTACTATATTTTTCTCCTTAATAAAAGCTCTACTTATAAAGTGATGGTTCATTGGGCATTTTAGAAAGAACTCAAGAAAGAATATATTTCTATTCCTTTCCTGAATGTTTTATACTTCTTCTACCATGCAGTAATTGTGACTGTTATTTAATTGCTCTCATTTAAGAGCTAATAAAAGATATAAATCAGATAGCTTTTAAAAGATACCACAAGGAAGTTTTATGATCGAAACACAAACAGAAAATCCTCCATTCTATTGCTATTGAAATAACGTAATTACATCACATCAACCATTTTTATGCTGTTCCTCGCTTCAGGCACCTAAAAGAGCAAAATGGATTTTTATTCCATTTCAGACAGTCTGATACAGTATTCTGTGCTTTGTCCTTTAAAGCAATCAGTCACTATGAACTCTAAAAAACTTAGGTTCTTGAAGAAAAAGGGGTTTTTCTCTATTGACATAAAAACACTTTAGCTAAACAAACTCTTACTTAATGCTAACTTCATTAACTGCTGGCACAAACTTAATGCTGCTTCTAGTTCCATTAACTTATATTTATTTTAAATAAAAATCACCCCTTTAAAAAATGAGGCAAGTCAGTATGAATCTTCATTGAGGAAGGACAACAGGAGCCGATGATGATGATGATGATGAAGGAGGCTTGTTTCCAGTATGCTCAAACCCAACAACTTCTGAATGCCCCAGAGATACAGAAATAGGGATAGGCAATGATAGGATAGACAATGATAACACTGTCCCATGAACAAGAACAAATTAATTCAATTGCACAACAGCTCAGATTAGAATCAATTGCAGACTAAAGATATATCAGACTGTCCAAGGCTGGCATTGCTCAGTTTTGAGAATATGCTCCACGTAAGGGCTGTTTGCAGAAATATTTCTTCCCTCCACACACTCTAGTGCCAAATTAACACTAATCTCTTTCTGTCAGTCATTCTCCATGGCACTGCCTCAGCAATTAAAATGTAATGTGTGCAAAGAGAAGCCCCAGAGCATTACATGCTTTGAAAAATGTACTTTTTTAAGCAAATCAGCATTGCAGATGCACTCCCCATCCCCACAGTTTTAGCTTATTCATAACTGTTAGGTGTAATGAGAAGGGAATTAATCAGGAATAATATTTTAGTTCAGCTCTGATTCTTGGTGGTATTATTTAGACAAACTGAACAAACTCTCCATAGTTCCCATATTGTTGATATTTATCTTGGAACACAGCAAGTGAAACAAGCATCAGTGCAGTACCTTGATGTCCAAAAAGTTCAGAAAAATATCTTTCAAAGTGGTGTACTTTTTGCAATTCTTCAAGAAATCGTCTTTACAAATAATATACTCTGTCTTGTTAATCTATGGATAAATCTAATTATTAAAATGCATATGTTGATTAAGGTTTACTTGCCTTTTGAACTTGTAGAGGATGAAAGCCCCGACTGCAACTAAACAAATAACAAAGAGAACCACAATAGCCCAGTAGCCACTGCCTCCTCCAATCCTCTGAGAGTCTGAAACACAAAATAAAAGAACAGTTTTGCATGTTCCTTTCCACATCATTCACATTCTTGAGCATTTTTTTCTATTTAGTTGTCAGGTCAAAAACATTGGTTGTTATTTTTGCAACCTCTTCATTTCATTCCATGTGGCTTCTTCAGAAAGGCAAAACCACAGAATTAATTGGTGACTTGTTACTGAAGGACAGAGGACCCATTTAAAAAAATAGAAAGCAACAAACAGCAAAACCCAAGACCCTGAAGATTAAATTATCTGCATATTCAGTGGTTGTTTGGGTTTTTTCAGGGCATCTAACATTATCATAGTAAATGATCATACACCCTAAGTACATGCTTTGCAAAAGCAGGGCTGTGTTAATTTCACAGATGGAGAAACTAAGGATCTGAACAACAAATGAACTCATCAAGGCCATGCATTGGTAAAGGCTGGAATGAACATGGACTTCTTCCAATCCCTTTTGTGCTGGCAAACAAATGTCATCCCTTTACATCAGACAAGGTACCACAGTGAGACTGTAGCACAATTCTACATAAGAAACTAGATAAAAGAGCTTTGTCTTCTACAGAGACCTAACAGATAAACTATCACACCAGCATTTACCTAAATTGATAGTGGCTGGCTAAAGCTGCTCTCCCACAAGACACTGAAATTAATAAAGAAGGATATATTGCGGGAGATAATACACAAACAAAAATTACAGGACATTCTCATGAAAGATTCAAGTCAAAGCTGGACTTTATGGTTAAAACATCATTTTAATGTCTCTCTGTTTAAAATGCACACATGTATGCACACATACTCTCTTCAACCAGTTTCCACCATCAGTGAATCCAGGGAGGCAGGAAATGCACACAACTCCCCCTGCCCACTGTTTCCATTTGTTTTAAACACAAAAAAACCCGTAATTTATCTCAGGACGGGATTAGCAATGTGGAGACCCTACAGCCACCTTCCCATTAGTTGATCAGAGATACATGGCAGAGATGCAGCAAGCCTTGTGTTAGACCCATGTATTCAGAGCTGCAGAGTTAATGGCTGTTCTGCTTTCTTAGCAGCCAGGGCAACCTAAACTGCTTTTAGATGACCAGATGAGTTTTTGAAGCCTGGTTGGCTCTTCCTTCAGGGCACTATTTTGTACAATGGAGGTAGCTACTTAATGTTGTGGTTACACAGAAAAAGCAAGAAGCTTGTGATACAAATGGCGAGGTATGACAAAATGGAAACATCAAAAAAAAATTTATTTGGTTGTGATTGTTAACAATGGCCAAATGAAAATGTATACATGTATGTGTATATATACATGTATACATTTATATATATATACATACATGTATGTATATATATATATAATAACATATATATAAAAATCGTATACTGATATGTGTTTATTTATACTGTAACAAGTAGATATATACATTTGTGTTATATGCACACATACATATCAAACATACATATTGATATAAAGATTTTCTCCTTAAATTATTAGAACTTGAAGAGGCAGACAAAAGTTAGTCTATTGATAGCTTTTTTTATATATTTACCTGAGTCAGAGTCAGATAAAGTCACTAAGACCCAGTATCCTCCCCTCAGAAAGAAACTGATGTTGTGTGCATTCAGGGCTTGCTTTATAGCTGCTATTCTCTGAAAATACAACAGAGAGAATGTCAGATGTCTTGTGCTTTGTTCCACTTTGAGACACTCAACGTTTTAGAAAGGAAAACCTCTGGTTCTTTAAATGGTGAAAGCACTTGTCAATGATGAGCTGAAATCTTAAAGAAATTTACTATTTAAAAACCAAGTAAATTCCAGAAGACATAAAAGCTGAAAACATCACAATTTTATAGCCAAATCTTTCTTTTTGATTGCCCAAGTCTTTACATTTACCGAGTATGAGACAGACAGCAAGCAATTTGCACGCGCTATTGGGTTTACCTGGGTCGTAACTCACACAGTGCATAATCCATATTGAAAAGCCCTCATTCCTCTAACCTATTAGAAGAAAACCTGTGATTGCCACTTTGGATTTCTTGCCATGAAAATTAAGTACTTTTCAATAATGAGCTGCATGTCATAATTTACCTTACCTCCTTACCTATAATAAAATTAATTCCATTTACAGCTAATTTTTAACAATACTCCATAGAAATATATACATTCATCCATGTGGAAAAAAATCAGTATTCCTCCCATTTTCCTCCAGTGGATAGAGCATAGTGAAATATGGTCTCTCATATTTTTATGGAGCAGAACCATTATATATACCCTCACATCCTAACCCCAGATGACAAATTGTCTGAATTATACTTTCTACTTGCTTGTGTCTTCAACATGGTCAGTTTTCTAAAAGATCAAAGCTAGTTTTATACTCTATGCCTTATAATTTTGGACATGACTTCCCAGAGGATGCCAAATTAAAAATTTGCTTTATATCCATGAAACCTTCACAAGTAACTCCTTTTACGATATTATCAATTATGGTGCTCATCTTTGACAAGCTTTTGAAGCATAATGGATAAAAATGGACAGACACTATACAAAAGTTCAAATATCATCATTCTTTTTGAGGAATATCTAACTTCTGAAGCCATTCCACTGACTTTATTACATTTTTTAATGTGGGAATGACTCAACGTAAGGGTAAAGTGATCATGGCTTCAGTTATTCCACAAGACAATTCCAGCAGAGAGCTCCTAAGTATTTATTTTGTTGCCCAAAGCCTGAAAAGAAAATGGACATGACAACTCCACTGATTAGGAGGCTTTAAAGTGATGCTGCTATCAATGAATAAAGTTTTTTTGTATCAATCCAGGCTCATTCATGTGTTCATGGTGTACAGTGCCAGAGAAAACTACTTTAGGTTAATCTGACTTACAGCCAGTAAATGAAATTTCTGAGCTCCATAACTTTTGACTCCTCATATTTTCCTGGAAGGTTCGTAAGGAACCCAACATTTGGTGTGGTTTTTCTTAAGTGATTAAGACTTGTTTGTTATTTAACTCCCTACTGCTGGATTGGTACCCAGATCTAGATAAACAGCATGTCCTCAGGTCAAAAATTTTGAATCTCATGTGAATCCAGCCAAAGGTTCTGGCTTACTTATTTCACTGACAGACTGATGGTTTTTTCAGTGCTCATGGTTTTTTTTTTTCCTGCCCCAAGGTATTTATTGAGTATGGTGCTGCCGCTTCTCCAGCTTTTTAAAAACGAATGCAGTCTTTGGAGAAGTCCTCTCCAGACTTCTTAAGTTAAGGTTCTTATCCCAGCTTTTGAAATTCCCATCTTCTTTTTCTACATCCTTTACAATGACAATACTTGAACATGTGAACACAATGGCTCCTGAATTATAAGAAGGTAAAAGAATGAAAAAATAATGACACTATTCAAACTCTTACCCACTTATACATCTTGGGTTCTGACTTCCCCTTTTTGCCAAAGCAACTCACTGGGAATTTTCATGAAGTAGTTTGTCTGGATAGAAAGCTTCCTCAGAGCCCCTGCCTTCCAGATTATGGTTTAATTGCATTTTAATTGACTCTTTCAACTGGACTCATCCCACCTGACATTAGACATGCAGTAGATGTGCATAAATTAAGTAACCAAGTCTTCTCTGGAGTCAATAATGAGAATGGAATACTTTAGAAATTTCTCTGTTCTTGAAAGCAGGTTAAATCACAGTCAGCTTTTATTTCTCCCTGCATATATTTGAAACAAAAAGGGCTCTTGTCAGAGTGGAATAAAATTTCAGAATTTTCCAAAGGTCTCCTCCTACTGCACTGACAGCTTACTTACCATCTTTGTTATTGATGGCTACTTTTATCAGTAATGATTCATATTCTACATGACTAACCTAATAAACAATATCACATCCCAACACTCCATGTAAAGCACCAATAAAAACTCCAGCAAGCAGGTGTTCCCTGCCTGAACAAGAAATTATTGCCTTTAATCTCTCTGAAATAATGTAATATTCCCAAATCTAAAAGGTTTTCAGCCCAGAACAAAGAGGTTCTCTTTAAGAAAAGACATTTTATAACTATGTCTAAGTTAAAGGTATCAGGGACGCCTCTTCCAAATGTGCAGAAAACTTTCTGCATTGCTGAGTCCTCACAAAGTGTCACAACACTGACTTTCAGAACTGTCATGAGCAGTGTGAAAAAGCAAATCCTTCCACTGGTTCATGATAAAAACCTTCAAGATTCTCTTCTGGTAACAGAAGGGAATGTAAGGAATCTTTAAACATATGACAACATGAGTGTTTTCCTGTTGACTTACCAGAAGCTATTGCTTATCAGTTTATTTATATAGGGTATATTTTCAGGATATTTCTCGAGTCACAATTGATTCTGATATAACACATATTATCAAAATTGTTGCCATTCAAGTCTAAATCAGCAAATTTATATGCACATGTCAATAGCTAAAGCAATGTCCATTAGCAATAATATAAAAACAGAAGTGTGGGCAGCTGTCACAAGAAGACTGGCTGTACATCTCTATAGCATTGTACTCTGTAAAACAATTGGTGTTGAGATGTGAGACTGGTGTACCTGACCTATTACCACAGCACAGCACAGGCTGCTGTAATTGCTCCTGTCTCCCTTGTTCCTGCCCAGCCCCAGACACCATGAGCCTGACCTGGTTCATCCTAACAACGTCAGAAATGCACTTTTCCAAATCATTTGCAGCATGTGATTGCTCGTCTTTACGCTTTAAAGCAACTCACATGATGTTTCATACACAAACACGAGAAAAACCTTGAGACAGCATTGATTTTAACTGATATTCTTTAAGCTGCCTTGAAGCACAGCACTAATATAGAAATTTAGATTTAAAGGGAGCTAATATGCATTACACTTTGCACTGAAGTAAAATGTTTATACAACCAAAAGAATCTATCACCATTAGTTTCCTTAAATTATTGAACACGTCCATTCCCCACAGGCTCAGAATAAGTAATTTCCTTTAGAAGCTTCACCTTGGTTCTTCACGAAATGTAAATTTTCAAATAATTTTGAAGTGGTAATATTCCCCTGGCTGAAAGCTATAGAGTCTCTACAATTGAAACAACCTGCTAAAATTAACTATTTCCTGCAACATAATCAGGAATTCAGACTCCCAGGAATTCTCACTGTGATTACATAGGAGAACAGTAAGGATTTCTGTCAAAAAAGTAGAAAACTCTGTGCACTCACACCACAGTCTGCACATTTTAATGATAGATACCTGTTCAAGTACTTGGACAACTTCAACATACTCCTTTGGATCTTCCAAAGTATATCTTCCAAACTCCAAACAATCTATTTGGTTTATGTTAATATGAAGAGCTTTGTCTTACCTAGTTCTCCAGCTCTTCAGAGACCATGACCTTGTCTTAAAAAGCTGTAAAATGCCCTTCAAAGTTAAGGATACCTTACACTGATCCCTTCTAACTGGCAGGATGTGAACTGCAAGGTACAGGCACAGAGCTGGGATCTGTTTTTTCTCTATCACAGCAAAAGGACAAATACAATAAATTGTAAGTGCCAAACAGTCTTCTGGTTTTCAACTGGCATTAAGTCTTTTACTATGGAGGAAACATGGCTTGAAAACAACTAGGAAGAAACTATTGTCTGGTTTTCAATCCTGTGTTCACTAAATTTGTTTCTTACCAATTGAAAAGGACATTTCCTTACAAGGGCAGAAAATACTTGCTTGATGCTCTTTAAATTTTGGGTCAATGACTAAGGTTCTGGGTTTGTTTGGACCTGAAATCTAATTTCCTTCTGAAGACAGTGCAGAGACTCTTTGCTCTACTGGATCATCACAGAATGACATGCATCACTGCTGTTTCTGTTTAAAAGACAGACAAATATTAAATACTCTTGAGAAATACACTAATACCAGAAAGAAGTAGGTTATGCTGGTCTGTACTGTCAAACACAGCAGACATAGCTGCTGTAGCATCCACATGTATCTTGTCAGATGGGAGTGAGATCTTTACATAGGCAGGGATCACCTCTTAATTTCATATAATGACAATGAGAGTACAGCAAAACAGGATGAAGGCTGTCCTAGGCAGATGTGCATTGCTCTGTTTACCTTGTCACTTGTTATGCTTCTCTTCTTTTTTGGTTCATTTGCTGGTAGTAGCACATGCAAGTCAGCAGCTGTGGGCAGACCAGGTTTCACAACTGTCATGAGTGTTTCTTCAGGTATACTGGTCTCCTGTGAAGAAAACAAAGGCATACTTTGTGTTTTACATAAAACACAGAAGTAACTACACATATGGCTTTTAGACTTCATTGTTCAGATCTTTAATATTTAAAGGGAATTCCACTAGAAGCTGAAACATGAAGCATTCTGAAATGTGAGTTGCTCTTTGAATATTGGAAGTGTTACCACATTAAAGTAATTCAGTGGCATCGCAAAAAGAAGCAAAATGAAGAGGTTTTCATGTTCTACCAAAACTCTGCAATGGCTGAGCACTTCTCAGGTAACATAGGAAAAAAAAATCCTAAGTGATTTAGGATCCTTTGTGGGCCATTCAGACACAGTGTAGACTTAGAAGTGCATATTTATTACAGATAATTTTAGCTTTTGAAGGTTGCTTAGGAAGGTGCTTAATGGACAGAGAGAAGCCCTCCAATGTGAGACAAAAACCAATCAAGTTCAGTTCCTGAAATTGTAATGAATACCTTCATTCCCCTGCTAAAAGTCAAGTGCATTTCTTTGTAAAATAATTTGTGCAAGTTCGGGTTTTAGTCCCAAATTTCTCCATGTTTCGTACAACACAGCCACACAATTCTGGTGACCATACCCTGGGCTCTTTTCCTTGGCCTTCCTCAAACAGATTCTGAAACTCCATTAAATTGTTCATATATTTTGGCACATGTTTTAGCAATTATTAAAATGCAAGCGTTATTTTTTAGGGGAATAAAGTATTTTTTGACTGACACTAGTGAAACTCGGAATGAGTTTAAGTTGATAAAAGCAAGAAATTACTTTGACATTTGGTAAGAATCTGAAAAAAAAAAAAAAGCAGCAAACTCTATAAAGTCAGAAAGTTTAGAACCTGATTTGCACACTTGCAAGTCCAGGAAGAGCAAAGTGATTTAAAATTCAAATATTTTATAAACAATATCAAGCTGTACCTCAGTGCTACTGCCCTCATGAAAGCCAGTGTGTGCACTCTCACTTGCTGGCAGGGTGTGTGCCTGAAGAGCTCTCGAGCCCAAATTTTCCATGAGGTGATCTAATGCCACAGCACTACTGCATAGTTTGTATTTGATTTAACCTACAGGATTCAGCTGTTCCAAATCCACATTTCTTTAGTGAACATGCTCTAAGAAAACAGCTGTACAAATTGTGTGCCTATATATTATACATAATTTCCAAAGTTACAGAACAAGCATAGGAAATTCTTTCTTTCCGCTTTGTTTTTACACAAAGATGATGTCTTTTATATTACACATTACTTAGCCTCTAAATCTATCACATTTAAGCTACTTAACTCTTCCTGCTTTGGAGTCAGCAGTGTTTGCTAATATGTCTATCCCTAATCCCAGAGAGCAATATTTAGCATTAATTGCCAATTAGGCTGTGTTAGACCTAAACTGTCTGTGTTACAATATCATCATCAACAGCTTGCACTTAGAAGTGACACTAGGCTCAAACTTGCTTGAAATGTGGCTCATGAGGTTCACTTTATTATTTTGCTCTGCCTCCATTTCAAAATACCTTCTAAACGAGAAGGTATTAACTTAACCTTGAAGCTTTAGAGCTGGCCAGGGATCGCTTTATGACCAATCTGAAAGAGCACCTTTGCCAGAAGTCGCGTCACTACCCGCCCAATGTCTTCCCTCCACTCCGGGATGTCGGGGTTGTACATGTCCAGCTCCTTCGTAAACTTCAGAGGAAGAACATGAAAACGATCTAGAAAAACAAAAAGCAACAGCAAGAAATAAACTAGGTTGCAAAAGGGCTTTGATAGATCTGAAAGGCAAAAGTCTCTATTTAGCACTTTTTGCTGTGCAGCGCTGCAGTATCTAGGACCCCCGCTGCTCTCTGTTGTCAGGCGCTCAATTTCTTTCTGTATTTTCATCAACATCATCAAAATTGTCCCCAAAGATTAAAAAAGGAGGAAGAAAAGGAAATAAAGCAGATTTATGTACATGCTCTGGGGTCATAATGTTCCAAATAATTTTTCCCTAGCTCAATAAGGGAGTATTAAAAAGAAGTCATTGGTTTCTTTTATTTGAAATGATAATGTACCAATGGATTTTATTCTCACTGAATCACAAGCATGTGGGGGTTTTTCTACTACATGATTCTGTTTTCCATATGAAATGAATACATTACTCCATAAATTAGATATGAAAATAAGAACAGAAATTATATGACAGAGGCTAACTACTTTCCTCTTTGAAGAAAAAATAAAACTAAGGTACACCCACAATATTTCTCTGGATATTGTCAAAAATATCTGGAATACTAGAAATGAGTTGGTCCTCAGAAAGTAGGTGCTAAAATCTTCCCTTTCTCCCTACAGGATCCTTGGATGAAAACCTAGGGAACTTAATGCAAAGCAGGGATAGAGCACCTCTGCAATGCACAAGTCAAACCTATTTCCCCCCAATATTTCCAAGAAAATTTTATTTTAATATGGCTTTCTTTTTCAAAAGTTTCTTTATTTTCTTTACTTTCATGCTCTTGATATCAGGATTGGCAAAAGGAGCATTAGAATGATAAAGCCACTGATGTAGTCACACTAAGAGGTGTCATACTTCTAAAGATTACTTAAAAAGCTGATGCATTTATAAGTGGTAGCATAAATGTTATATCCATTTATCTTAGAAAAGGAGAAGGTTCATAAAAGCTCCATTTAGCATAAGTGGGGGGTTTTGCCATTATTTCAAATTAATAAGTAAACTAAAAGGAAAAATAACAGAATCTTCTTCAGACAATAGAGATGTATCACGTCTTGTACTGCATGATATCTGAAGGCTTTTAGCTCTGCATTAAAATAATAGCTTTTATACTTATCACAATTCCCACATGTGACAGCACAAATACAAATGTAAATAGTTTCCCAGAACTGAATTTTCCACATTATATCCTGCCTTATCAGCACATTATAAAACACAAAGAAGCCACAGCAGGACACAGTATGGAACAAGAGCTGATGGGTTATTTAATAATTACAGCAGTGCTATGTTTGATCCAAAATCTCAGATAAACATCAAGGTAACAGTGACATATTGTGATGAAAGGCAATTATTTGACATGGTTTTCAATGCTGAGAGCATTTTCTTTTCTTTTTTTTGAGAGGTATTTAGACTACTTTACTTACACATTTTGGGAAACTTTCTAGTCATTGGCCATAACACTACTTAATCACATATAGCATCTGGGAACCACAGTAACATTTAAAATAAGCAAAGGAAACCAAATGTTTGAGATTAAACCTCCCATACAATCCCACTGTTCAGCTTTGTGGAGTTATATATGTGGACCATTTATGCCTCTAATTTTAACAATTAAATCTGGCATTATATGTAATTTTACAAAATGTGGCATTGTGGTAGGGCTGGTTTTAGAGGTCCAATAAAAATACATACAAAACACAAAAAAGGAAAAAGACTAATGTCTCACCAAAAACGTGGACAACTTTTGAGTCCTGAAGCATAGAGCTCCCACAGGAAACTTGCACTGTAACTCTGACATCACCTGTCTCAGCAAACTTTGTCACAAGAAAACTCTCCAATGTAAGCAGTGGCTTTAAAAAAACAAAGAACAGTCGAAAACAGACTTTCAGCAAGAACCATGAGAACAGTGCTGGAAGAGACTATTGTTAAAAATATCACCAAAAAAATTTCACATCAAATTTAAATTTTTCAGTATTTTATCAAATTGATCAGTCATAATTTTCAATATAGAATATTTCTTTCCCTCAAAGGATACTATATAACTGGAATAGCAGCCAGGTAAGGAAAAAATTTATTTTAGAGCAATTATTTGAGTATTAGGTTTTCAGTCATATCCCACCAAAATTAATGGAGTCTGAGGGAGACTCAACAATCTCTACAAGATTATATGAAGCAAGTCATTTGCCTCAAAAAATGAAGGGTATGTTAGGGTTAAAAGGATTAATGCTGTCAACTTAGAGCACCGGCCCACAGTAACCTCTAAGGTGGAGCTGAGATACTCTTGCCTTACTACATCCTTAAGAGTTACAAAACCCTTCACAGGACCTGCAGTGCCTGTCCTTGCAATGGCAAAGTCAATAATGACGAACAGATACAGGCTGGGATTAGGGTAGACAGCACACTCACAAGAAGAAAGTTCACTGCACTTATTTGAAGCATTCCTCTGTCACACTTAGTCTGCCTCATAAAGAAAATATTGTACTTACCTGTTATTGAAAAAATTACCTTAAGAGAAATCAACACAGCTATACGATAAATATTCCCCAATAGAAATACTTGGATAGGTAATGCTCTAGGACATGTTTATATAGACTTTGATCCCCAAATGAATAACACTAAATTGTTTGAGTGCTCTCAAAGTTTTGATATTTAAGATAATGCATTTATTTTTTGATACTACAGTTATTTTAGACTCACAGAAAATATTTATCTATACAATGAAAAAGACCAAACAACGTATATATAAATATATATATATATATACTTGTTCAGAACTTTAATTTACATGACTTGTTATTAGCTTGGAAGTGCATAAATTTAAGTTTCATCATTCATCAATTATCATCCCAAATCCATCCCCCTCTAGAAGCTGGTTTTTTTTCACAGGTAATGAAGTAGAATAAATTGTTATTTCCCCCTCACCCACAAAGAAAACAGTTTAAAAATTGAAAGAAAGGGACAACCTCTATTGGAACAAGATTGAAATAATCTCAGTCAAAACCATTTGTGTACCTGAAGATTGTTTCCTATCCACCAGTAGAAAACTGTCAAGTTAGGGTTCTTAGGCAGTATGATGGCTGTCAGGTTCACCTCCTGGTTTCTCCCAATGACTGGAACCACTTCTAAATTTAGAGCCTGGAGTGGAGCTGAACAAAGTTCCAAAAACATCAGTGAATAAGAATCCATCAATTTATTAATACTTCCTTCCCCAAAAGCCTCCCACCTGTTCACCATAAGGTCTGGAATTTACTTTTCCCTCCCTCTTTTCCTCCCTCTTTTACATCCATGTTGAAAGCTATGGACATAATTGGGAAGACCTCATTTTAACCAAAAAACATCACCCAGATCACCCCAAAGCCCCTCAAACAAAATCTTAAACAATAAGGGCAACAAAATGCACTTCTCTCATGCCCATTCTTTTCATTCACGCACAATTCTAGAACACATAACAAATACTCCAGTTAAAAACTGGAAAAGGCAATCTCAGCTTTTTTTTTTTTTTTAACTCAGTAACAAAAGATCAAATAAATAGAAATCTAACAAATCTCAAATTGCTAAGGGAAAAGCAGAAAACTGAAAAGCAGTGCTGCTGACTACTCATTTTCATTACAACATATCAGCTGTTAGGCTCACACCACACAAAAAATCTCATTAATTCATGCTTTAAAATAGATGTGTACATCAAGGGAGCATTTATTTGCAAATCAAAATAGATAACCTCTGGACTCCAAAATGTGCCTTAGAGTAAGTTTATTCCTTTCTGAACTACTAAAACCATAAACATAATTATTTGTTTAAAAGAAATGTATCACTACAATGGTTTTATCTGCTTGTAAGTGTTGTGTTTATTAGTGCTGTTCTGTTTCACAGTACAGTAACTGTGTTGAAAGAAAATCTTTCCCTCAGAGGTTTCCCAGTGTATCTTTATCAGAATGTCTGAATGTAAAAGCTTTTTAACAGTACAATGTGATAACTAGAATTTTTTAACTTCTTCACCTGCACCAAGTACCTGGGATACTAAACCACTGTGTAGCTCAACATTCTTTCATTACACATCCATTTCTGTTCTATTCTAAATATCTTTTAACTCATTCAAAGGTTTTTCATCTCGGTGCAAACGTAATGGTAATTAACACTGCTCTAAAGCATTTTTCTTATTTTGTATCAGGAACTGAGTCATTTCTTGTTCACTTCTAATTTCACTTTGACTAAACTGACTGTACTTCTCAGATCAAGTTGTCCAAACTCCTTTTCCACCTCATTTCACCTGGTCTGTGTGGTGCTTCATCTGAATGTAAGGCTCTACTTTCACTCTGCATTTTCTCCAATAACTCTTTGACCACCTATATGAATTCAAGAAATGTCAGGTGCTTTAACAAATTACTTCTTCAGTAGCTTCCAGAGGAGTAAAAATGCTTCTCCAGTGATGGTGTCTTGAAGAAAATTCATAAATGTTAGGAATTCCATTATATTTGTTCCTCCTAGAAATAGATTTTCCTTCTGGAAGGATCTGAGAAACTTTTTTTGCTTTTGCCATAAATTTGTGTTTTCACAGAGGAAACCGATCACTTTGAGTTATGGTTTTGTTCCTGAAGAAGATTACTTTCTTTTCCAAAATTTTTAGAGGCCAAGTTCTTTGGTACTTGAATGATGACTGTAATTTCAAGTTTGCTGTTTCTATATATTAAAGAGCTGAGAATAATTACTGCAAATCCTTCTGCTTGTCTATGTTACACAATTCCATAATGCATTTGAACAGGCTTCATAGCACCCTTAAGTGTGTACAGTTAAGACTGAAGTTGCATGATTTCTATTTAAATAAGTTACAATTTCTGTAGTTTCCAAAGTTCCACACTATACAGGTCATGGTTCCATGAAAAATAAAATGCATGCAGCGTATGTATGTAGTTCTTCTTCAGTTCTTTTTATTCTGAATTCTTGGGCCACTACAGTTGCCTACTCACATTTATGCTAACTCTAATTTCTCTTGCAGTTCATTAGAAAGTTTTAGATTGTTCAATCTGGATTAGAAAGTATGATTTGGATGACAAACCAAAATTCTTATAATTGTCCTGCATTACAGAGTATCCCATAGCAACCTGGCAGAAATGAAAAATATTTCCTCTAACATTTGCCTCTGAAAAAATTCCCTGAGAATAATACATCAGTTGGAGACTGCTGACTCCTGAAAGCAGGATTCTACAGAGATTCCTGCTTTCATGGTATTCCACAGTGAAAAATGTCCCTTAATGGCTATCAGCGTTTCACTAGAATGTAGAAATTGCAGTTTAATTAGTGCCAACTAATTTCCTCAAATCTTGTAATTTACCTAAAAAAATTAAACAGAGCAAATCACATGGGAAGCATTGACTCAAGCAGGCTGTAACACACTTCCACGAGCCTGCTAGTCCTTGTGCAGCATCCCTGGGCAGGCTTAGGAAGGGATCACATCTGCCTCAGTGCTCTGCTGCCTCTGCACTTCAGCACCAAAGTCCCCCTAATGCACTTGTGTATTTTACTTTACTGTAATATACAGAGTAATAACTCTGTATATTACAGAGTTACTAAAATAACTCTGCTTTCTGCAATTTTAAAATCTGCTGCATAAAAGAAAATCAACATCTTTTAGTTTTACTGTTTATTCTAACATAGGACGTATTAATAGCACACTTTGTGAAAGTCTTTTGCTTTCCATCAGGGCTTGCTACTGCTTGTCATTCTCTGAAGGGTTAGAAGTTATTCTTGGAGAGAAGGATGTCACACAGATTTTTTCTTGTTCATGGCTTGTACAGAGCTACTATTTCTTTGCCTATTCCACTTCACAGCATCTAGAAGCTTCTAAACAGTGACAGTGAAGCCCTAAGTAATTTTTCTGAGCTCTCTGGAGTTGTCAAATGATTTAAAAAACAAACACAACAAAGAAACAGATAATGAAACTGAGGTGTAAAATTTGATTCTGATTCTTTCTGCTTGATATTAACAGGAGATTCGTCTTTAGCATGAATGTGTTTGGCTTCATCTGTTAATCAAAGAATAACATGAAACTCTGAACTCAAGGACATTGACTAGTGTGTCCCAAAATACATAAATATCAGCAGCCACTAGACAAGCTGACATAAAGCAGATGGCTGTGTGCACAACCCGGTATATGGCTCCAGTGATTTCCATTGCTTTGGGATTAGGATGGAAGACACACCACTCACAACAGAGGGAAACAGACACCTGGAGAATGCAAGATGAGTATTTTTTCCTTTGATGTTACACATTTCTGAATTTTTGATGCATCTGAAAACAGACAATAGCTGTCTTGAATCTCAAAGGAAGAGGAGAAATTAGTTCCATTTTTGAGTTTCCTTCTTCATTTCAGTTATGAGATGACTGAGGTACATTAAGCTTGCAATGGTGCATGATATTCCTTGGGCCATGCTATTCTTTATTTTGTATCTGTTTGATTGGGTTTTTTCAGTCTTAATTAAGGAGAGGAAGAGAAATATAAGTCAAGTAATACTGCCTACAAACATGAAGTTATATCCAAGCACCATTTAAAACTCTGTGAGAATTAACTACCTAAAATTTAGATTTAGAACCACTGAGATTTTGACTATTGTTTTAAAATCATAGAAGAGCACATATGTTTCCCAAGACGTTCGTTAACTTGCTTTACACTGCACCTGGAAGCTTTACAAAGACATAGCTCAAAGTATCAAATTTTAGCTGCTAAGGCTGACAATGGGTGTTGAATCAGGGAGATGGATCAAACCTGAAATTTATACTGAGGCATGCTTGTTATTTAAAAGATTAATAGACCATCCTTCTGCCAAATGCAAACAACTAATTCTGCCTCCTACTGGATTAGGTTTAGAAGCCTCTGCATTAACAACACACCAAACTGCATGAGGATATTGAAAAAGTATGTTTTTTTCAATTGTGACTAGTAATATTTTTTCCTACTTTATAGCTGACATGAGGTTTTTACACAGTGGAGAAAGTAAGAAAAGCAAAAAGCTGATTTACAGTTGACTTGCACGAAGACCACAGCCTCGTCGTGCCCAGCCACATTCTCAGCCTTGACGGACACACGGTAAATCCCGGGATTCTCGTAGCGGTGACGGATGGGCTCTCCCGTCATCGTCAGGTTCACATATATCGCCTTAAAGCCGTCTCCAAGATCTACCTGGTATTTGGTGCTCAATACATCACCCTAAAAGGAAAATACATCAAAAATATCTTAAATGGCCATAACCAAAATAGACAGGACGTATGTTCACAGCCTTTTACGGAATCACAGCAGCATTTTCAGCCCCAGCCAGACATCTTGACCCAATTGCAGCAGCTGCAGTAAAACCTCTACTGCCATGGCAATTACATTAGTGCAACAGATGCTGTGTGCATTAATAGAGAAAATACCATGTTTACAGAGCAAGGTGCTACCTTAAAATTATATACCCCAGACCACTAACCAAGTTGTATGGCACAGAAACCATCAGTCTTCTCTTAAGGCATTATGTACATATAATATATGTCCAGATGTACATATATTATATGTACATCTGGACATTATGTAACATAATGGTGCAGGGCAGCCCCAGGTTCAAAAGTGATGCTCACGTGATTGTAACCAACTGAAGATTGCTATTTTAGCAATTTACTACTAATCCCATGAGCTTCTAGACTTTGCAATTACAAAGTAAAATTAATTGTCTTAGGTGTTCTTCACAGCACCTTCCAGCCACATCTTCTTAGTGTCAACCATGTGGCCTTTAATACCTAAGCTGGGATCTTCACACTGGGCTGTAGATTGTTCCACTCTGCATGCCAAGAACTAACATGCTCTAGTGCAAAATTAGATGCATGCTGAATAAAGCAGATCACCGAGCTGAGTTTGGGAAACAGTTTAAAAGTCCAGTCAAATAATTCTGTCATGTCAAACATCTCATGGAATTTATAATTCATCATACTTCTGCTTAGTGCTCCTTTAAGTGACACTGTTCCTGAATTAAGGCCTAAATTACCACAAGACTGATACCACTGTCAGAGGAAAAACATGCTCATCACTCACGTTGTCATGGCATGGCTGCTCAAGAGAGAAATCAGGCCTGTGCCACAGGGCCTGGTGATTTGGATGTAGTCAAAGGAAAATGTCTTTTAGCTGTGAGCAGCAGCACTTTCCCAATACTACTGGCAGCACTGCCTGAGTGAGCAGCCCTGCTCCTTGATCTCCAGCAGTGTGGATGTTCCTGCTTCCTTGCCAGAGATGTGGCAAACACAAGTGGGAAACACAAGTACTGATTTCAAAATCTTCCTTGCCTCAAGGAAAGAAATGTATACACTCATATGCTGGTCAAGTGACATGAAAGGCCATCAAAGCAGAAAAGGATTGACATGAATGTATTCAAAAATCACTTAATTTCTCCAAAAGCCACTCCCTGAAATTGCTTTATTTCAAAATTTAATCCTAAAAGGCAGCACTAGTGTAATTCTTTTCATGATGACAACAATCAGTGATTGCTGTCATTCAGCAATCTCCCCAAGAATAATCTCCCCAAGAAACTGGTGAATTACCCAGAGCTCGACATTTCTAAGATTTAGCCAGACAGGTGCCAGGCATCTTATCCTGCCCTATGCTTTTTCCAAAAGAGGCTGGATGAGATGATCCTTGAGATCCCTTCCAACCTGTCAGTCTACATTTCTATGATTCTTTGAAAATCAAAGGAGGTATCATGCCTAGAACGTACGTACCCTGCCATTACAAAAGGAAGGAAAACATACTATTATTTCCTTCTTTTATTATTTTGCAGTGTGAATGATTTTCTTCCATGTTTTACCACATGAAACAACAATGCTTATAACGTAAAAAATACCCATAATAAGGAACCTGTAGGATTACCAAATACCTAAGCACCATATTTCAAGGCACATAAAAGACTGTGAAAGCCTCTTCACTGTGAAGCTTTTTTCCCAAATAACATCTTTCTTTTGACAACAGAAGAGTAGAATTTTGCAAAGGAGATAATATGTTATTAAATTTTAAAGCAAAAGATATCTCTCTTTGCCAGCAATGTGTTAGTGAGTGAAATCTCTTCAGATGACATTAGCTTGCACACAGTTCCTGTTCACTCTTTCTTATGCTAACAAGTATACGTGCATATTTTTTCAGGTGAGACAGAAACAGAGAACAGAGAACATTTCCTCTGCATTAAAAGACAGCAGAGGAAATGTTCTCTTAACATTCTATTTTAATAGCTTCCCTAGTGTAAAGATGAGGGTTCTTTTTTCAAAACACCTTGGTATTTCTATTTCCTGACCAGTAAAGACAGAGAATGGAGAAATAGCAAAACAGTGACAAAGGGAAAAGGCAGCTAAACCTATAAGGAATTAGGGCTTCCATTTCCATAAAAAATAGGAGATGGTCATGACATTATTTATTCATATAGTCAGCCAACAAAATTTGGGAAAAATTATGATCATGATGGTGTTATTATTTATTATTATTATTTCTAAGGACAGTTGCAAACTGCCGAAATGCACCAGAAGCCCACTTCCTTTACTCTCTGATGTCTGGTATTCCTGTACCTAACAACATGCATTCACAGAAACTAGCAAATTAATTTTGTTCACCAGAGAAAGTAGTATGTTTTGGTTTGTTGTAGTAGAGCTGTTTCTTAAACTCATTAAATAGAGTCAAAATCATGATGAATTCTCATTACACTTTGTCATACAGATAAAGTGCTAAGCAATGCTCAGGATATTTGAGTTAAAATATTATTCTTAGCCATAGAGGGCACCAAACTGCTACATTTCTTCTAAATCTGTCTTCCTCTTTGATGTATGGAGCAAAGACTTCACCAAAAAACACAGCAAGAGATTGTCTTCAAGATCCCTTACTTCTGAAGATTTGTGAATAAGTTTAAATGTTTTTCATATTGCCACAAAGATTCATGAAAGCTTCAGTAGGAAAAAAGTCAAACTGCCAATCAAAATCATTGGAGTCCAAATTGTAACCAAATGCTCTAGGCTTACAATAAACATTTCCAAACAAACTCTAAAAAGAGAAGGCAGCAGGACTTGCCACACAAACTGTTTGGGCACTGCACGCACTGGGACACAGAGCCTGTGAAGTATTAAGCAGCCCAGTGTTCTGCACGTAACCTTCTTGATTCTATTACAGAAATAAATCCCAAGTGCTCGATTTATACGGCACAGGTTTGCCAAAATGTGTGAACTTTCTTCAAGTTCTTGCAAACCAGTGGGGTTAGCCAGGATTACAATACTCCAGTAACCTGAGCAGAGCAGTTATAGCTTAATGCTAAAAAACAAGCATGAGAAAACAAATCCATGCCAAACAATTAATCCAAAAGTTACTTGCTGCTGTTGGTCAGGGCCTTACGGCATTGTCTCTCAATAAACTGAAAAAAACCCCGTATCTTTGGCAACACAACTAATATATAATAAATATTCTTATGCTGAACTATTTGCTGATTTCTGTAAAGCTTTGCCTCATTCCTTTCTCAAAGGCTGATTCTCAAAAACACCTAAACCCCAGTATTAAATGTTCTCTCCATTTTTGTTCTCTGATACAGCAGTTGAAATTTTCAGTCCAAGAAGACTTTGGCAATCCAGTTACTCTGACTTTCCAAGAAACCAGTGCACTTTCTGCTGAGGAGATAAATCCTGTTCTGCGGGTAGAATTTGGAGGTTCACTGAGTTTACTGGCTTGTCTCATTCACTTGAAATCAAGTTTCAGTATTTAGAAAACTGTTAATCTTTGTCTCAAGCACAAATTTATCTTCACTCAGCAGCAAAACAGGTAGGAATGAAACTAACCCTAAAATCAGTGATTTAACTTCCATGTAGCCAATGTTCATTACTACCTGCTCTTGTTGGACAATGAAGGTGATGTCTTCCCCAGGCCTAACAGCCAGACTTTCTTCTCTGATGCTGATCTGAAGTCCCTTGGGAGCAATCAATGGACACATATGGTGTGCTAAGTTCTGCTGCAGGTCTACTCCACCTTCACACACATTAGAAACAACTTTCCTGTACCTGCAAAAGAGTAAACAGTGGAGCCAGTGAATTTGAGATAAGCAAAAGAATGCCAGCAAAGGCACCAAATGCGTGTGTGATTGTAGCTAGTGCATTTTCCTTGGGTTCACAAACAGACAAGATTGCAAATGATCAAAGCCAACTAACAATGCAAGTACTTTCACTGGGGACATTGTCTTTATTAGGGGAAACCTGCTGAACAAAGAGGGTGTGGAGCATGGATGAGAATTTCATTCGCATGCATTGGAAGAGTCTGTGTTTTCCAGCTTAGAAACATGCCTGAGTAGCCCTTGGGGACCTAGACAGTCTGCTGTCCTTTCTGTCATCATCTTTTCTAGCATCCAAGTCTTCAATGCTCTAGTTGTCTTGGTTCAAATCCCAAAGATCGAGAAGAAATTAGACCAAACAGCTTCTGCATTAACCCAGAACTAATTGCTTAACTGCTGCTTTCAAATCTATTCATTTCTTAAAACACTTAAAGCATTTGTTTAATATAACTGTATAAAAGAGTGAAAGGACTCACACTTTTAAAGAGCTAATAATGAAATAGTTGGATGTGTACAGTAATTATTTACAGATCACTTTCACACAGGTATGTTATTTTTAAACATCCTTTACAATCAGAGTCGTATTTCATTCTTTTGAATTCCCACTCTGTATATCACAGCTGTCAGCCGCAACCCAAAAGGCAGCATTTTCCTCTGTAAGGTAAATATACACAGAGACTGTGATTCTAGTGCCAGATTGGACATTTCAGCATTTGGTTCTCATCTCCACAACTGACTGTGATGGTGTTATGATAAGCCAGAATAGATGCCAGCTGCAAGTTATTCTCAGCACAGACGTCAGACTACATTGTACAGTATATTCTATGCAGTATTGCTTATAGTTACTAAAGCTTTCCTTTGATTCTGAGTGTCCCATATGGTCAGGAAAATAATCTATTCTCCACAGAACTCCTTACCCTTATGGAAGTGAGAAACTTGGAAATTCTGTGAGATGTTGCCAGTTCCTCAGAGTAATTCATTGGATCCAAACTGAAAATTACTCTGAACCCAAGAAATGAGCTAAAAGAAAAGGCTCTGAATGAACACTCCTATCAGAAGTGTAATAGATACAATAATAGATACACAATATTACAAAAAATCCTAAAATTCTGAAAAGACAGCTCTTTTCAAATGAATTTGTTTTAAACCATTGTGTGAATGGTTTAAACACACAAAGCAATATTTTTCTTTCATTAGTCTGTAGGAAGCTTCTGCTCATGCTCTAAGTCAGAATCAGAAATTTTCCATTCCCCAGTGTTTTACAGTTTGCCTTATTTACATTTCATAGAATCACAGACTGTTTTGGGTTGGAAGAGACCTTAAAGATTACCTCTTTCCAATCCTCCTGTCATGGACAGAGACACCTTACACTAGATCAGGCTTCTCAAAGCCCCATCCAACCTGGCCTTCATTCCAGAGATGAGGAATCCACAGCTTCTCTGGGCAACCTGTGCCAGTGTCTCACCACTCTCAGAGCAAAGAATTTTTTCCTATTATCTAATCTAAACCTTCCCTCTGTCAGTTTAAGGCCATCCCCCTTTGTCCTATCACTACATGTCCTTGTGTAAAGTCTCTCTCCAGCTCCCTTGTAGACTCCACTTAAGTATTAAATTTGAATTTCTTTCAAACCACATTTGAGGCTGCTGGTTGAAATATTCTCCCTCTCTCTGGAAGCCTCATCAAGCCCATGAAATGCAAAATCAACTTACCCAGTGCTGCTGGTGTATGCCTGCCCCAACACACAGTCTTCAGGAGGTGCTTCTGGGTTAAACCAAAAGTCAGCAAAGCATTTGCTTGACTCCATCTTCAGAGGGGCAGAGCGCTCAAACCCATAATCACTGAAAAACATCAACCCCAAATGTGTTACTATCCCCACTTCACTCTGCAATCCAGTTTGGGGCGAACGAGACTACACTTTTCAAAGTCAATACATTTTTTCAGTGTTATTCTACTAGAAGAACATACAAGTTTATAAAGCCAATTCTGTTCTAATTTCAATGGGAGCTGTGTACACTTGTGGGAAAAACTGTTGCAATTACTTTGTCAGTTCTGCAAAATTACGTCCCTTGGTAAAAAAAAGGTTTTTTAAAGGTTTCCTTTGACAACCAGACCAACCATTTCTTTTTTTTTTTTTTTAAGTAGAAAGGGTTTGCTTGCCTTAACAATTAATTCAATGGTCATTTTTCAAGTATTGATCAATAAAGAAAAACATTAGGATTTGTCCAGTCAGGTGAAACAAATACTTAAACATGGCAACATTTTTAAACAAATGCAAATGTAAAAGAAACCTGTTATTCAATAACAGGTTGCCTATTTGCTTATACATGGCTATGTAGGAACAGGGGCCAAAGGAGGAAAAGAAACCCATCTCAAACTCTAAGTAAATATTTATTAGCAATAAGTCAAAAGGCTCACAGACAGACTCACCATAAGAAATCAGTGTTCACACATTCACAAACTTTGGATGTGAGAGCTGATGTGAAACTTTTCCCTTTAATGCACCATGATGAAATCTTCCTCTTTCGAAAGCTTCTCTGCTGGCCCATGATGCAACGATCACCCTGAATATCAAAGCACTGGACTTATTGCGACAGAACCTCCACAAACAGACCTCGTGCTGTCCCAAGAAAGGCTGGTCTTGCTGCCAAGACTATAAACTTTATCAACCCTCTGATCCTCAGACATATAGCTATAGAAAGCCTTTATATCCACTGCTGTCCACTAACAGATCATTACAGAGTTGTAGCATAGGCTGTATTTCCAGGACACAAATCTGAAGATCCACATGAATATGCAAGTGCAATTTATGTTTCATGCCCAACCTGTGCGTAAAGCTCTGAAAGGTCATTTTAAAATTTTATCTGGCTGCAGATAGCTGAATTTCTCTAAATCATCGTATCTCATGTTGGCTGTCCACCTGAAGCACCAACCATGCGGACACAGAATGAACTCCCTCCATACACACTCCACTGGTGACTGGGCAGCTGCAAGTACTCTGTCAAAGTCACTTTAGTAGTTTCTGATTTCTGAAAGATATTTCAACGCCAATACCCCAAGATACTGTTACTCTTTAGGCTCAGATCTGCATAGCATTCTATGTATACACACAGCAGTCCTAAACAAGAGGTGTAAAATTAGGCATGAGAAATAGCAAATGAGAGCTGGACTAACACTGAGTAGCATGCAAAAAATAAACCAACACTGATGGAAGAAGAAGAACATAATGTTTATGAATAAATACGATGCATTCCATTTAATGAAAAAACCCCACCTCATATTGATCTCTTTAATCAGTACATTGTACAGAGAACTTAGCTTCTGAAAAGTGGATTTGGCCAGAGCATCATGATTAGCACAGCCGTAGTGCATTACTGCAGAAAGGGTATTGCCCAAAACAACTGGACTCCGTTACTTGATTGGTCCACTGAGATGCTAAATTACTTCTGGAATGGACTTTACTTATGGCAATTTATATATGAGTATGGTATGTGGTCAGGAAGTTGGCAGAACACCACTGCATTTTGAAATTGTTTCAGTCAATATTGCACACTTCACTTTATGGAACATGCTTCCCAATCCAGCAGGACCACCTATTATTATGGCAGCCCCCCAGATATACTTCCACCTTTTTTGGGACACAGATCACACAACCAAAGGGAACACAAAATCCCCTCTGACTTTAAACTCTAGTGAAAGCAGCATAAGGAGACTAAGCTGGGAGTGTAGCATCCAAATTCAATTTGGAAACATTTTCTCAGCACACAACTCTATATAAATCTGAAAGCTACGGAAAGGTTTTGTCACTTAACATAAAACCATGAATACCTGTAGATTTGTGAGCTCCCAAGACTCATAGTCTTCATCAGTGCACTCCCTGGGGAAGGATGGTCTGAAATCCACCTTCACCAGTTCCCAGTCCGAACGGTAGCTGATATGTCCAAAGACTCTGAACAAAAGACCAAAAGTAAACTCTTAATGCAAAGAAATACCATACAGCTGAGATTCAAAATTTCAGTCCTATCTTTTCCTATCCACAGTCATAGTTCTCTGCTAAAAAGTCCTAGGATAATTTTTCTTCCAATTTTATTCCTCTTCTATGTACAATGAGTCTAGTCAGGAAACATTTGTCAATTGTGTTAAACTTTACAATGAAGAGACATGTATTGCAGGTTTTTTTTCCCTAGCAAACTATCCAGAAATTTAATAGGGATAACATTTTCTAATTTGGAATCAAAAATTTTTGTCTATAATCTTGCTATGTGAAACAGACAGAGCTCTCAGATTTTGACAGGAAGCTCAGATCGGGGAGCAGAATCCCAGATCACCAGAGTCAGTTTAGAGCTCTGTCAGTCATTCCTTATGATTTGCAATTTCTTCAGTTGTTTTTGTTGTGGGATTTTGTGTTAATTTCTACAGTCTTCAGATGGCAATGTGTTATTGTTAAACTCACAGCATTATCATGATAATTTATTAATTTCTAAGGAATACACTACATTTTCACATTGTGCTGGAGAACTCAGAGTCTCTTCTTCATTTCAGATATTTCAATGTATAACAAAAACCAGCCACAAATGGTACAATTTTTGTGGGGGGAAAAAGAAAAAAAAAAGGAAATCTCATTGCTTTAAAAACCAAGCTGCACTTTCAAAGCAGCCAACATTTTCTAAGTCAGAATCTTTATTTCCAAAACAAAATGGGTAAGTATGACATCCAGCAACAAATTAGAAAGGATAAGGACTCTTTTTGGACAAAAGTAAAATGCATTTGTGGTTTGTATCAGGCTTATGTGACTTACTTGCCAAAGAATGTAAGGTTAATTCTGAAGCCAACAATTTCTGTGCAGTTCATACTGCACAGAGTTCATATTCCAAGCTTTAGTATCATTGTCCAAAGTAATTAATTCCTTTTGTTTTGCCCTCAGTTTTGTCCAAATCCAGGCACAGTAGGAACAGTACAGTTTTACTAAAAGCATTCTGCATTGCCCAGTCATTTCTCTTGTCCTGAATACCAGGTTCAGATTGGAACTGGAGTAGACCAGAAGTGGTTGATTCTCTACAGCACAGAGGCAATACACAAAGCATGTTCCTTGGTAAATGGCTTACAACTCCAAAATCTACCAAAAAGTCTGAAAAACAGTTCACAGAGACTAAAGATGTACAGTGATTTCCTCCTTTCCTTTCTGGTGTCTTTGCTTCTCCTCCACAGCAGAGAGATGTAGGAATCAATAGGTTACTGCCCACACTGCTCACATTGTAATGACTGGACAGCCCGTGCCCACAGGAAACCACACCACAAGCAGTGCAGTTAATTAAGCACAAACATATGCATTTACTTTGTATGTCTTACTCTTTTCTTGTATAGCTCTGAGATTAAAGGACTTGGATCATCTAATTCCTTTCCTTCGAAATGTACTTATGGCTCAGAAGTAGAAGCAACACACACAAGCTAAAAAACGTGGCTCAATCCACTGGCTGTATGTGCACACAGGTGTGTGGTCCCATTTCTCTCACGGAGCCTAAGGGTTTGGTTCCTTTTTCTGGTTCAGCTGGACCCTGAGAGCTGCTGTCACCATATAATCTTATTCCCTGGTAGTTATATACTCAATAAAGTGTCTGCTTAGGTGGTCTCTTGCTTTTTCCACAATGCCTGTTTCAATATGACTGGGTTTGATGACAGACATGAAGTGTCTTCTGCATGCAAAATACCTGTACCTCTTTTCTAAAATCTTTGTTTCTCCATACAAGGTACTAACATAAGGCAGACTTCACCATGCGCTTATGCAACTACCTACCTCAGTGATTGCTGCTCCAGACATCACAAAACTTCACAAATTTCTTTTGTGAAGAAATACATTTCTTTTATTAAACCATTTATAAAAAAACACATTCAAGTGCAAGTAGCCAAGTCCTGTTAAAGCTTCACTCCTGCCTCAAGAAAAGTATTTTCTACAGAACAAATGAAATTTTCTCCATTCGTGTTAGCTATCTCAGGCAGATTAGTCAAGGAAAGAGGAAGAAAGGAGATGGTGTTTTGAGTTCAAGGCAAAACAGAATAATGACATTCTCCTGAAAACATAATCTCTGAACTATTATCAACGATCTTTGAAACCTCACAAGGGTGATTCCAAATAAGTATGGCAAGGGAAACATGTTGCTTATATAAAAAAATATGCACACACGACCACACATACACATTTATGTGTGTATATATAACCAGAGACATAAAAAAGCAAAACAGAGCTCAGAGAGTTAGAGAATTAATTTTGATATCCACAGAGATACCGAACGAATTATTGAGCTATCCACTTCTAAGCACCTTGGAGATAATTAAAATGATAACAAACAGCTACTACAGATTTATCAAAACCAAATCATGTCAAACTAATGTAATTTTCTCCTTTTACAGGGTAACTGGCTTAGTGGATAAAGGAAAGGAAAAATTTAGCACATTTTGACCTTTGTTAAAACTGTTACACATTTCTAGCTGACATTGTCTCAATGTAAAAAAAGAAATCATCAGTGGAGATAAAATCACTGAGAAGAGGAATGGAAATACATGTTGAATTAGAAGAATCCAGTTTTAAAAGATAGTTATCAAATAAAGAATATTTTGAGATATGTATCACAAAGATATGATGGGTCTACAGTCAGTATTTTCATTAACAATTGTGGTCAAATAAGAAAGACAAAAAATTTTGCAGGTAACACACAAGGAAGGGAGTAGACACTGATGGAAGCAATGTTCAGAAATCAATATGATGAAATACTCTAAAACCAAGTGCAGAAAGTGCTCCTTGGGAAAAAAGAAACCCAAACCCATATCAAAGGTGGAAAACAAAATGGAAAATAAACTTTCAAATATCAAATAAAAGACTTGGGGAATTCTGTGGAATTAAAACAAGAATGCAGTGTTGCTGCAAAATAAGAAAGACTAATTCCAGATTGTATTCAGAACTCGAAAGCAGAAGACATGGAGGTAATTATTTTGATAAACTTGGCACTGGTGAAGCCTCTGGAAGAATATTGTGTCTAATTTTGGATTTTATATGCATATTTACAGACCCACTAAAAATGAATTTGAAAAATGGGCAAAATGGCTCATAAGCTGCTTAGAAAACGTAACTAACGAAGAATGATAGAAAGAATTGGGTTTTTCACTGGAATAGATAAAGCTGAGAAGTACAACAAAATGTTTCCAGAGTCTTGTTATAAAGAGCTGTCTTCAAAGACACTTGGAGGAAGGGTAAGAAGGACGAAGGACAAGGATAAACTTAAAAGATACAGCACATTATTCTCTAATTCCTTCTCCTCAGTACTGGTGAGGTTACATGTGAAGTATTGGGTCTGATTCTGGGCTCCCCAGTACAAAAGAGAGATGGAATGACTGGAGGGAGTCCAGGAAAAGGCTGAGAAGGTGATGAAGGGGATGGAGCAGCTCTCGTAAGGGGAGAGGTTGAGAGAAGTGGGACTGTTCAGCCCAAAGAAATGAAGGCTCAGGGGAAACTGTCGAAGTCTATAAATACCTGGGGGGAAGGTACAAGGAAGATTCTTTGCTAGGATTGGAGCCAGGTCTTCAGTGGTGCCCAGTGACAGGGCCAGAGGCAACAGACTCCAAATGAAACACAGGAAGTCTTCTCTGAACATCAGGAATCAACATTTCTGCTGTGAGGGTGCACTGCTACAGGTGCCCAGAGAGGTTGTGAGTCTCCACCCTCAGAGATGTTCAAAAGCCATCTGGGAATAGCTCCATGTGATTGCTCTGGGTGGGTCTGTGTGAGCAAAGGGGTTTGACCAGATCATCTCCAGAGGTCACTTCTGTCCTCAATTATTTTATGATTCTAGAATTCTGTAGAAGTAATGATTCAAGATGTTGAAGTTGTTTGCCCCACTAGAATGAGAAATTAGAAAATATTAGGATTATAGACCGGGATTAGATAAATATTGCCCAGTTCCACACCCTATAATGATAGAAAAACTATAAAAATGACTCTGGAAATTATGCAAAACCTTCTAGGATAATATGGCAGCTATGTACAAACCATATGTGCAAACAGCAAAGTCACTGCTTTAAGGGGTGAACTGTAACATTCTCTTCTGTGGATTTTTAGCAGAAGACTGAAATAACATTTCTGCATGTTGGTCCAGCCTCTCGAAAAAAAAAAATGGAAACCAACAAAAGCCACCAAAACGTCATTTCCATTTTGGCTGTTTTGATACTGAAGACTATGTTCTCACAGAACACAGTAACGACACCAGTGTTCCCAACATTCTCTGGCTTAAATAAAATCCCAAAGATTTAAGGAGTTGTCCCAGTACAGTCACAAACTCCATTAAAAATGCAGACATACAGCTTTGTAATTCCTAGGGTAAATTTTCCAAGGAATGCAGCATTTGACACACATCCACTTTAGTAAACTGTTTGAAAAAAGAATCTTAATGATTATTAATGCTGTTGCTGCAGTAGCATGTGCTGCAGACACGTCACATGAGCACATTTAAATGTACTGCTAAAGATCACTAGAATAAAAAAGAAGTATTTTTCAAAGTAACTAAGGCATGTATTAAGTAGGATTCAATGGATTAGACAAAAATATGAGCTACAATAAAGCAATACATAACAGCAATCACAATATAATTGCTCAGGTGCAAAATATATAATATATATGATGAATAAAATCATATGAATGAAAAAAAACTGGAATGGTGCAGCAAGTGTAACTGATGACTAGAAGTTATATATCAAGATGATAGCAGTTCATAAGCTACTAAAACCTTCCTCTTGATTAACTATATTTCATTAGAAAGCCATCAAATCAATTCTGTTGAAACTATAAAAGATGATGCTGTGATAAATAATTTTTGGAAGAAATTCCAATTACCTTGGAAATTAATTTACTTTTATTTGCAAGAATTTAGGATCCATAATTTTAACTTCAGTGTTTCAGTTGCCATAACAACTTTGTACATTTGTTCCTAGTTCATTTATGAGCACATAATTTTTTAATTTGATTGCATCACTTGATAGATAAGACAGTTTAATGCAGTTTTTAAGCTAACTCATTTAAACTATTTGCTGGAGGATTGCTGGTTATTTCTGTTCCTGATAAAGCCCATCATCAGGCAGAGTTAATTTAACAGAAATTATATGCAATGATAATCTTTTCCAGTAAATTCTGTTCAATAGACAAGACCTATTCAATAGAGACTCCTTGTTCAGATGAGCAGTAGTAGCTGTATCATCCCCTATCTCTGTTTTCCTTTATTCATGAATACCTGAGAACACTCAAAGATCTCAGAGTTGTGGGAGTGATCCTGCAGTATTTTCCCACCAAGGTCACAAAGGTCACGTGGGGAATTTAGTCAGATATTTAATGTAGCAACTAAAACTGTGCAAGTTCTGCAGTTGTACTGAGGACTAGTGATGACAATTGTGTGATGCACAGTCACTTTTGTTTGAAATTGGAAGCCTCTTTCATTCTAGTCTCACTCCCTTAATCTCCAAGTGCTGCACTGGCTTTTGCTCTCCTCTATCTGAGTTTTCCATCAGCTGTGATGTTCAAAACAGGACCCTGTAGCAGAGTGTCTGCACTGGGATGAACTGCCCTGTTGGCATACTCTGCTAACTTCATATGCCACTTGGGGGTGGAGCAGGGCCTCTAGTTTTTTTGAAAGGATCTTCAAAAGTATAGAGCTACTGACAGTAAGACCTAGGGTTTGAATCAGAGTCAGTTGAGGGCCCCACATACAGGTGATATGCGCAATCTCAAGGGCTCTCTCTTGGATAATATGTCTAAATTCCTCTGGACGGCACTTAAGCAAAGCTGTCCAAGCATGTACCCGAAATTCTCTACAGATCTAAACCTCAGTAGCTAACAGTGAGTATATGATCAAGCTGGGAAAGAAAATCACACTTTTAGAGATGCTAGTTAATTATTTTAACAATTCTTTCTGTCTCATTTTAAATGGAAGCAGTCACAGAGCTTTGTCAAAAAATTGTATTTATACCTTGTTCCATATATGAGGTCTCCTTTCCAGTAGTAAATGGTATTAGAAGGAAAGAGAATGGTCAGTGAACTTCCTGTTTTGTCAAAATATTTTTTAACTCTCAGACCCCTCTGCTAATTTTTATAACACAATTGCAATTTCAGATTAAATAGTCAATCTACCTTACAGATCACTAGATATCAAAGACCATTTACATTAAAAAATCAGCATGTTTCTCAGTTATATTCTACATAAAAGGATTAGTTAAAAGTCTCTGGTCAATTTATGGTGGGTTCAATGAGCTGAGTCCTTTGCTTCACGTAGACCTTTACTACAAATGATGACAATATCCCTGAAAAAGCAAATAAATGTGACAATCTTCTTTTTGTTCTGCCTGCTGTGGTTCATATTATTACAGTGTCTTTGAACATACAGCAAGACATGCCAAAATCTGTGTAGAAATTACCTAGCTGAGGAGTAAAGTGATGAGATGGTGTGGAAGGATGTACTTTAGTGTAGCCACTGCCAACAGGTAGTGCCCTCCTCAAATCATAGGAATAACATTATTAATGAAAGATTTTCCAGGGGGTTATGGGTTGGCAGGGACAGTTAGCCGTGAGTATGTCCTACAATGATATTTAAAGCCTACTATTTTCAAAAGAGAAAATGACAAGTGAATCTTTATTAGATGAGCTTTCCTTCCAAAGTTGTCTTTGCTTCCATTACACCATTGTAAAATCAACAAAAACCTAGATAAGTCAGAGGGTTCCTTCTGGTAAAATGGATTAAAGTAATGTGAGATTCAAGCTGCAGTCTGTTACACATCAAGATTATAGTTCAGCATATTTTTCTAATTCTCCAAAAGAACATAACAGAGGTCACATTTCAGTGGCCTTTCTAAATTGCAACTACAGAAATGATGAATGCTTCCATGTGCAAAAGTAGACACCTGCCTACATAAAGCAACTGCACATAAAAAGTGCTTGTGTATACAGGAGATCATGTGCAAATATGCTGAGACATTTATGATTTAAATGCCTTAAACTACAAACACATGCATATACTTAATGCACTAAAGAGAAGAGTAGGGTTTCTTGGTGGGGCTGGGTTTTTTTATTTGGTTTTTGGTCGGTGTTTTTTTTTTTGGCTGCCAAAGTGAAAAATGAAGGGAGGAAACAATTTAGTTGAAATTGAACCAAAATATGTTTTTTCATTGTTTCCTGCTCCCATAAGCCAATAATTGTAATTCATTCTTTAATGCCAAAACATCTTGGTTTTAGCTCTTTCAGGGAAAAAGAACGGAAATGAATGCTTAGGTTCTGAAAAGTGCTAGGGAGAAGCAGAATGAGGGTGTTTCCAGTTCATCCAGGAGTTCAGTGGCTCCATGATATTTGTGAATTACATCCAACATTTTTTCCCATCTATTTGATAAAGTCCTGTCCAAGAACAACCTTTTAACATGTATGCTGTTTGGAAAGCATTGCAGATTTAGTGCCTAGCCTAATGTCTTATGCAGAAGTAAATACAAGGTGGACAGTGAACAAAATTGTTTAAAGAGAAACATATGACACTGTAGAGGACAGCTGTAGATATATGTCATTCAACTCTCTGTTTTCACTTTACTTAAAGATCAAATTAATCTGGGATACTTGCAAAATTTTATAATTCTTTTGCTAATACTCTCTTTCCTACTCGTATATTTTAAAAGCAAGTCTCGTCACAATTAGAAATTCTTCATTCAGACTTCACCTAGCAGAGCTAGAGTTAATAGTCTACAGTCATGTATATTGTGGTTCCTTCATTTTGAGAGCAAACTATAGTTCAAGGCCCAACCAAAAGTAAATAAAGTGTTTAAAAAATTTAGTTGTTGTCTAAGTTTGTATTGGTTATTTATTTGAAATAGAAACTAAAAGGGAAGCATAGTTAGAGGATCAAAGCTTCAGGCACTCTCTGTGACAAGGGCTTAAAATTTCACAAATATTCTGAATGAAAGAGCCACATCACCCTTTTTCTGTCCTCTGCTCCTGTAAATAGGGACAAGGTGATAAAAGATTCTTATAGAACATGGATTCCTAACTTTTCAGTTTCTCTTTTTCAAATATATTAACAGATCTGTCCTAAAAATGTATTAAATATGGCCTTTAAAGTGACACTGAAAGCATCCTGTTCCTGTGCTTCTGACTACAATATGAAACTGTAAGGAAAGAAATTAAAAAAAAAACAACTTTACCCACTAAACTTCTTTTGAGCAGAGGGAGCGACCGGGGCAGTACCAGGTCTTGACTCCAAGGTCACAAGTTGGTGGTGACACTGCAATGCTTTGACTTGCTCTGCTGACATCTGTGTCCACAGAGACGACAGCAAAAGCATTAGGCTTGCTGCTAAACAGATCTGTACATCTGCCTTAGCTGATATCTGGATTAGATTGCAATAGAAGAAGCAGTTTGCTTTTCCAATGTTTTTTTCACCATGTTTCCTCTGTCTACTCTCAGATATGTTCCTTCTCATGCAGAGAGCAGAACAACCATTTCACAACTGAGCAATGATTCTCATTCAAGACATTAACTAGCTGAAAAGAAAACCTAGAATTTGCCTTCAGAAATCAGCTATTCTCCAACATAATGAGGCTTTATCTACCTTTTATCTACCCTTCATAAGTGTTGCAGTATGAGAAAGTCAGCAGAGAAGAATTCAAAACACAGAGAAGTACCTTCACCTAGTAAGACACTCAAAGAGAACAGGAAAAGGAGTGTGCTGTCATGTGTGAAAATAAGCTCCACAAAGTACATGTAATGTTGACTGTCATTGATGTTGTTAAAGGTGAGGTTGACATTCCTAGCAGAATCAACAGTTACTAAAATTCAGATGGCTCTACCTAATATCTAACACCTATTAATATTCACCTGGTTTTGAGTAAGTTTAAATTAGACAATCTTCCTGTTTCCTTGATCACCCAGGATCCCAAAAGGAACACAATGGGCATTCAAGACAGCAAAACATGTATGGAGGAGTTCAGAGATGTCATAAAGTTCCCAGCAGCATCCAAAGTTTTCATTCTACAAGACATGACAAAAAAATAACCCTCTGGAAAAAAGACAATTACCCACAAGGAAGATTTTGATTATACCTGACATAAAGGAAAGCAGTTCTTTTATGTAACCTCTTATTGGCCTTTTAAAAGGGGCTATGGTCTGTGGTACCATGGTTATTGTGCCTACTGGGTTTACACTGCAATCTAAATAACCTGGTTTGGGAAACACTCCCAGAAGCTGAGATGTGATTTAGAAGCATTTTCAGCAGATTTGAAACCTTCATTACATTAACTATTTCTTCTGAAGAGGAACATCAATATTTCAGACACACAAAAATTCTTCCTTTTGCACTGAGTTAGGGCATTACTCAATCCAGTATTAGCAAGTAATTTTTCCCAACTATAAAATATTGTTCAGTATAACACTGGGTTGCAGTAATTTTTGTTGTTACGAATTTACAACAAAATAAAACCTACTAGTCCATGCACTATTTTGATGAAAATATATTAGTTGAGAAAATTTCTTAGCAAACATTACTTATTCATTTAGCAATAAATACTGGATTTGAGCTCCCCATTTAGAAGTTGATTTTTACACAGATCAACTTTTCTAAAATTTATGAATACTTTATTGCTTATCTTTCCTAAACTCCTAACTAGGTCTCTTTAGAAACTCGAATCTAGACAGATTGAAAACAGAAAAGTTTTTGAATACTTTACCACTAAAACTCCTAAAAATCTTAACTAGGTCTTTTGCAGAGGACAATGGAATAAAATATATTTTCCTTAGCATTTGTATGTACATATCTTGAATACTGCAGGGGATTTCAATGAATGATTTGGATTAATCTTGACTGACAGATGACAACTGAGTTTTATGAAAACTTTTGACAAGTCAACATTTGGCTTTCCTCTCTGTTTTGGAGAAAACACAAAACTTTCTGAAATGAAGACTTGAGGCAACCAGGTTCACATTTTCCTGTTTCTTCAGTAAAGCTTACTAGACCATTTCATTTTGGAATGGAAAACAGTAACAAGTGACATTCCTTGGAGGTCAGTATTGGGACTAGTGATGTTTAACACCTTTGCTGGAACATGGACAGTGGGATCAAGTGCTCCCTCAGAAAATCTGCCAATTACACCAAGCTGTGTGGTGCAGTCAACACCCTGGAGGGAAGAGATGCCATCCAGAGGAACCTTGAAGGCTTGAGAGGTGGGCCTGTGTGAACCTCATGAAGTCCAACAAGACCAAATTCAAGGTTCTGCACCTGGTTTGGGTCAATCCCAAGCACAAATACAGGCTGGGTGGAAGAATGAGTTAAAAACAGCTCTGATGAGAAGGAGTGGGGGATGTTGGTTGACAAAAGAAGTTCAACATGAGCCAGCAGCATGTGCTCAGCCCAGAAAGCCGAATTTATCCTGGGCTGTATCCAAAGCACAGTGGGCTGCAGGGGAAGAGAGAGGATTCTGCCACTCTGTCCACTCTGATGAGACCCCACCCACAGTGCTGCATCCGGCTCTGGGGTGCCCAACATGAGAAGGATGTGGAGGCGTTGGACCATGTCTAAAGAAGCTGTGGATACTCCAGCCCTGGAAGTGTTCAAGGCCAGGCTGGATGGGGCTCTGAGCAACTTATTCTAGTAGGTGCCCCTGCTCATGAGAGGAGGGGTGAAACTAAATGGTCTTGAAGGTCCCTTCCAACCCAAATCATTCTGTGATTTTATCATTCTGTGACTTTGGATAAATTAGGACAGAACTGGAGTTCAAATGAAAGCTACTTACAAGTCTGGTCAATATCCCAGACACCATGCTAGAGAATGAGAAGTCTCTTACACACAGACTGACTCAGTGGAACCAGGATTTTATCATAACAGTCATTTTCAGTATGTGTAAAATATTCTTTGACTCTTTTGTGAGTTTATTCTAGAAGCTTTAAATTAAATACTGTCTGTTCCTTAATTTTGTTGCACATTTTTTCAGTTATTACCTTCCCACTTCAGAATTATCCTATCTCTCCTAATTTATGCAGATTTTGACATCACACTATTTATTAAAAGTCTTTGTTCAAGCACAATCCATACCAAAGGAAAAAAATCAAATTCCCATACTAGTAAAAATGTCAGAGTAGGTCCTTGGCAATGGATTTCAGGATTCCTCAAGGTGAAAGGCACTATTAATTTATTTACATTACCATTTATAAGTTTATCTTACCATGTTCTACTTAGAGGAAAAGTCTATCTAACAAAATGAAAAGATGGCATAGTTGATTTCTGTTCTTTTTTCCAGGGAATGAGTATTTCTCAAAAGCAACAAATCACTGTAGATTAAGTCAAGCACAATAACTTAGTACAAGAATAAGTTTTCAGGAAAAATTAAGTAAGCCAGACAGAACAACAAAAGGTCTTGACATACAGTCAGACAGAGCACCACTGGGCTGAGAACATCACCCTGAAGGTGAAACAGTCAAAAGCAGTGGGAGAGACAAGGAAGTTGATACAATGGTAACAATGAGACACACACTGCGGGTTTATTCTTCTCATTGTATTTAGAATCTGGTAGGAAATTTGCATGTGTCTTCAGGGCCAGTCTGTGCTATTAAATGTTTGATGCCCTCCATGCTCAGTAAAACTAGCTAAAAATTAAGATCCTACAAGCCTGGCACTACACACTAGAGTCACTCTCTTGATGTGCCTTTAGATACATACAAGTCATATGATGCTTTTGTTGTCAATTTGGGCTCATGTACCAAATCTAGCTGCAGCTCTATTTATTTTAGATAGATGATTTTAGAAAGGCATCATGTTTTACAAGAGCTCTTTAGCCCATTCAGCCAGATATTTAAGCACATCTTCACAGAATCACTGTTTTTAATGATACTAATAAGGAAAAAACCCAAGCCCAGAGCATAGAGTCACCACACATCATTTTATCTGCCAGTAAGTACAGTTTGGGATAAGCTTTTGATCCACCTACTTTTACTGAAATCAGTGGAAATCCCTCATTCAGAGGCATAAGTGTCTCCATGTGGCATATATTATATAATAAATAAACTTGTATTTGAGAGAAGGGCAAGCTGATGGGATAATACTGTTCTTCTCAGGTCATAGATGTATAATGGAGGATAAATGGGGCAGTGCAGAAAGAGAGAAATAACCAACAGACCAAATCACACTCTGCATAGTGCTCTGAACTTGGCACAAAGCCTTGAAGTACGTTGGGTAGGATTTCTGTTTTGCTGAGGGTCCTTTATACACTGGGCTTAATTTATTTTTCCCTGGGGAAAATGCTACTGGTACATGTCAAAGGCAGCTCTATTTGTAACTCCTGGGAGAAAAATCTTGTCACGAGCACTCTGAGCTCCATGTGAAGAATCACACAAACTGTTGCAATAGGAGCACACACAACAACCTGTGTGCACTGCCCTGAGTGCATCCCCCTTTCTGGCTGCAGGCAGCATGTGCCTTTCTCCCTGAACACCTGGGCAGGTAGTTTTTTTTACTCTTAGACACTTCTAAAATACTAGTATTCATCCTAGAGATTGAGCAAAATCTGCAGCTCAGATCCAGATGTCCCTGATCCTTTGGAAAAAGACAGATAAACAAGATAAACAATTCTGAGTTGCAGAATTTGGTTATTTTTAACTCTATTCACAGCATCTGCCTCTGTCACCGCACAGAATAAAAACAAATATTTGATAGCACAGTGCTTGGTTACACCAAGTACTGCAGTGCTATTTACTAAGACAACACTGTAGTTATTTACACTGTGAAGACAATAGATGCTTAACATTTTTGATGCCTGACTAAAAATCTGTGNAAAAAAAAAAAAGAGGAAATAGTTATTTTTTTCCCTGCATCTTTCAGATTTGTAAAGCAGTCCTGTTAATCTACCCTCCCCAGTGGTAACTTTGCAAGACTTCATTCAAACATAATACTTCTTTAATATCTGAAATACTGCAGTCAGATGATTTCATAGACAGGTTACATACCAGGGAGGTTCAGACATTAGTGTAAGTGTCTGTGTGACTGTGAGAAGCAAAAGGCACTGACTCAAGGACCATCTCAAACATGCACAGCTGCAAATCTGTGCAAATGCATGCACAGAGAGAACCCTGAAAACAGAAGTGAAACCAAAACCTTACGTCATGACCAGTGTTTCGTCTCCAGGTTCACTCAGTAGTCCATCTACAAAGACAGAAGTGCTGGTAAAATTATGTGTGCTCCAGGTCTGACCTTCATCTATGCTGAACCTGTGAAAAAGCAGAGAAGTCTTTCATTTACAGCTATTGGTATACAAAGCAGAATGCACTTAAAAAAATCCCCCCACTATTAAAGCTTAGGATTTTCAATCACAAAATACAGTATGCCTAGACAGTGCACGATATTAATGTGATCTTCTTCTCAGCAACTTATCCAGATATTCACATATTTATGAAGAAGGTGTAACAAATTTTCCACAATAATCAAGTTCCTCAGGCCTTTTAAAAACTGAGCTCTGTCAACAAGTATCTTGCTACCTTGAAGATTCAAAAGCAAGTTAATTCACATTTTATTCTTTCTAGTAGTCTCTGAGGGATAGACCCATTAAGCAGAGGCCAGTGAAGCATGAGAGGCCAACTGCTAAAACATGGGAGGTTCACTAACTCCAGGCACCAGTATGAGGATGGCCCTTCATGGCTGCTACCATTCACTTAAACATTTGCAAAAGATACTGATGAATCAGAAAAACATATTTCAAAACATACTTCAAATGTGCATGCAAAACTTGTAAGTCATAATCTCTTTCTTTCTGTACATTTCCTCCAGGTCTTTTGGCAGTAGGTTAATGATGGCTTTCAGTCCAGATAACCAGGTACAGAGCCTAGTTATATTCATGTATATAACACAATTCTGCAGAAATGAGCCAATTCACATGTGATAAAGATGTCTTACAGTTTTTTTATGCTGAAGATTATAGTTCTGTGTGCCATTACACAAGGTTACCATGTTTTGCTGCACTCCCAAACGGGCCGAGAAGGCCATTTGCTGCACTGTCACCATATGAGAAGATCTATGCACACTGCAGTTAACTTGTGCATGAATATCTCAGACGAGCTCTGATTCTGGCACACCAAATTACATGGCACATAAGCACAAATAAGTCCTTTGCCTGTTGGCTCCCAAACTCTACATTAAATTGCTCTTGCTAGAGAAACTCAGGGCTATTCTCCAATTTCCCTATGGCTCTTGGAGAGGACAGAGACTTTATAGTATCAGTGAACTCTCCTGACTGCACACCTATGCCACATATGCAGCACAGGCTGAGCATCATTGACAGGTACTGCTGGTGCCAGCCAGTAGCAGATAAACAATTATGCTGAACGTGGCTTCCACTGTAGAGTTCCAGAACAGTCTTTTAAGCAAAAAATGCCTACAGTGATTCAAGAAAATTTTATTATGATTAATGCATGATGCCATGGTACCTTCAGCACCATGAAGTAATCTTAAAGTAAACATCTAATTGCATTTTGTTGACTCAATGAATGCTCAATTAAGTTGACTCCACCTGCGTTTCATACATGATCACAATGAAATGCTTATCTTAAACTCTGAACTTTGCCTGAGGTCTTAAATACACAACAGCTCTACTCTAATTGACTGTAGAATTACTTGAGTATTTTCAGAGGGATAGAGGTGTCTTTGATAGCCACAATAACTCCACCATGGTCCAAGTACAAGATGTGGTGCTCTTCTTCAAAGACCTACAAGTCAGACAAAGAAAGGCCAGCTAAGCAAATGCACAAAACAGCTGAAATAAAATGAACAAGCAAACAAGAATTAAAAGACTTATGTTTTATAATGTCCACACTTCAAACTGAAAAGGACATAAAAGTCAGGTTAAGTCTTATATTTCTCCCAGCTGTAAAAGAAAAGAAAGTTAAGCAGGTGAATCAGAAAATGTTCAGGTTCAAATCACAGTCAGATTAAAGTGCCTAAAGTGATTTTAGCCCAAGCTTATATTTCTCATAGCATGCATTCTGCATTCCTTCCTGTTATATATCACCAAGTGACCCATCACCTTACTTTGGTGTTTGCCATATTCTGTGTATCCTGCAGAATAAAATGCTTTGTAGTCTAATTCTAAGAAAAAAAAGGAAAAGTACTGCTGTCTGTGACTTTCTCACATGTTCCCCAGAACCTACAGAATGTTAAATAATTGGTGCAAGCATGTTTTCTGCATTTCCAGTGTCAGTGGGTTTAAGTTCAAATATTATATGATGTCCCATGGAGACCACTGTGAGTTTGGAACCAAGATAGATGTAATATTTAATGGTATAAAGGATTAAAAACTTCATAAATTATTTTAATTCTTTTTCTAGAGGTTATCAGCAGTGCTAAAATAAAAACACAGGTAGATATCTTTCCTGTTTTACATGTAAAATCTGTTTTAAGACAGGATTTACTTTTGTTATTAACCTGTGTAAATTCATTTAACACAAGACCAAGTGATACCTGAGAATTATACACACTTAGCATTTATAGACAAACATGCAGTCTCCTGTATGCTTTGACAAGGCAAAGGTGAAAATGATAAAGGTTAGCTTTACTTTGCCTTGTAAATGAAAAAATACTGACAATACTAAATTATTTTCTTTTTTTGGCAGAACTAAATGCTACATTTAGAAGATTTCTCAGAAAGACTGAGCCAGAGTTGGGGAGAAACTATCTTACAGCACACACACAATTACTTCAAAAATAGGAATAATTTAATTTGGGTTGATAACGCAGTCTTCCTCTCATCTAGTAAGAACATATTTTATGGGAATCCTATGGCTTCAAGTGTCTGATCAGTTTTTCAATGTTGCCAATTCACAGGCAAAACCCTGATATGAGGCATTTATAGTCCGATCTACTCATTCCCCCAGCTGCGTATTTTAGAAGAGAATTCAGTAAAAGACAGACATTAATTTTAGATGCACTTCAAAAAGATGAGATCAGCTGGAGTCAGATAAGCAAGCAGAGTTTTGATCCTCCTCTAAACTTTATTTGAACTTTCCCTCAAACCAAAATGCAACAGTATGTGCTGGGACACCAAGCCCCCCAAAGCTTCACCACCCAAGATAAAGGAAGCTGATACCTGCACCACTTAATGCAAATCAGCCTGTCCCAGAAAAGCACCATGGTAGGTCTTCACCTACCATTTTAATAACCCTGCTTTAGCACACTATAAAGCACAGAGGACACATTACAGGCATATTAATGCTGTTGTTATTTCATGCTCTTCTTGCACACACTTCCAACTTTTATAAACAAAATGTATGAAAGCCTTATGAAAACAATTCTTCATCTTCAATACATGGAAAGGAATGAACAGTTTCAAGCCTGTTTATCACAAAAGTAAATATTTATCTCTACTTTCTGGAAACAGTTTGCAAAGGATCGAGGCAAAGGTGCTCCCAGTGTGAGAGATGAAGTTGAGACCTATGAAGATGAGATATGTGAGTTCACAGCAGGCCACAAATTCCGATATACATCTCTCCACTAACTAAAGCAGGCAGTAAATCTGTTCTGATCCTTACTAGTAGCCAGCCACAACAGAACAAGATTTTTATAATCTATTTCTGTAATTTTTTGTGCACGTTTTGTGCTTTATAATCTCAATATCAGCTTCTATTCTATCCTCTTCCTTCTGCTCTAAATGCTTTTCTTCCTGTGTCTCTCCCAAAAATTTCAGCAGCTGTTTCAGGCCAGAATATGTGTTGGAAGAAATTGGGACAGCTCCATGAAATCAGCGACAGAATATATAAGTGGTCCTAGAGAAATATATGCTATACAATTTTACTTCACAATGCAGAAGTTGCAAAAGTAAACAAAAATTCCTAAGATTACTTTTTTCTTTCATCAAATGATACCCATTACTAAATTTAAATCTGGAAACAGAAGCTTGTCTACACAGAATGAGCCAGCTGGATCTTCTCAGGGTTGAAAGGCTGGAATTACATCCTTTTTTGTTGTGCTTAGAACTGTTACCATCTATCTTCAGAGATGCCTGCAGGAAAACATGTATTCTCACTTAACTGAAGGTTTTCCAAGTTGCTTTGATACACAAGGACACCGATAAATAATATTCCAACAAAAAAACACCAGACTAAAGCTCCAGAGATCTAGATTTAGTTCCTAGACATCCAAAACCTCATTAGCTCAACAGAACATTTTGTTGCTGCAGGAACTACTCTGGTAGCAGATAAAATGTGAAAGGTTTATTGTTGCTGACTTTTTACTTTTATTTATGCCATTTTTTTGAAAGCCAGATCTTTCTCTTACTTTTTGCTGTGTAAATACTTTGTTCTATTTCAAGTACAGTGTTGTAACAGATGCTGTTGAAATAACAACGGCAACCAGAATTGTGAACAGAAATCTGTATTAATCCAAAATAAAACCACTCATATGTATACATAAGGTAATCCTTAGCACTTAACAGAGTGTCCTAATTTTCGTGTTCATTAACACATTTTATTATATTGTTTTCCTGGTAAAATAGACAGAGAAATCTTTCAAATAAACATCAGTTCACCTTAGGCTACATCTTCATGGTCCACTTGGCACTTAAGTTGATGGTTGGACTTAGTGAAAATTGCCTTTTCTAACTTTACTGATTCTATGATTCTAATCCCACATATTTCATGATAAGGTCAAGGTGAGATTCCTTTCTTCTACAGTCCAGTTCATGGCATGGATGTTTAAGCTGCTTGCCAATCAGTTCCTAAAGCACTGCTATTTACAGTGCAATGTTTTACAGTACATAGCCACAATTCTCAGTTTTCCTCAAACAAAGAGTGATGGTTTCAAGATATACCAACAAGCAGCTCAGCCATGCAACAGAAAGGTAGAAGAACAACTGGAACCAGCACTAGTGGTATTGTGGTTATTTATAATAACAATTCTTGGTTTTGCTTTTTGTGTGAGCTGGCACAGGATGCAGGAACAACCACAAAACCACAGATGAAATGCAATAATAAATTTATTCTCATTACCTGGCCAACCAGGGGAGCCCTGAAGCAGTATCTGGGCAGAGACATACAAGTGGGGATGCAGACACTGCAGAGCTCAGTCCATGCCAGAGGATCACCCAGCCTACTGTATTGCAGGGGTTTGCACAGGCGTAATTTACCACTCTGCTTTGGTCTTGCAGCAGCAGGGCAGGGATCTCAAGCATGTTTGATACTGTGCCTCTCCCACAGGCCTATGTTATCTAAACACAGATGTTTGAGTTGACCAACACAGAAGGCCAAAAAATTAATAGCATGATATATGTGGGTTTTGACACCTGAACTGCACATCACATGACTGTGTTTACAGTCCTCCTCACCAACCTTCTGATTTTTTCCCAAACATTTCCATTTATCACCAGAATTTACTTAATTTCAAAACCTCTTATTTAGGCATTTATTTCTGTCTATGAACTCTGGCTGTGTTTATAGGTAAGTCTTCCTGAACCCTTATATGACCACATCAAATGCAAGCCATGGAAGGTTTGATGCTGTCTCAGAGCACACATTGAATTACAGGATCTTTGACCTTCCCCACAGTCCTAAAAGCCACAGTCCTATGAACCAATGCTGCTATTATTTCAAGAAAGGTTTGATTAATTTCTTGCACTATGTTTTCCCCTAAGTCTCTTATGTTTGCTTTTCTTCATTCTCTGTCTCTATACACAAGCACAGATGCTCCTCTTCTCCTCTGTACACAGCAACAGCATGTGAACTTGTGAGAAAGGTGCCAGACCCTCATCAATGACAACATCAAAGTCTCCAAGGCAGAGACTGAAACTCAGTGTGCCAAAGCACAGAATTTCACCAGCTCACAAGACCTGCAATTTATGGAATTATCTAAATTCCTGTATCACCTGACTGAAGCCTTCTCTTTTGTTGCAACAAGTCCAGCAGAGAAAGGAAATGTGCTGCTGTCCTCTGGAAGAATTGTTTAACCGTGAACAGTAAGGCCATAAAATAATCTACAGTTTCATTCTGATCACAAATATTAGAATTGAGTAAGCTCTTTCAAGAGCTTCATAGGAGTTTTAATTAAAATAAAGCTAGCATTGTTGTTTGCCATTTTGACTGTCACAATGAGGGATCAGTTTGTGGTTGATTTTACAGCATAATTAGGCACCTTAGGGTCAAGTTGCAACACATATCATTTACCCATGTGTCTCTACAAATAAAAAAGCAGTGAAAACATTAATTTGATCTCATTACTCTTTTCTTCTTATTTTTCACCACAGAAAAACTACAAAACTTTGGCAAATGCTAACAAGAAATTATGAGAGGTCTCTAAGAAGTATTAAACAACACCGTATCCACTGTAAATCCTGGAAGGCTTTTGCATTTAAACACCTATTTATTGTATGCTAGATTTCAAGATGGAATTTGGTATAAAGTTTTATCTTTTAAACATCAAAGGACATTATAATTACAAAAATAACCCATTTCTTTTTAAAGTACTCTGTGGAGTACTAATGGCACCCTACCATAGCAATATAAGAAACTGTCTGTATTTTTCTCTTTTAACCTCAAATTCCCCAAGCTCAGTAACAGTACTGAGAACATTTTCACATTTAATGGTTCTAAGAAAATAACAAAATTTGATTTCAGCTGACTACTAAAACACTATTTTAATTGAAATTAAATTATTTTTTGAAAACACTTTGGTCCTTTGAGGGTGCTTTTTTTTATCCTAGATATATATTATAAGTAGAATCTATATGATATTGTGTATTGTTGCTATATATACATATAGAGAAAGAAAATATCCCTATGCTGAGTGCATTGGGTTTGCACAGCAAGCTTTTGGTAGCAGGTTAGTCTACTGGGGTGGCTTCTTTGAGCCTTCTAGAGAAGTTTTCCCACATCCTACAGCCAACACCAGCCAGCTTCAAGATGGACATGCCACTGGTCAAGGTCGAGTCAATCAGCGACAGCAATAGCACCTTTGGGATTATGTATTTAAGAAGTGCACAACAGCAACTACAGCAGGAGTGAAGAGCTGAGAATATGAGAGGGGAACAGCCCTGCAGACACAGAGGTCAGTGCAGAAGGAGGGGCAGGAGGTGGTCCAGGTGCTGGTGCAGAGATTCCCCTGCAGCCCTTAGAGCAGACCATGGTGAGGCAGCTGTGCCTCTGCAGCCCATGGAGGTCCAGGATGGAGCAGAGATCCACCTGCAGCCCATGGAGGTCCAGGATGGAGCAGAGATCCACCTGCAGCCCATGGAGGACCCCACAGTGGAGCAGGTGGATGCCTGAAGGAGGCTGTGACTCCATAGGAAGCCAATGTTGGAGCAGGTTTGCTGGTAGGACTTATGATTCCATGGGGGACCCACGCTGGAGCAGCCTGTTCCTGATGGGCTGCTGCCCATGGGAAGCACCCACCCTGGAGAATTCATGGGGAACTACAGCCCATGGAAAGGACTCATGTTGGAGAAGTTCATTGAAAGCTGTCTCCTGTGGGAGGGACCCTACACTAGAGCAGGGGAAGAGTGTGAGGAGTCCTCCCTGTGAGGAGGAAAGAGCAACAGAGATAGGTGTGTGGAACTGACCACAGCCCCCATTCCACATCCCCCTGTGTGGCTCAGGGTGAGGAGGTAGAGAATTAGTGAGTAAAGTTGAGCCCACAATGAAGGGAGAGGCAGGGGGAAGCTGTTGTAAGAATTTGGTTTATTTCTCACTATCCTACTCTGTTATTAATTGGCAATCAAATAAATATCCCCAAGTTGGGTCTGTTTTGCCTGTGATGGTAATTGGTGACCAATTTCTCCCTGTTCTTATCTCAACCCATGAGCTTTTTGTTGTATTTTCCCTCCCCTGTCCAGCTGAGGAGAGCAGTGACAGAGAGAGATTGGGGGACACCTGGCATCAAGCCAGGGCAAACCCACCACCCTGAGACGGAGCAGCTTAGGAAAAAATACATGAGAAAGGCGAAGTGCTTTAACTGACACTAGTCAGTGGAAGAAAAAGACATCCAGAATTCAAATAGCATTATGATATCACTGTTCTCTTTTAAATATTTTGGTATTTGTAGTCCCTGAATTTATTCAATCATGCCAAAAGACTTAAAAAATTTTATTATTTTTTAAAAATCTCTTTTCACTCTGTCAGTTTCAATGAAGAAAAAGTTTATGCTTAAATAACAGCTTTCAGACTATGCAGCAGAAGAATTTTTGCCCTTGTACCTAAGCCATGTCTTTCAGCTTGGAATGTTCATACTGCAAGATCTAGTCCAAGTCCACTTCATCATTAGCATAGGAAGATTACTTAAATTATTAAAAACCTAAACAGACACTACGTTTTTTGCATAAGATACTTATAGGATCTTTAAAGAGACCGAAATATTAACTTCAGCAGAACCTGACAGCCTGATCAATTTGAGTCTTAGAAAATCACCTTCTTAATCTCTTAGTTTCCAAGCAAACTGGAGATAATAATACCACCTCCTTCAAAAGAGTGAGTATCTAAAGATTAGTTAAGCATTACATAATTCATCACATTTGGTACATTAAAATGATTTTCCTTTGATGATTTATGCCTCCTACCTGACGCCACGTGTTCCCACAGTCAGATGTTATGTACATCTCTTCTTTATACTCAACCAGCTGGGACCCCAGGTTACCTGTCACAAAAGAGGAGAAAACAAGGGTTGCATCCACACGAGCAAGAGAGATTGGATCTAGTCCTGGTGCCAGTCTCAGTAAGAAGTTTCCAGGTCAGAGCAAGAACTAAACACAGTTGAACAGGCTTACTTCATTTCTGGTGGAACCAGCAAAATCCTTTAAAAACACATATGTACAATTGCAAAGTCTTCCTTTCCACTGCCAAGTTGGCCATAGGTGGAAACAATGAGGCTTGATTCTAATACCTAAAGGCAGAAGTCAGAACAACATTGTTCCATTTTGCTTGCTGAAAAATTATTATGAAACAACATGTATTTAAGATGTAAGTATGAAACATCCATAAACTCAGAAGCTTTAACCTTAATCATATTCTGTAAAGTTATTCACACTGAACTCAAACTGTTAAAATGAAATATTTTATCTTTACGACTTGATGAAGGGGTAGCTAGACTAGAATCTGGTGAAATATCCAACATGAAAAGAAGGGACAGGGCTTTTGAAAAAGAGCAAATACAAAAGAATTGAAAGTAGAATTATTTGATTTACCTAAATATTAACCAGAAAGTTACTGAATATTTTGACAAATAGCATTGAGGACAATTCAGGTTCCTGCAAAGTTAACAGAAGTGTTATACTTTGGGAAGATGATTGCAGATGCAATCCCAAATACAGAGATCTCCATCTTTTAACATGCAATATTTCAAATAGCAAATTATTAAACCACCAGGCAGTTTAGTGTTCTAGGGAAGAATCATTCATGGCACAATATTCCTTCTAGATGATATGCTCCTGGGGATTTTGACTTAAATATATGGTTTGCATGTTTTCACAGTAGAAATAAGACGAAAATGATCAGATCCTCTTAAGCAGAAGAGATGACGAAAGAAAATACTTAGATTAGATTAGAATAGCACTATGAAATTTCACTTGTGTGTTATATAAATAGCTGGTTTTTAACCACTAAACCAGATCTGTTTATGCAGAGTGCTTACTGGTGCTGAAAGGTTCCTAAGAGGAGCAAGAGCGCCTACTGCCCAAAATACACATTCTATTTAGACCATCAAGGTTGCACGTGCTCCACTCTTTAATAGGATAACTCTACATCATTTACCCCTAAATACATCCTGGACAGGATTGGAATACTTATATTGAATCAGGGAATTTATAGGAGTCAGTTAATTCCTTTAAATTGCATCTAATAATTCAGAAGATGCCACTTCCCATTCCTGGGCTTTTCTTGGGTTTTCATCTTTTCAACACACTGCACATTCTCTCATTTACCACATAATTCAGCAAAGATTTAGTTAGTCATACAATCATAGAATATGTTGAGTTGGAAAGGACCCATCAAGATCATTGAATCCAACTCCTGGCCCTGCACAGGACACCCCAAGAATCACACCGTGTGCCTGAGAGCATTGTCCAAATGCTTCTTGAACTCAGGCAGGCTTGATGCTGTGACCCTTTCCCCGGGGAGCCTGTTCAAAAGCTCAATTACCCTCTGGGTGAAAAACCTTTTCCTGATATCTAACCTATACCTCCTGTGAATATAACCAAATGAAATAGTTCCAAAAGGAAAGCTTCACACATTAATTCAGTTATATTTTCTCCCCAAATACAGCTTTAAGATTAATCTGATCACTAGAAGGAGATATGAATGAGAAATCACCTTCTTAGGGCTGAAGGAAAGGAAGGAAGTTTTGCTAAACTGCATATACAAAATACATTTCTTTTACTATTCTTACTTTCCTCTGTTATACTTTTCACTGCTTTATCACCTACAAATGGGTATATTCTTGTGCTTCTGAAGTTAATCACAGAATGTTTTCTATAGGACAGCTGGAAACAGAAATATTTATTTCCTTGCTAGAATCTAACATAGTCAGTCTACACTTTTCTTTACACAGATAACTTTAACAAATGCAGTGTTAGTTTTGCTCCTGAATAAATGCTGTTTATTCTACCTCTTTTCACCACTTACTGAATTCTACTTGCATGAGTAGGTCTTTATTTTGAGCACTGCTAGGAATCTGCACTTTAAAGAATTCAGTGGTAAATTGCCTTGCTAATGGAAAATTAGTCTGTAAACTAAACAGCATCTACTCGTGCTTCATTAAAAAGCCTTTTCTATCCAGCTGATTTAGTAATGACATTAGCAACAGCATTGTACTTGCAGCTCTGTTAAAAGACAGACATGACTTCTCCTAGTTCTGATTTTACCTTTACTGTCTTTCCTTGGTAAAAGAGCAAAAGGAGTTGGTGAGCTCAGTTATAATTCCAGAGACTTTTCATTCTGCCTAAACCACAACTGATGCCAACAGGAACATAATCTGGGACACTGCTTTGGGAAAAAGGATTTCAGTGATGTTTGACATTAGAAAACAGTCCATGCATGGGCCAAGGGTGGAAGCCCACAAGGGGTGCATGCAGGACCTGCTGATTGCTGACACAATGCTTAATTGTGTCATTAATGAAGGCTGTAATTTTCACTACTTCCAGATTTTTTGGGACACATAATTATATGACGTAATTTTGCAAAATTTGTAAAATGAAGTCTTCAAGCAGAAAAAAAGAAAATAAAACACTTTTCTATAAGGAAGAATAAAACTTCTCAGTGCAGTTGGAGTTTGCTCTGTGGGTACTATAGACCATGGCTTGCTGAAAAAGAGTGTCAGTGGATTCAGGAAGAAAAAGCAGGCGAGGGCAAAAGAAGGAAAGCTGCAGCACCAGGGGGGACAGGCAGGCTCCTGCAAAGTGCAGTGAGAAGCATCCATGCAGCCAAATCTGAGATGTGACAGACAGAAGGAAATTTCCACAGGAACACATAGTGACGTGTAAGTTTTATAAGCCACAGAAAACTCTGAAAGCTGTTAGCCTGAAAAAGTAGAACTGGAGTAAAACCAAGTCCTTCAAAGATCTAAGTGATCTCTCCCCACTTTTATTAGCAAACCTTTCTATTTAACATGTGTGACACAAGAGTTATGAGTTTTCTTTAGTTAAAAAGTTACATGTTTTAACTTTATTTTTCAATATGCTAATAAAAAATAACTTCAAAGATTTGGAACATTTTGTTCTTTTTGAGATTTAAAATAAAGTGCATAATTTCAGGCTCTAGCTACTTTGCAGAGTGTTGTGTAACTGGATAAGCCAGCTAACTTAACACAGTGCATGTAATGGCACCCCATAAACCCCTTACAACAGCTCCAATTTACATCAAATGAAATGCAAAAAATCCTGACATTAATAACACTGCAAACAAACAACTGCAAAGCCACAGCAGCACTCAAAGTAGAACTGAGAAATTCTGAACCTTCCCATGACATATCTGAGGAGAATTCTAAAACGTATTTGTGGTAAGCGTGGCAGCCAATAACATGTGAGCACAACTGACATTGTGATCAAGTGACACGAGAAGGTGAGAAAGAAACAATTGTGCTCAGCCCAAGAGTGGAAGCCAACAATGTTTAAGTACCATTCCCACCATGTCCTAAAGTGTTTGGACTACACCAATATCAGTGTGCTACTGTGCCTGGCGGGCCACACCAAAATCTGTGCTTCTTATTACAGCTGTAAATTTCTGCAGTAACTCCTCAGGTGTGCCACTACAGCACAGAAACTTTTCTATCATTTTAGTGGCTCTGTGTTAGACCTCAAAATCCATCTGGGGGAACAAGTAAATGTCATCTAACACACTGAAGGCAACTCAGGTTCATACTGAAAAAGTTACTGCAACTGGAATGGGCAATCAGCTGCAGGCATGTGCTGTTTTGGGCTGTGCTAGAGTTAATTTTCTTCACAGCACCTGGTACAGAGCTGTGTTTTGGACCTGTACTGAAAAGGGTGTTGACAATACAAAGATGTTTTCAGTACTGCTGGGCAGTGCTTACACAGAGCCAAGGCCTTTTCTGCTCCTCACCCCACTCCACCAGTGAGGAGGCAGGGGATTTAGACGTAAAGCACAAGGAACTGGAAATGGGCACAGCTAGGACAACTGACCCCAGCTGACCTGAGGATATTCCAGGCCATATGGCAGCATCTTCAGCAATAAACTGGGGGAGAGGTTGGTGCAGGGGCATTGCTCAGGGACAGGCTGGGCACCAGGTGGATGGAGGTGAGCACCTGTTTTCATTTACATCACTTCTCTTTCTTGGGTTTCATTTCTCTCTCTCCTTTTTCTTTTCATTTCAATTTATTATTATTATTATTTCATTTCAGTTATTAAGCTGGTCTTGTCTCAATCCTTGAGTTTCCTCACTTTTACCCTCCCAGTTCCCTTCCCCCCATCCTCCTGGAGGGGAAGTGAGCACGGAGCTGTGTGATGCTTAGTTGCTGGCTGGACTTAAACCATGCTAAGGCTCCATTAGCCACAGCTACAAATGGTACTATTCTAACACAACTTCTGATCTGAGTGTCCTGAAAACTCCTCTGACACATGACACAGAGTGTTTGCCATCCAGTTTCATCAAGTTTTGTTTGTAATACAGAAATTTCTCAAATTTGTCTTACAATATTTTGTATTCTTTTTGTAACTAAATGACTCTCATGTGTGTGTCTTCTCCAATGCCTGGGGGATGATATACACCTGAATTGTCCTTAAGCACTCTCCCAAAGGCTTTTGCCACCAGCACAGCCAGAATACTGTGCTAGATGGACTCAGCCAGAGTCAATTTTGCTCTGCTGTTATGTTCTGACACTGCTTCTATTCAAGAAACAAAAGGAAACATTCTGGCCTGCCTTTTTCAGCTTTTGATTAAGAAGAGTAATTTTTCATTTCTGTTACTTGCATTCTTAGAAACCTTTTCAAACTGTGTTTTGGGATACATGAAATCTTCTTTTGCCTTTTCACTTGTCCTGAGTAAAAGCTGATTTTAAGTAACTGCATAAAATCACATGTCCTTGCAGGGGTGGCAGTGCTAAAAACTAGAATACAGAGGCATTAACTACTGTTCAACATAGTTCTCCAAGCTTTCTGTAAGTCTGCACATGACAGTTTAGCAGCTGGTAGCACAGGGATGTGAAAGAAAGCAATGGTTTTCAGTGATGGCTGGTGGCCAGCAAAGTTCTCTGGAAAGGTGGTATAGCTGTGAGAAACACGGCTCTCAATACAGATCTCAAGAGAGTCAGGCATTTTGGTAGGTTCTTATTGGGTTCCAAAAATTATGGAAGATTACTTCATTTAAAATCTACCATCAATTTACATGTTTTAAGTGCTGGTTATTGCTTTGTTTACCCATATTTTTATATGTGACTTTGGACATGTTTACAGCAAGAAGAAATAATCACCATATGCAAAGCTTAGGTAATCCTTCTAATATGGAAAATCTTTTCCAATCACTTAAATTTAGCATACAGGCAGACACCTACTCCAAAAAGAGAGATGTGCTTTGCCTGGATTACTGGTAATTAATACAGTTGTAACATGCCTTTGGGCCATGCACAATAAGTTAAAATTTCATGGTTTGCAATCTTGTAGTCACAGTATAGAACAAACATACAACCAATTTGTATTTAAATCTCCCAGACACACAGTTTTGCCTGGCAAGCTTCGGATGATGGAGTGGGGAATCAGAATTGAGGAACGTAACAAAAATTTAAAGGAATTTCAGGATGTTCAAACCAAAATGTACTGGGAAATGCTCAATCATCTCCTGTTCCCTTATCCTTTTTTGATAGAGGCATCCCAGTATGCGACTTCTGTGAAAAATGATATAAATTCATCACAATGTATGCAATTATATTCGGCCCTGATATGACAAAAAGTAAACAGAACTTTTCCATCACTTCCTCAATTTGAGTGAATGTGCAGAATTTACTGCTTGCTTGATTTGCCATCTGGATTGGAAGCTAAGCAGGCAATTATTGTAAACTAGCACCTGAAAAAGCTACAGTGCTCTAAACATTTTTCATAGAAAACTCCTTAGCAAGTTTATAGTAAAAATTTACACATCAATTGACACACATTTCATAGCTGATGCTGTGAGAAATAGAAGTTGTTGCCAAGATTAAAACGCACAAAAATCAAATGTAAATGCAAAATCCTAGTGCATTTCTTAAAGAGAGCAAAGCAGTTATTTAAAATACCACTTTCATATGCAGCTACAAAATTTAATATTCTGTCTGAACAATTTATATATAGACATAAGCTAAAAATATGAATTCCTGAGAACTATTTATGCAAGTTTAATAGAGTGTTTAATAATAGAGTTTTTATTTGTAAACATGAGTTTAAAAAGATGCAATTTTAACATTTCATTAAAGATGTTACAGTTTTCCAATTTTCTAGGTGTTAATGCAGTTCACCAGTTAATTATTCCGTTTTTAAAATTAAAACAATATTCAGTAGTCTCTGATCTCTGATTTTTCCAGCATTTTCCATATCAAAACTGTACTTAAGTCACAGAATAGCTTTTCCATTACCACAAGCAGCTGTGTTGTAAAAGCTTCCTAGGAAGAAGCCCAAATCCACTTTTTAAAGGTTTTTTTTTTTTTTCCTGCTTTTTGATCGATAGGGTTCTCATGCTTAGGAACCGTATTTCCAGTTCTTATCCACTTGTTTGCATCACTTGTTTCTACCCCGTGGTTACACTTCCAGGAAAAAAAAAATCACATTCTTTATTGTCCTTTAGTTTTTCAGCTAATGGGCGTTTTCTTGTAAATATTCTCTATTTCCATCAACTGCCAAAGAGGCCTTCTTAGCACCTGCTCACTGGTCCTGAAAATTGATTATCAGAATTCTACACAGTCATATTAGTAATGTCACTGTACAGTATTTTGCCAGAGTATTAATATTTCCCTCTCTCTGTTGGCAATTATTTACCTATTTCACTCTGAGAATAATTTTGCTTTTTACAGCACAAGGCACTGATGATTCCTAGACACGCTGTGATCAACTGGCATTCACGGATTTTATCATCTTCAGTCATTTCCAGAAGATGTGCTCTCCCTAAATCTAACAGTAAAATTCCAATAGTGTGTGATGTGGCCCAAATAATCTGATTCCTGGATGTACTAAGAACTCAATATTTATGTTGATTTGTGTAGAATTATCAGTTTCAAGCATCAGGCCAAAGGAAATTCAAGCTCACTCTATGTAAAGTATTTCTGATAAGAAGTGTAAGTTTACAAGGGTATCAGGTTTGCCAGATAAGACTGAACACATGCACTGAATCCAGATGACCTGGGCATCTAAATAATGTAAATGCAAGTCAAAATCAGAGTTGATTCAGGTCATCTTTTGGCAAGGGGGTGCAGCTGCTCTATAGTATTTGTAAGGCTCCAAAATAGATCCTTTTGCTCTGTTTTCAGCTACAGAAGCTTTTCTTCTACCAGAAAAAGGACACACTGCACTCCCTTGGGCAAATTTTTCCCACTTGCAGACCTCCCCTCCCAGGGTTTTATGTAGCTAAAAGCAAGGTGCCTTGCAATTGAGCAAGGATGCCTTCTACCATTCCCGTTACATTACTGGCTGCTCCACAAGCAAGTCAAATTTAACATATTAGTTCAGTTCTTCGTGATATCAGGATGTTATCAAAACCACTGCCTCCTGATCACGTTGAGGAAAGCTGTTGACAAGTTCTCTACCTGGCAGAGTAAGACAATGTCACAGTGATAAAATGTCACCCCATTCTAGAAAGGAATTAAAGACAAAATACTCTTCTACAACCTCCCTAATGTCCTCTCAGAAAACAGTGCACTTAAAAAGCACCTACAAACCCCAAACAAAAGAAAACAACCCAGTATCTCAACAAATATCTGTTTGACACATCAGATTATAGTGCAAAGAGAAAGAAAAACGAAATAGGAAGAATAACACATAAAATCACATGTTCCATCCTTGCAGGGGTGGCAGTGCTAAAAACTAGAATACAGAGGCAAGAGATACAAATCCCACTGCTAAATTTGCTACTGGAAGGCATTTAAGCATGATATGATGAGGCTAAAATTAAGAACCTACATTTTGAGTGCTTTCATGAAAAAAGAAGACTTTGAAATGGAAGATATTTTTTAAAACATTTGAATTCATAAAGTTTGACCTGAACACATATTAGAAATCTATCTACAAGGGCACTGCATATATTCTTAGTCTCATTTGTACCAATAAAAACATAGCAGCATTACACCAGGTAGATCTGCCTCCAGTAAAAATACTTTAATACTCCTTTACATTACAGAAAAACTTTAAGTCTTCAGTTATGTTGAAAATTACCAGTACTGGCAGCTGTCATTCTCTTTAAAGACCAAATATTCTCATTTTGACATTCTCAGGAAGCTTTCAACTTAGTAAGCTGTTTGTCAGAGACTAGTGTAAGATAAAGTAGAAGCCATTATTCATTAAAAACAGATGCACTTTTATGAAAAGAGGAGCCTACATGTGTGCATTTCAACTAAACATTATCCATAACGTAAGTATAAAATAATACAATTTTAAAAAGCTCTTAGGATTGTTAACACTTAGACAATTTTGAAACAAAGAAGATTAAATAGAGTGAATAGATGGATTACAAAGAAACAAAGCAAAACTGAGTTATGTGAATATTTTTCTTGATGAGTGCTGAACACTGCAAGGGAATTTCCTTTATTAAATTCCATTTCATATTGACATGACTCCATATGTAAGTTATAATGGAGAAGCCACAACCAGCGTTGTTCCCAACACAGCAACACATTTGCCTCTTTCAATTCCTCTCTCTTTAGTCAGAAAGGAATTAATAAAAATTACAAGGCAAATTATCTGTATCCAGGCTTAAAGAACAAAGGCTTGACCACTGTTTCCATCAGTTTTGGCTGGGTTATTCATGATGCTGGAGGGCCTACACACCACTTCCGAAAAAAAAGAATGCAGCCTTCCTTCAGCCACCATGACACCTCCACAGCACACTGATGGGGAAGGAGGCACTGCACAGCACAGCAGAGCATGATGTACCAGCTGACTGACACAATCTGCCTGAGAAGACACAACTCTGGGCCTTCCATTAACTTATATTGAATTGTTTGATCATAAAGGATTATTCTGCAGGAAAGCCTTATTTTGGCAATGTTTGTAGCATGGTATTCTTACAAATCCAAAGACTAGATCTACAAAGAACCCCTGCCACATTTCAGGTCTTAAAAAGTAATGCCATGCACTTACCTGCCCCCATTATGAGCCCTGGTGCAGTGTCCTTGGTGTGCACTGTGCCTGACACGTAGGGATTGTCTGCCCACCGGAGATGGAGGTGAAGGTAACAGTCAGGCTTGTGGGGGAAGAAGCAGAGGACAGGTTTTAAAAATCACTGCTACCAGTTCTGCTCCTACAATAAATGAAAGCCCAGACAGGGAGCAGCTTCAGCAATGTATGTCTTCATAAAGAAAAAGAATGGCTGCTTCCCAAGGAGCCAAATTCCAGTCTGAAGTATCAGTCTTCACTTAATAACAAGAATCTCTGGTGATGTCTGCACAGTGTGCCACTGTCTCAGCAAAAAGATTTCCAAACTCAAGGAAGTCAACATTATTATATAAACCCCCTTCTGACATAATAACTGCTTAAAAGTGTTAACTAACAGCAACAAGTATTGCATGTTTGTTGGTCCCAAGTAAACAATAAAATTATTTAAAACAACTATTTAGGATAAAATGCTTTTTTTAGTTAAAAAGTGGTAAGAAAAATAGCATAATGACTTTAGGACACAGCATGTCTCCTTGCTAAGCAACTTACTGCTTCTTGCCCTTTGTGCAGTCATTATTGGTCCAAGGTCATTATTGTTCATCACAGCAATGTGACCAGGAGCTTGACCGGGAGCCAGCTGCCAGCACTGCCTGGGAGCTGCTGCCACTGCCATCGTCCCACTCATCTCAGATTGAGCTGCACCAGACCAGGCAAGCTGCAGCCTTGCAGCACAGCCTTGAACTCTTCAAAAGGGAACCAGCAGCTACAGCCCTCCACTTCTGCCATGTGGAGAGGGAGTGAAGTTCTGGCAGTGGCACGACTACAAATATTTATTTTTGCCCACCAATGCAGAGCTTTGAGTCCCCAGGAGCAGAGAGTCAGTGAGAAAAATACAAGGTTTTCAGTATAGCCTTGAAAAAAACAAAATACTATGGGCATTTGGGACATCTAAACAAACAGAAATATCATCATCTTACAAAAAGAAAGGAATATTTTATGCAAGTTACCGTTGTATTTATTTTCAAGCAACTGTCAGGAGTTCCTTTAACATGGAACCAAGGGTTACCTTGGTTTATTATGAAATAAAAATATGAAGAAACAGAAAGAGAACAATTATTGGTAATCCCTGTTTGACTCATGATGTGCCCCATATATCCAGACACAAATGACTGTCATGATTATTCTGAACTGGGTTTTGTGGTTGACACACAAGCAATGTGCCCTCTGTGTCACAGCGATCTCAAATAGGAAGTGCAGTGCACCAGAAAGCCCTGACTACTCACTCTACACCATGACTGCACTAAGAGCCTGTGGAGCCACAGCTCATGCAATGCAAGTGCATTTGCCTGCCAGTTTGGCTGGTAAACTCAGCACAAAGCCCTCGGGCTGTTGGAATTACTGCACATCCTACCATGCAGGTAATTCTTGCAGACTTTAGAGGGAGGATACACCAAGAAGAGCCACTTACAGGTTTGCAGTTGGTCGGTTTGCCGTTCATATCGATGTCTGGAGGGTTTAGGAAATCCCAGTCACGGCCTTTGTTGTAGGTTATCAGAGTTGTAACTTTCCCATCAATTTTCTGGTTGGCTAAAAAGACTCCTTTTACACCTCTGACCTGAAGCATAGAGAAGAAAAGTTAATATCCAGTACATACACATCATTTTTGACAAGGATTATCCCTGATTAGCTGTTCTTTTGTGGCTCTGAACTGTGTATCTCAGGTAGTTTCTCCTGGAAACTGAAAGGAAAGTGGATGATACCTTAAAAAAATATGAGGAAGGCAAAAAAATAAGAGCAAACGGGAGAAAGGGGGAAGGCAAGGACAATTACAAACTGATTTTTATTTCTAAATTTATTTTAAAAGGATATGCAATTCTCTCCATGTCAGAAGGCTAATCAAATTACATGTTTAATATAGCAAAACACAATAGTTTATATAGCAAAATATAAAAATTATTATAGCATGGCCTCACTATTAAAATTTCACCTCTGCATTTTCTTTAAATATGGACATCTTTAAAGTGCTATTCTACAAATGATGTAAGCAATTATTAGCAACCATCTAACTTTTAACCTGAATTTCTGTGCCCATATCATATAACTATCACACAAATAGGTTACAATAACAGAACACAGTATCATATCCTTTAAAATAACACTGATTTGGGAAGCACTCTTGTCCTTTGCAGGAAATAAATACAGGTAGATCATCTGAGGAAGATGTGGAGGGCTGAATCACCCTCTCAAGCATCTGAAGTGCTTTCAGACTTCAGTTAGCCACCCTTCCCCTGTTTAACCTCTGGAGAAAAGATAATAACAAAAAAATGATCCTCTTCTCTTGGGCTGTTATTTTATTTCAAAACAGCCTGTATTAGAAAATTACTACAACTCAAGATGTTAAAGTTAATGGGTATAATTTTAGAAGCAACCTGACAGTAATTATACCTTAATATGTTTAGTTCTAGCCCTAACATTTATCTTATTAACATATTAACATATTAATGTATATTTCACCCATGGGCATGAGGTAAGATCTTCTATTAAAAGTGAAGGTTTCCTTATGAGTGGTCTTGTTTTGCCTTGCCATTATTTATGAGACTTCTTGAATTTTTGAAATATTCTGGACAACATATAAAAACTGATATACATTTCCAGCACAGTACAGCTTGCTCATCTCCTTGGTTGCTGACTCTTAAGAAAACTGAATCATTCATTACAAATAAATGCACAAGACAGCCAGCTCTTCTAATGATCAGGAATATTTGCCTCCTGATAACATGATGCACTTCTGAACTTTTATTTTTCATTTGAAATATTTACTGTTCCCTTCTTTTTCCAACTGCCAGTTATTAACTTCATTTAACATTTATTTAGCAGAAGTCTGCATTGAAGGTAAAAAGAAGGCATCCCTACCAACAGGCTACAGATTTGATACTCACAGTTTATAAATATGGGAAGGAACTGATACAAATCTACAGAGAATAAGAATGTTCTGCTGGTTATGGTAAAAGCCTAGAACTAGGAAATATATATGTACGTTTATATATTTTAAAAAATCTGTATAAACATTTAAATACTCTACTCTCTCACAAGCTCCTTCTTTCTTAAATCCTATGCATATGTGGTTGGGTTACTTATCCAGGATGCTGAAAGTTCAGAACCATCTTCAAGTCAAACATACCATAAAAGTCAACTATTTACAGTGCAGGTGAGAATAGGAAAGGAAGGGAAGAAATTATGAACCTGCTTTCTTTACTTTCAAAGCATTTTAATCTTGCTGGGGATTTTTTACATAGTCTACCTTCAAGAGACAGCTCAGCCATGAAAAGACTGACAGTTCAAATATTTACGTGGGAGGCAGGCTTGGGGTAAAATTTCTGTGCATGTCTTCTTTCCAGTGAACACAATATTAAATATTTAAACAATAATTAGATCAGGGACTGCAACTGAAGTTTCCCTCTTCATTTGTGGATGGCAAAACCAGTGCTGCCTCATGATTATTTTTGTTTCTCCTCTCTTTTCCCCTCCCCACCCCTCTCGTTTAATGAATATTTAATAATTCCACATAATCATCAAATGGGAGTCAGGCTAAAATTTTTTTTTCATTCCCACTCCCATCTCTAATCTAACCAAGCTCTAGGGTAAATTTTCCTCTCTAGAATATGCGACTTATATGCGAATATAAGTGTTTGACTCTATCAAACATTGAAAGGTTATGAAAACATTTCTTCCAGTGTCTCAGTTAACTTCTCTTGCTGCTGCTTTAAAAGATAAAAACCGACCAGCACCTCACAGCAGTTGCATTTTGAATGAAAGGCATAAACCCTGCTTGAAATAATAAATAGGTTTCAGGCATCTATCTTCAGAGCAAGTTCAGAAATATCATGTTCAGAGTAGTGCATTAGCCTAAAACCCAATAACTAACACAAAATTATGGTGTGTAAAAAATGGCATCTTTAAAACATCCCACCCCTGCTGTAGCATTTTCCATTTCATTTGTCCTGTGGCCTATACAAATACATATCTGACTCTGTAAAAACTGGAAATGAAGTGTGTCTAATCTACCTCCTGGTTTAGACTGTGATGCCAAGGCACCCAAATTCTTCTGTACATTCTACTCCTTGACTTAGCTCCCTAATCTAAAATTGCAAGATAAGTATCTTTCCATCAAGAAAGGAAAAGATTCACATTAATAATAAGTTGCTATGGAAAAGAAGACATTTCAACATTGTGCAGTGCTCAGTTATTCTGATGAACAGTCCAGGACCCACTCAAGACAGCTGAACATGAGGAAATTCAAAGCACCTTTCTGCTGATATTTTTAACTTCTAGCTTAGTTCTTAGAGTACCCATTTTCTTAAACAGTTCAGGGGATAATTGTCCCCCAGGACTCTTAGAAAAGCACTTTGTACCTTATAAAATTATTTTCTGAGACTTTCTGCTGTGGCTTATTAATTGCTCCTTATTACATTTCTGATATTCCATCCCAAAAATATTCTGTTTAGTTGGTAGCAAGAAGCACAGTTCAGGTGGTCCCACAGTGTTTATTAGCAGCAGTTACCAAAATGTAGAAATTACTGCTATATAATATATGTTTGTGACTAAAATTTAAGTATATACAATTTGCTGTTTGGAAGAAAAAGGCACGAAGAAAGTGTACTGCAACTTGTGTAGCTCTTATCTACATAAGGAGTCACAGCAGGAACCAATGTAGAGGTATTACATTAGTATGCCCATTCTGCAAATATGCCTATGTCAAATTTGTGACACACTGGCAGCACTTGATACAATTTCAAGGACATGCTCCTTGTATACAGTCAAATAATTCAAGGGCATGTTTTTTGGACAGTCATTTAGTACTTAACCTTTCTTTTTTCTTCTCTTCTTTAAACAAGTATTTGGAAATTGTTCCCTTTTATGTGTGCAACATGAGAAGAAATATGGTCCAAAAAAAGATAAAGCATATAAAAGAAAATGAATACGGACAGGCAGACACCTATTAAAAATTTTATAGCAGATGTACAAGTAAAAGATTAAATGCAGTCAGAAGAAGATAACAAAGATGAACAGTACAAACTTTAAGGAGAATTATACACTGGCAGAAAGAGAAATTTTCCACCACTGAGGACTGTCTCTGTGCTGCACTGAAGGTTCCCCTTCCCAAGTGGGATACTTGCATTAAAATGCCCAGAAAAGAAAACACAGATTAGACCCAAAAAAATCCCATCCTCAAGGGCTTCAATATGTGTTTTATTTATTAGCAATTTTATACTGAGTAAACAACCCACACATTATGAGCACTTGATCCCATTCTAGTAAACAAGATGAGCACTAATTATTTATCATGCAAGCTATCTAGAAGCCATCAGTGATCTCCTATAAAGCAACTCAATTTCAAAAATAGCTTTAAAAAAATTGAATGGCATGGCTCCGTGTGTACTGTCTTTATCACGTGCACATTTCTTTTTTAATGTAACCCTACAAATTGATCCAGCACACAATAAACTACAATTGCATTATCTAATCTGCTCTTGGTAACATTGGGAAATTATGAAACAATCAGTGTAACTGAATTAAGTTAATAATTCTTGTAGACAAAAGGATAGCCAGGGGTAGCATCTCTGTACAACTTATCTGAAATTACATGCTACAGGTGATGCAAGGAGTAGAGATTGCACCTGACTTTTAGCTTTGCTTGGTCACAGGGGTGACCAAGAATAAAATGCTGCAAACTAACGCCGTCAATAAATCACCCTGTGGGAACGCGGCTACACACAATGTGTAGCTTCACTCATTAGGAAGCCTCATTTCTAAAAAGCTAGAGTCTAGAAAATAATCACTGTTAATGAGAGACCTTTTTGTTTTACCAGAGCCATTTAAAAAGAAAAAGCTAAAGAAAGATGGAGGAGATAAGGAGGGAGAAAACACTATCCATTTCCCCACCAAGAAGAGTCTAATTACAGCCATTTAACAGTTCTGTCAGTGTGTGCCTTGTATCCAGAATTACTACAAACCCTTGCCAGACAAGTCTGGTGCACCTTTAAAGTTTTGAGGTTTTTTTTAAATTAACACCAGGCAAATTATGTATAATGGGACAAACTGAGTCAGACCAAAGCCAGTTTAATGTTCTGATGATGGCCAGAAAGAACAGAACCAGAGCAAATGTACACATTATTACATTGAAATTCATTACATTGAAATTCCATTCCCTAAACAGGAATGGAATTGATAACAGCCTGTGATACTTTTCCAAAACACTATAGTCTTTTATTCTGCCAAGTGCAGTGATGTTAAAATACAAGATAGATTTGTTTACAGTGAGTTGGTCTCACAGAAAATGCTGTTGGCACAAGACACACACTGAAAGCAAGTGGATTTGCTGTCCAATATCTAATTTTGTTGGCTCTTAGCCTTTCAGAGCTGACACAACCTAGCACAAGGCTTGCAGGATTACTGCTTAAAACCTACTGGCTAAAAGATGTCCTGCTCTTAAGTCAAGAAATGCAGAACTGAGTCACCTAGAAGAAAAAAGCTGTGCACAGACAGCTGCATAACTTCTTACTTTAATAATAAATTGTGCTGCCAGCTTCACTTTTCAGTATCTTAAAAAAAAAACTTAGCAAGTTTTGTATTTGCACATCAACAGAACCCCATCCTAAGAATCTAGTTAGAGTACACAACACATTTGTAGGACAAGAGGGAAACATGTAAGTAATAACAACGTGCTACAAATAACACAGAAATCCTAGACTTTTTATTTAAATATAACTGTGAAAATGCATTAATTTAAAATTAATTATACTCATAATAAAAAAAAAAATCCTCCACACAGACTACACATAATGGAAAATATGAAGATCTACCTCCAGAATATCTATCAGGACATTCTCTTCAGGCTGCTTCGTGCTCCGGACATTCTCCAGCAAGATGGAGTAGTAAACACCTTGTGGGTCAGACTGGTACAGGTTGTATGTGTCTGTCTGGTACCACTCCTGAACAGCCACAAACACCTGGTTTTCATCTGTACTGATTATCTGTAAATCCTATAGGAAAATAAGATACATAATGACTAATTTTTTACATAATTTCTCTTTTACAAACAGTAAGTTGGTCAGGAGAGCTTAATACTGGGGGGAGGGGAAACATCTGAATGTTTAAAAACATTATCTCTCAACATAATACTGATCAGCATGCTGTATCCCAGTACTCCAAGGTTGTTCTTCACTGCCTTCTGACTGCACTGCAAACCACCTTAGTGAAGAAAAAAATAATGCATGTGCAATAGCTGTAATCTGCTTTGACTTTAGCAGGAAATGATTTCTTGAAAGGAAAAATAGGGAAAGGAAAAAAAAAAGCAAGTGGCTGACTTTCCAAGACCTGGGTAAGAGTCAATGGAAGACTGAAACAACATTAACAAAGCTAATCTAAAAAAATAATCTTCAAGTAATAAAGAAATGAAAATTAGGTAAAAAACCAGCATAGCACAAAGAGGATCAGATATAATGTACAGCAGTTTACATAGGATATAGTGATGCACACAGCTCATGTGCATTATAGTAGATTACATTAATTTGTCTATCTATGTCTATACAACCACTTAAATATTCAACACTAATAACAGGAGAGTCAACATTCTGCATTCATTTCCCAAGAATTTCAGGCTTGGATATTGCTACAGCTTGCTTTCAGTTTTCCCAGCTTCTTCACTCCAAATGTCTCAGACAAAAAAAAAATGCACAGCTGGGGAAAATAATTTAACACTTATATTAAACAGAAGAAATAAATCAGGAAGTAGCAACACTGAACTAAGCTTAGGAAAGAGAATAAAGGGACGTGAGTTGGCAGCACAATATGGCAGCACAAAGGCAGATGTTGGGGCTATGTAAGAAATGACATCAAGTCACTGGGACTGAAAGCTTGTAAACTCTTCATGACCTTGGTACTTAACTGGGATAACGCATTCAGTTCTGGTCACCTTATTACTGGAAAAGTACTAAGGCAATTGAGTGAATATTAAATAAAGCTACCAGAATTTCAAGAGAATATGAATTTAGGATGAATTGGCTTAAAAAAAAATCAAGAAAACAACTTTGTAGAACTTAAGGAGACAAACCAAATTTGAAAGAATCCAGTTAAGACTGAAGAAAGTGTAACACTGAGTACTCAGCAAAGCATGGCAGTCACACTGTAGGCAATATGCACAGTGACTGAGGCACTTAGATTAAAAAAAGACATGTATAGAAGTAAAATAATGCAAAGGAAAGATTTTTAATATGAACAGAGGAGGATTATTAAATACTAATAGTTTAGTTAAACTTAAAGTATTTTTGCATATGTAACACATCTCAACACAAAAGAATCTAAGTGAAATTTCCTATCCATGACAGCTGAATGCTGTTTCCAAAGACTTTAATTTGAACTTTGTAGTAAAGCAGATTTTTGTTTAGCATCCCAGGAATAGTTCTCTCTTTTTTTTTTTTTTTTGGTGCTGAAAAATTGCTCCCGAGCATAGAGTGTGGCAGAAATGCCAGCAAAACACAACAACTGATCACAACAGGTTCTTTTAAAAGTCTCTTTAATGTACAGAACGCTTCATCTTCTGCCTTAAATCAGGGCAACATGAGGCTTGGTAGCCCACATTACACCACATGGAAAGTTCCCATGACTATCTGATAATAAGGATGGAAGCAAAGCAGACTCAACAAGAATAAAGAAACAATATTTTTAATGTGAACATTTAGAAAACCCTTAATCTTCCACAAAGCCAGGAGCTTTCTGCAAAATTATTGTCTACATTATTACAATAAAACATTTATACAGTGCCACAGAAAAATGAAAAACTCCAGGGAATGTAGACAAGGCACTTTCTCTGCCCCAATGCTTTCCCACTCCATGCTTTCCCTGGTGAGGTGGCAGTGGTTGCAGGGGTGGCCCTTGGTGGCAGAGGTAAGAGCTGGGGACAGGCTCAGCTCTGGGTCTCCCATCCCAGGGTGGGCTAGGAGCAGCTGAGCCATCAGAAACAACATGCACCGAGCCAAAACCTGCAGTGCACAAGGACAGGGAGATCAATTTTGGGCAGACTGTAGGGGTCAGGTGAGGGAAAGAGAGGTTTGATGCAAAAGTTTACTCAGCAAATCAGAGTTCACTTTTCTCTTGGCAGGGGCTGTTACTAATAAAGATGTTTGTCCACTCAGGCTGCTAGCTTGCAACTTTGCTGAGGCAAGAGCTTAACAGATCCCGGTCTTAGCAAGTGAAATTATCCTTGCACTGCCTTGAACCTTGTTCCTTCCTTCCAGAATTTATGCTTTCAGATTTCCAGTTCAGCCTTACAGCTATTTTCCTTTAGCAGTGATTTCTTTCCCCTCAAGAAACAAAGCAGTCCTTCAGTTATACTACCTTGCAACAGTTCTGTGCAGCACTTCCTGCCCAGTGCTTTCTGATACAATCCTCTGGGAAAAGTAATTGACAATGTGAGGAAAACTGCAAATTTCATGCCCAATTCTTCAACTTATCTTTCAAAATCCTGAATTACATAAACTGGTAAAAAACTAGTTAAAACACAGGTAAATTGTCATGTCACACTTGTACTATTGCTATACTGAAAGGTGAATTAAAAAGAAGAAATTGATTGGCAAATACATGGGATGGGTTCTATTCCTTAATTCCTACCCACCCACCCCACAAGAGGTGGGAAGGACATGGAGGGGGAACATCAGCAAATATTGCTAGGCAGTACCTACTTTCTGTCACCTAAGAGTTAACTAGAAAGGACGTCTGAGAAAAAAAAAATCTTGGTGGAGGGAATGCATGTTTTTACTGCTTTATCTGATTCATGGACACAGATACAACTTAAGGCTGTAACCTCAGCAGATCCTATAAGGAAAGCATTTATTCTTTTATGATTTCACGCTTGGACTGCAGCAATTGCCTTCTTGCTGGACCTCCTGCTTTCTGTCTCTACATTCTTCAAGCTACTCAAAGTGCCACTGATCATCTCATTTTTCTGTAATTATGCTATTCACACACAATTTATTCAAATTCATTTATAAAGACCTTCTTTACTGATGCTAGACATCTTCAGGGTTGGGAACATTCCTTATTGTCTCTATTCAGATTTCTGGTATCTCCAGGCTGCATTTTCATACGCATTCAGTATTTAAGATCTTGTGGTTTTCTTTCACTTCCATGCTAAAATGAGAGTCCATTCCCTTCCAGATGTCCCCAAGCAGAACCTTCTCCCCAGTTTGCCATAGCAACCAGGCTGTTTCCTGTGTGATATGCTCATTTCTCCATGGGCATCCCTTATCTCTACTACTTTACTTTCGCCCTTTCAAGTCTGCCATGCCTCCTCTGCTCTATCTCTTACTTACCCAAGTATTCATGCTCTTGCCATTTTCACTTTCCTCTTTGTCTCTTTGTTTTTGCAAAGCCCACCAATGTCAGTTGGTATCAGCCCAAATACCAGCATTCTCCCTTTATCTCCTCTTCTTAGATTGTAAGCTTTTGCATAGTTCTGAGGTTCTATGAGCTGCATTGTCCAAAACATTTTTTTTAAACCTCTAAGCCACCATGAGATTTCTCGGTTTTGTTTACTAAAGTGCTTCTTGTGCACTGTATTTTGCAAATTCCTTTGTCACATTTTTTCCTTCATCCTTCCCTCTTCACTGGGACACGTTACACCACACTAAGCACAGAAATCTGTATATTTATCACTAAAAGTCTGTGAAACTACTCATAGGTCCAAGGCAGTGAACCAGCCCATGGAATTAGAATTAAGGACAGCTGGAGATCTATTGAATCACAATTACTTTTCTACAAAAAATGCTAAATGAATCCTGATCAAAGACTTCATATTAAAATTTGGCATGATTAAATTAGGCATCCAGTGACAGGTCATGTCACTCCTGCTCTCTCAGGGACTTGTAAGCTGCTATGTTTGTACTACATCAATAGCAGAAAACATAATTAACAAACAAATAGCACAAAGACAGTTTCAAAGTGATACCCAAAATAATTAGGCATTTACAGAAGGCCAGCTTATGCCAAAAGATGAGCACCACTACCACTTCAAAGAAACTCCATATCACATGGACAGACACGGTCTGTTAAATAAATGGGTCTGAGGGTGTACACAAGGCATTGAAAGAACTGTGCATGTTCAGCCACGACCTGGAGCACAGGCATCCAAGGACTCTTCCAGCAAGCACACAGACACAATCAAATATTTCTTCTTGAAAATAATGCTGAAGAATTATTTCTTTACTTCTAACACAGAGATGCCAACATGATCGGTGTTTCCATAATTAATTACCTGCTTTTAATGTAGTCAAATTTGTTATCACATAAAGCTGAATGAACACCCAATCAAGAGTTGGTCCAAAAAGCCCAAAGCTTTTAAACAGAGTTGGGATATGGGGGAATTGTGGATAGCAGGAAAGAAGGAAAGAGGTTCAAAGGAGGAAGGGAAGACAAATGAGTTTTTTTCATTGTATACAGACACATACCATCTACATTCAGTAACTGACCAGCCTATAAGTCTGCAAATACTTTATAGAATTTTATATTCAAAAAATGCTCAGTATGGTTTACCATATCACTACCTGTGATAAGTTAGTGATGACACAAATCTCTATGACACAAATAAGCACAAATAAGCACAATTACAGCTTGAAGACAGAAGGCTATAAAAGATGACAAAGATTGTACAGCCCACCAGTGCTCCTTTGTCTACAACGTGCTGATGACATAGAAAGCAAATACTTTCATTCAGTGCAAATACTGTAGGCCAGTATAATGATACACAGGCAGGACTGTGGTGCTTCAGTCAATATGGCAAATAAAAGAGAACCTCAAAATTCTTGGTTTTTAAATTTTGCAATTTTTGGTCAGATGTCAGAATTCTGCCCCTTTGCAATCTTTTAATGTCGTGGTTGAACAAAATGTTATCATGAAAAAGCAATGTATTAAACAGAGAATGGTGAGGAGTAAATGTATCAGTAGTGGAACAGATGCAAGGACTCAGGGCTCTGTAGTCTCAGTCTTGACCTCCAGATGTACCACATTTATACCCCTGTAATCTCTCAAGCACCATCAAGGTAACTGGATGGCACATATCCCAAAGATAATCCTCCTAATCTTCCTTGCCTGGCCGAGTAAAAAAAGTTCATGGAGAGAAATCAATAAGTTGCACAGTGAAGAAAAGAACAGTTCCTTGAATCCTCCTCAGATGGATTTGTACAACCAGCAGGTCAGACAGCTGCTATAGCTCAGGTTCACTGGCTGCTGTGGGGACACTGCCTGGGAAAGGAATATTTCCCCTGCATCAAACACCACTGCCACCTCCATTTATACATTGTTCCCTTTTTTTCTTTGCTCAACAGCCGTTCCAGTGGACTTTCAGAAGAATGGAGTTGCAGCTGAAAACTGCTCTTCTGCCTGGTACAGGGGAACAACCTCAGCCAAAGCCTCCCAGGGTGGCAAGTGGCAGAGGTGGTGAAGGGGCTTCCCAAGTGGAACAAAAATTATTGGGAGACTAAGAGCCTTGCTAAATAAGCTGTCATAGACTCAGTAGCTTGCAATCCAACCATCAGGTGGCCAAATTCTTAGAGAACATCACACAAAAGGGCTGCAGGAATCTTCTACCATTTCTTCTGTTAATGGATAGGCCCATTTAAGGGTTGTCTTATATCTGTTATTGGATGACACACACAATTTCAGAAGTAAGTCAATGGTTAAAACAGTGATGTGTATTCAGACTGAGGCAAGGAAGAGGTGGGCATGCTTTGAGGTGACTAGGGGATAATCAAACAAAAAGAATACATGGATCTGATAAAAGGCATCCAGAGGAGATTCATATTGCCATGAATAAATTACAGACTTCAACATATTTCTAAGGCAATGGGACTTTTTCTATTGTTTTTCTTCACTCTTACCCTATACTTCCATTTGTCTTGGTTACCTGAAAGATTTTACATTATTGCCTATTTCACAAGACTGAAAATAGATACAGAGATTGAAAAAGATGAAAGAAGTTTTTTCCACACCATATCTTTTCAGAACCAACCTTTCTGAATTGCAGCAGGATACAACAAACAATAAAGCTCTTGCATCTTAAAGATTTTGTAGGAGGCATGAATGAATGCAGAATCAATCGATGCCTTGCATCAGTTCTTAAAGGGAGATCATTATCAATGGAATTTATTTAAGAGAGATGGGAAGAGGACTCAGAATAATTAAATTATTCAAATTGCAATAGTAAATTTGCCATAATTTGTAGCAGTTTCCTTGGCTTGGTCAAAAATTTTGTTAACAATTTTTTTTTTTTTGCTTATACTCTCAGAATGAACCAGTTCCTAGTTTTATTGTTCCCCACATCAGAGCATGACTCAAATGCCTAAACAAGGACCAGACCCAATGTAGTGCTCCCTCTCTCCCTCTTCAAATTGCACTTCTCAAGGCAAGGACAATCAGAGCTGCAGGAACCTTTGTGCAATACAAGTGTGCTGACAGTCTGGATGGGGCTTCAGCCTGTGCCTCTGGACAGGCCCCTGGACGGACTTGCCCTCCCAGCAGTGAGAACTGAGAACAGCCCAAGGGGGATTGCTGGATCCCCTGGGACACTCCTGGATGCCTAACCAGCCAAGCTGACACACACAAGTGCAGTCCTGCTGCTCTTGGCTTGATTTTGGTATTCACTTCCTACGAGTTCCTAACATCTGATCTAGTTTTAGGAGCACAGAACAAGAAATCTTGGTAAAATGGAGTATAGTATAAAAACCAGTTCAATTTGAAAACAACAGTTTGAAAATTCGTCTTCTGTTTTGGGGAGGATACAAGTAACATTTGATATGGTCTCACCAGCCTTTGCTACCTCCCCTTCCTGGCAGCAGCCAGCACTTGTCAAATGCAGGAGACAGCTGTGGGATTCCATGCAGTGTCAGTATCAAATGCAGTGTTAAGAAAAGGTTCACTCAACAGCACAGAAAAAACATTTAAAAAATTATCCTGATGGCCCTCAATGGCTCTGCTGTCTGTACACACACAGAGCTATGATGTGTTACAAAACGGTGATCTCAGAGGCACTGTGGAGCTGGAGCACAGAAACTTAACAGAGGTAAAGCTTGGCTGGAAGCTGCTTTTAGCAGCCTTTCATTCACAAGTAAGGAGAACTGTAGATATGTCCAAAGTCGCACTATTCTTTTCTAGGTTTCTGTTTGGGGATGCATTTGGACAAATACAAGTACAAATGCAAATGCAAACAATATAAAAAAAAATAATAACTTCTTTGCAGTTTTCCAACCTTTTCATATTGAAGGAAAATGACACATCAAAAACATTTTCTAACTGTTCAGTCTGAAACTGCTCATTCTATCTCTATATGCAAAATCTTCATGAAAGGAATCTATGCAGCAAAAGAATAACATCCAAAGAACTCAGCCCTCCTCCCTAAGGCTAGAGGTTGCATTTTGGCACAGCTCTCCTGAGGTTGTTAGACCCATCCTTGACCAGTCTACAGCATCTTCTGACTTGGCTACAGTTTTCCTTCCCTGTGTACAATCACTGCTCAAAAATTCTGTCCAGAGACCACTTGGAAAGAGATTTTTTTGACACCTCATTTCATGCGTTCAAGAAAAATGAAATATAGCCTGTTATAGTCATGTTTCATCTTCTGGTTAGGCAAAATCTAATATTTAAAACTCTCTGAAACTCAGATCTTTCAAAAGCTATTGGTTTTAATCAATCTTAAAAAAATCCTTTTTAAATTAATCCATTCTGTTTGTCTCCTACCACCACAAAAGAAGCAGCTCCACAGTCACATGTTCTAGATGTACATTTAGCGTCTTTGCTGATATCCTGTGTCTTTGCAAAGTTCCATGATCCAATTCTACTGCACTTGGATGATTCTCACTGAAATATAGCACTGTGAAAAATTTCAGAGCTGTATTCTTATTTACTTCAGTATGTAAAATTTCTGTTGTAATGTGAAGGCACCAAATCACTTTAAAAAAAAAGTCTTTCTCAGAAAAGGTTAAAATCTTTCATATTCACCACTATTCTAATGTTCTAAACCCATGCCTGACTTCCAGGCCCTCTTACTGAAATTTTCAACTCTGTTTTGTGTAGATACCAAAGAAACTTCTCCTGGAAGCATTGTCAAAATGCTGAAGAGATACTATTTACTTCATTCCTTTTGCTGGGTATCGCCTGACCTAGAAAGAGCACAAAAACATCCCTTTCAAAATGACATAGTGAACCTGTTCCTATGTAGCTATAGACTCTATCCAAAATGAAACCATTAACTTCTAATTTATTTATTCAGCCTGGGGTAATCCACTTAGCAAGGAAAAAAAAAAGAAAAATAAACAAAAGCCATATTTTCCAAGGCAAAGAATTGAGCATGCAGCACTATTTCAAACAATCCAGACTCCATATGACAGAAATGCCAGGGAATTGTGACTGACACTTTATGAATGTGTCAGAAGCTACTTGTTTACACTCTGCTTCCCTGCCTTGCTCCTTAATTGCTTATTTGTGTCCCAGTGCAGGGTTCAACAGGCTGCAGTCCCTTGAGGTGTCCATGTTTGACATATTTTAACATTGAAAAGCTGGATATTCTCCTACTGTTTTCCTGACTATTATTTCCCCCAAGAAAGGATAAAGGCTGCCTTGAAGGCCTGAACAACATGGAAATAATATTGTGGAAGTGGTGGTCTATATATCTGTCTTTGACTATACATTTCTTGACAAGATAAAGAGATAGAGAGAGAGAGAGAGATAGAGAGACAAATATTTCTGTAGTGCTACTAGGTGCATATCCAAGTTTCAGATTCTTGTTCAACTAATACCCGAGGATTTGATTTGAAATTCTGGTAATATGTTGTACATTTAAAATGAAAAGTCTTCAGACCACCATTTATAGTGACATAAAAAAATCTATGATGAAAAAAACCTGATATTAGCATGTTTGCTTCATAACAATAAAAGCAAAAGGAAGTAAATTGTACTCTAATGTCCTTCATTAGATGAGCAATGAATTAAGCCAGTGCAATTCAAGGCATGCAAAGAAACAAGTTCTCTTAAGTAATAGAATCACAGATAATCATATGAAAAAGCAGGAACCTCATGAGACCTTCAGATCAGCCTCCTGCTGGGAGCAGGGTGAAAGGCCACTGCTGGTTATTGAGAGTTTTATCCAGCTGGGTCTTTCAAACTTCCAAGTTACTTTTCTTCAGGACTGCAGAAGCCTTCTAACTGTAAAGTTAGGAAATACATTGTGTGCAGCACAAAAAATTCAACTGCATCAGTTAGACCATATTTTAAATTTTTGTGCTTAATTGCTGATTTACTGTGGAAATATAGAAACCCTATCACTAGGAAGATATGGTAGACTGAAAGAACCTCTCACCAAGTCTTGCAATTTCATTGAGCAATCAAAGTCCATTCTGGGATTCTTTAATGAAATAGAGCAACACTAAGTAGCAAAATTCTCTTATATTAGTATCCATGCTTATACCAGAAGACACCATGTGGAATTAAAATGTAATTGATTCTTGAAAGAGCACTTGCTCTGTATCATTCCATTGCCATTGGGTGTATAGCACTGCCTCATGGAAGCAAAGCTCAAAAACTGTTGCAGTAACTGATGACAAATAAGCAGTTGTATGTTATTCCCCTCTACGTTTATGAGTACTACATTAATGGAATAAAAATAAAAGTAGTATTCAAAATAAAAACAATGATTCAAAAATCCTTAAAAGGAGAAATTGTGAACTCAGAATAATGAGGTTTGAAAAAGAGGAGAACAAAACTAGTTTAGGTAGAAAGAGAAGATGACAAATGCAAAAAGAGAAAGAAAAGCATGCACACTTACTTTTGGCAATGCATATTTTGGCAACTTCATCTGTACAAAACCATTTCGACGGTAAGAGACGTAATACTTGGTCCGATTTGCTGATGTTGTCTATACAAAGGAGAAACAGAACTCTGTGACAGCTTATGTTAAATCTAAAGAACATGAGATGGAAGACTGTTTTGCTTTTAGCCTGTAACTGAAATACGTAGTCATTACTTTTAATGCAATGTTCCAAGTACCAAAAGGAATATTCCAAATAAACATCAGTGAAAATAGTCAACTCGCAACCTCTCCTGGATTTTCTAATCAGAAATGCAATACCAATGTGCTGGCATATGAATTGGCACAATTCCAACTAAACCTTTGAGCACCACTAGATGATATCAGTAAATAAAAGTTAGCCTTTGGTAATATTTCACTTTTTTTTCACATTGAGACTCATCGTGCATATTTTAACATCATTCATTTAAATGACTGGAGATGATGCAAGGCAGAGGAAAATTTGAGTTGAAGCACCTAGTCATATCAAGCCTCACTGGTATTAAAAGCTGCTCTGTGCTTAACAACAGCGTTGAAACTTTAATCCTCCTACTAAAATCACCTCTGAAACTATCTGACTGTCAGTGCAAACTGGGAAAAAAGTGAGTATTAGAAAGTTTCTGATCTTTGTGGATATAGACATACTAAAGAAATGTGGCTGAGATCTTTCTCTAAGATGGTAAAAATCTCCAAAATATATTTGGGCCAGTGCAGACCTGCAACACTGATTCACATCAGTGCAGCTCAGGGGATATGAACAACACCAGGGGCAGGGAGAGAGTCTCAAATTCTCCTCTCAATTCTGTTCCATCCTCTTTCTGACAGGCACTGTTGTGATATCATGAGGACTCCCTGGTCTGATTATAACTTATATAACTGTACTTTAGTGTACAGTTAAAAGATAAAAGAATTTCCACATGGTTTGAAAAGTATGTTTTTCAGATGTGCAGCTGCTGTGTGATTTCACCGGAAAGGTTTCAGTGGAACAGGTAAATATTGTCCTGCCTCACACCTCTGGGGTGGCTGCACTTCAGATGTGACTACAGCATCCCAGAGTCACCTTCTATCCTCCAGTCATACAGATATAGCTAACTGCAAACCAGTTTAGCAATAGGATATACATGGCATACTGTGGTTTACTGCAGGAATGTCCAAAAGAAAAAGACTAGAGATGTTTCCCCTTTATGTGGAACACTTGAACATCCCATCTACTGGCACTGACATGTCTCAGATCTACAGAGACCAAATTACCAAAGGTATCATTGAGCAGCAACTGTCTCTTATGTGTACATTTCCACCCTGCACTTCCATTTTGTGTCTGCTCATGTCTGTCGTGAAAGGGAATAACAGCTCAGGATGCAGCTGTACACAACATCCAGCAAAGCCCAATGCTTGATGAGGAAGCAGCCAGTGTTTTGCTGAGCACAGCAGCCTGGAAGTTTGCATGGTGAGAAGCAGTTCTCAGCATGTATACACTATGAAATGGACTTTTAGACTGTGCCCAGGGGGAACCACAGATGACAACAGCTTTGAGCAAAACGTGTGCCATGAGTGCTAGATCTGATCTGGAAAATGCCTACTTTAGTCCAAAAGGTCTTTCCCAATGCTATTGTTTGGGTTTAGTTTTGGAGGGGTTTTTTTGTTGTTGTTGTTGTGGTATTTTTTTATTTTGGTTGGTGTGTGTTTTTTGTTGTTGTTTGTTTGTTTTTGTTGGGGTTTTTTTGTTGGTTGGGGTTTTTGTTTTGTTTTGTTTTGTTTTGTTTTTTTTGTGTTAATTCTTCTAAGCCATGTGGGGAAACCACTACACCAAACAAGAGGAGAACAGATCTTTTGTGACCCTACTAATTTACAACTCCTTGCAGAAGAAACAGGCTCAAGGAGGGAAAGCTGGAAAGGAGCCAATTTGATGCACTGGTGGGGAGGCGTATCCATTGCCACAAAATAGCGTTCCTGCAAAAGTCAATAAATAGATAAGCCTTGCAGCAAACAAATCTCATCAAAGTAAGGGAAAAATGATAGCTGAGCACTAAGGAAAGCACAAGCAACTTCCCTAGTAAAATGTAATAAAACAAAAAGGACATAACTGCTCCGTGAGAAGTTTGCAGCTCTGATAGATTCAAACCACAACCAGTGCCAAGCGCTTAAAACAATACTTACAAGTTTGCCTGAGCTGTACTGGTGCCATATGGCTGACAAAGTTCCAGCCCATATTTCTGCAGGCAGGCCTTGTAGTTTGGGAATGAAACAACCCCAGTGTAATTTGGACCACCATGAGTTGTAGACATGGCACTTGGGGACATGGTTCAGTGATGGACTTGGCAGTGTTAGGTTTATGGCTGGACTCAATTTTAAAGGTCTTTTCCAAACTAAATCATTCTATGAATCCATGCTAATTTGCTCCAAGCTCCCCAGCTATGGCCATTTTCCTTCCTAAGCACAGCCATGTTAGCAGTTCTTTCCTGGCAAAACCTCTTCAGAGGAGAATCCACATGAAGAAGCTGTACAACTACTTTGTCAGTGGTTTCGTTGGATGCTTTTCCCAGGGAACGTTTTTGTATTTTGTCCTGGAAAGGACCTAGAAGAGTTTGTAATCACAGGAACACAAGGTTTGCATTTCACCTAACACACAAGAGTATTTATAAAAAGTAACACAATCCACTTGCAAATTCTCATGTAGGTAAAGGGCAACTGGTTGCACAAACTGAAGATACATTTTTTAAATTTCTTTTTTCTTTGGACTGATAAAGAAATGGTTTTTTCCATGTAAAAATCATAAATCATCATTCATTAATTCCTCCCTGCTCCTTACAGTGCTGCTGCACTGTTTAGAACTTTATTTTTGAATTCAAAAATGAGCTGTCTCTCCCAAAAATGGCAGTACCTGAAGAAATATGTAGTCATCCTGCACAGTCAGGGAATCCCGATCAGTGCTGCCAGCAAATGGGACTGTCATTGTCTTATCAGAACAATTTTGAATCTGGCAAGTGATGTAGCGATAACCTGAGGGAAGACAGACAGAAACATATGACAGGGCTATCAAGGGAAAAAGAAGCAAGCAGTATTAAATGCTATTCATGTAGGAAAAAGGCTGCCTTTGCCAGGTGAGTTAGTTGTAGAATTATTATATTAAACTCTCATATAAGACTTTTTCAATCTCCAGCGTACTGAGAATATATTAACTGCTTACAGTTCAGATCGTTCCCTGGAGGCAGCCTGTTATTATCCAAATTTTGCTGGTCCAGAGAGATTAGGGGTTAGATGAATGAGCCATTCATGGGTGGGGATAATGGAAGGAGCCTCTTTTCTCACTTAACCTATGCACAGAGCCAAATTATTCACTTGGAGAAATGGCAGCCTGACACAACATAACTGAAATCAATAGATCAACCCCAGTATAAAATGGTGATGGATGAGAAAAGAATCAGGCTCCGTTTAATAGACAGCGTGCAGAATTTTAAAGCCTATTTTCAAAGCTCTGTAAGAATGTTCAGACACACTGTTAGCACACTATTGGAACTGGTCTGTTGGGGCAGGATTTCTATATTCAGAGTTAATACCTTGCTGAAAAAGCCTAGACTGATTTATAATCAGAGGAGGCTATGGCCTTTCTCTTCCTCTCCAGTTAGCAAGGACTGTATTCTCTCCCTGGTGTCTTAGAACAGCACCACTGCATCTTTGATACAATCTGCTCTTATCAGAGAGAGCAGAGCCCACAATCACTATCGTACACCAGCTGTGACTTAAAGACCTTCCTGGGACTCTTAAAGACCTTCCCTAAGCTCTTGTACAGCTCATCCTTTGTCACAAGCTTCTGAGCACAAAGTAGCTGAGTGACTTGCCCCAGCACAGTGAGGAAAATGTTATTTACACAATCCTGTGCCCAGATCACTAATGCTACCCACGCTCCAGGTAGTGTGAGAGAGCAAATAATGTATCCCCATGTCCTTCACTAGTTTTACAGTGTGAGGGGAAATGCATCCCATATTTGATGACTTTTTATTAGAGAAGGACAAACCAGTATACTGGATGCAATTATTGGTTTTAAAATCTGGATCTGTTTAAGAGGAAGTTAGAATCAATCCAAGTTCTCCTGCTTATGTCCAAATCATCATCACAAGGACATTTGGTGCAGCAATGGACCATCTAAAGTCCCGCAGGTGTTCACAGTTCACAACACAAAAATTGCATTTCTTTGTCATATGGGTAGTGCAAAGATGCCGTTTCCACTAAAGACAATGGCTATGCTTGTATTGACCATAATTGCATAAAGTCAGTTTGATGAGAATCTAGCCAGAAGATATTTAACGAGAGTTTTTCTTTCTCTGCTATTTCTGTTAAATAATAAAAATAAAATT
>VXAX01006491.1:264955-406801 GCA_013399835.1 Leptocoma aspasia | reverse complement strand
AACCAACCAACCAACCAACCACACTCCCCTCCAAAAAAACCACTCTAAACCAAAAACAATCAAACAAAGAAAAAAAAAAAACTCACCCAAAATCCACCACCAACAAAAAACCCCTTTGCATTCAGGCCCCAAAAAGTCATCTGATATTGTCTCTAAAGAAAACAGCTGATGGAGCTGTCACCATGTCTCATAAATCTCACTGCTAAAGGATTTTGATTTTTTTTCATTCAGCTTTTAACATGGTAACTTTGATTTTTTAATAGGGCTGAAATGAAGAAAAGCTGTGGGAACAGGGCAAGTCAAACTGTGCATTCTTTATATCTCACTTTTAGACTGCACAGGAACTTAGATGATCTGATTCAAGGAATTAAATTATCTTTCAAGAGTATGATAGGTAACAAGAAACTGTACAAGCTTTTGGAATCATGGTGACTCTTTAAGCACATTCTGACTACTAATTTGCTTTTCCATTTATTTTCCTTTTGATACTGGATTCTCTAACATGAGGAAATTCTGAGAGACAGTGGTTGTTGCACTAGACCTGACACATGCAATGATTCACATTAACAGACACTTACCCAGCACTAACACTGCATTGCCAGTGTTATTTGCAAATCAGGAAAAACTGTTCAGTGTTTAAATGCCAGGATAAATTGCACTATTAAGGGGCATTATCAACAGAGCTTAGCATCTTGACATCAATTCCTCTTAAAGTGAAAAGCAAGTAGATTTTAAATTACACTATATTTCTATATAACAGGACAGTTTTGCTGACTACAAATAAACAGAGAAAGAATCTGACTTGCACACTTTCTCTTCTGACTAGTTTTAAAAACAATCCAAAAAGTACCTCTAAACCAAAGAGAAATAGCTATATACTAGTGTATCAATTGATAACATTTTCATTTGCATACCTCCACTGGGGTCCTGGATTTCCATATGAACTAAATCAAGGTCCCCGTCAACTCCAGCAACAGCCCTGAGAACATAATATAATCAAGTTATGTAGAGCCAGCTACAGAATAGTAATCATGTGGATGAAAGAAAAGAGAGGATTTCATACTCACCAGCTTTAGAATTCTAGCTGTGAATAATAAACCCCATTTATAATGTCCTATTACTAACATCTATAAAGAAATTATTTTTTCTCTACTTTACATTACGTTTTTCTTAAATTTCTTTAGAATCTCTTCTACTAAAAAATGCATACAAATAGAATCAATTGAAAAAAAAAGAACAGAAATATGCATGAAATTAGAAAAACACCGTCATAATCATAAATTGACATACACACACACACACAGACATGCAGACACCCCCATGCACTAGCAAGCAATATAGCATCTTTTTAAATTATGTTTAACATTTGAGACTACAAGGCAGATTTATTGCTAAAAAAGAGTTAGATTCCTTTCTTATTAGAAATATCTTAAACTTGACACACGGTTTCCATAACAAATTGATATATCTTTGGTTAGCACACTCAAGAGAAGGGTACATTCTGCTTTGACAAAGAAAGTGAAGAATAATTTTGAGAAAAATATCCTGAGAAGAAAATTCAGCCAGAGTTGATCAAGGTACAGTTTAACTTTGCAAAGGTGTAATGGGAATACAGGATGATTTTCTCCCAGTATCTCTCATGTCAAATATGCTCAGCCAAAAGATGAGTTTTCTACCCTCAGGGCTTCCATCCCAGCCTGGGATTGGCAGCCCCAACTGTGCTTTTTTCTGGCCCTTCTATTGTCATTAGTCAGGCAGATTCTGCAGAGAAAGCTTTGAGCTGGCAGCTGTGCTGTCACAACGTGAAGCAGAATTCAGCCCCACTCTCACAGACACATCACTTTTCTCAAGGCCCTTCACTGGCAGGGCAAGAGTCCATCGAGTCACAAAATGCGAGCTGAAGACACACAAAGGAGATACATTGAGTGATAAAGTGCAGCTGGATGCAGATGTTAAAAAGATCTATTAGGATACTTAAGAGAAAATGATCATTTTGATACAATTATTAACAATCAAATGCAATAAAGCTATACTTTGGACTGAAATTACATCATTGTTTAATGATTTTAGTAGCAGTGATTTATGAGGAGTGGTTAAAACTCACACTCAGTAATTGGTGGCTCCTCGGGAGCACAGGCCGGGGGAAGAAACTGCATGATTTCCACTGCTGCATAACAACCAGAAATAATCACATATGCTGTTTTTCCCTAATAAGATAAATGATCAGTCCAAAAGAGGAAAGGGAGGGGGAGAGATGAGCCCCCTCCATACCATAAGATGTCAGAGAAACTTGTAGTGGGGATTTTTTTTTTTACAAATGCATGGAAAAATCTTGTATTTATTTAGAATTTATCTCTCAAACACAAACTATTTTAGCATTTTGGAGGCAATACGTTAGGTTAGAGAAGATTTTAGATCCACTGAGGTCTGATGAGAACATATATATTGGAATCCAGAGCACAGGGAATATTTCCCTGCCTGTATTAGGGAGCCCTGACCCCCAGTCAGACACTGTTTTTAACCTTTGTCCCAGGGAAAAAGTCGCTAAGGCTTTGGGATGAGTTGGAGAACACAGGTGTGAACTAGATGTGTAGCAGTAGTAATAGTAGTCTCTCACAGGGTGAAGAATTTAGGATTTTTAGGATTTTGGTGTGAGAGTGAATGGGAGACAAGATGGAGGATTTTGGGTGTGGTCTCCTCTCCTTCTTCTTCTTCTCCATTTTCTGTAGCATTGGTGGCACAAAGTCATTGGTTAGGGATGGTAGCAGCATGATTGTTACGTGTGTAGATTAGTAGAAGTTATTGGTAGTAAAGTAAAAACAATGTATGTGTTAGAAGGTAATTGGATTAGGTATCTTTAAAAAGACCTTGGTTTTGGGTACCGAGGCCATTTTTGCCATTCTTGTCCATTTTATGCCTTGCTTCTCATACGCTCAGTCTGGCATGCAGACAGCGTACGGAACTTAAGATAAGAGAAAAATAAACAACAACCTGAAGAGGATCAGTGAGTCTCGCTCGTCCTTCATCCCTGGCAAAGAACTCACGGAGGGAACCTCCTTCAAGGGCCCAGGGGGTAGGTTCCCAGCAGTGTGTGGGGAAACAGCCAAACCTCCCTCATCTGGTCCCCCAGTGTGAGGAGGCAGAGAGGAAAGCCCCCCAACAATATATGAGTAGAGGGAAGGGATCTGTGGACTTTAGTGCTGTGTGTGCTGTTATCTATGCTTTTAGATAGCCACAACACAAATTCAAACTTATTATAACTCTGTAGTCAGCAATTTGAGGGAAGAAAATGTTTGCTGAATATTTTACTTTTAGTGTTGGACCTCAGGCAGCTGAACCAAAAAAACATTTGGGTTGAATTTTCTGAGCCTGAGCCTGACATGGTAATAAGTATCAATAATGCAAAGGAAGTTTTTGGGTACCTCTGAAATTACTTCTTGTATCTATAATTTATCACAAATTATTTCATAAGCACAGTTTGAGGTATTTGTCAATACCTTTACCTTCTCATCTTCACTTCAACAGCTCAGAATTACAATGATCTCACTTCTATCATGCTCCTCCTAACAGTGGCAGCTAACGTATGTAGACTCGAATCTTGTTTCCAGTGTAATTTTTCAGTGAAAGAAGATGTAACTGATCTGTTTTAATGAACACTGCAGAATGAAACTTTCCTACCCAGACTACTTTTCTCCTTTAGATTTGTACTATTTATAATTATTTAATTATAAATTAAGCAGAATATTTCAAAAATATTATTTGTGGTTTTCATTGCTCTAATTGTACTGATGAACTCTACCAGCAGACACTATTTACTCAATGAAGATGTTACACCCTCAAAGTCTGTTTTGAATATCAGCTACAGAGCAGAGTTTCTGACCTCCAAAGTCCCTTTACCCAGCTTTACAAACACTCAGGAACAGTCCTTTCTTCTTTTATTGAAAAAAAGACCAAATCTCTTACAGCTGCTAAGAAAATCTCCAGAAGAGAGTATAACTAATATAGAGAATTTGAAGCTTTATCCCTGAAGAATAAACTAATCTCATTTCAGTGGACTCCTCTGCCAACAGTACTTAAAAGATAACACTGTTATTTCACTTGTGCTTAAATTATGAACCAGAGGAAAAGTCGTGTGACACTCTGCAGGCTAAACACAGATCAAGGCCCTCTGCCTAGCTTCTGAAAATAACAGGCAAACAAGTTTTATACAAGAACACAAACCCTATGTGGCCCTCTGAAAAGCAAAGCTCAGTTGCATACTTTTTCATATTGAGGGAGAAATATAAGACAAAGTTGGGGTTTTTTTGCATTTTCATTTACAAACTCACTACTACCAAGTGCATTGTGCCAATGTGGGCTTTGTGTCCACACATCCATTCACAAGGACAGTTTACTGCTCCCCAGCTGGCTTTAGGATAGGACCTCTTCTGTCTTATAAAGCACAGATGCAATGGACCCTGATAATCTGACAGCTTCTTCCTTTTTGGTTGACATTTCAGAATAAATTTTAATATTTTTTCTCTCCAACTAGAACAAGCACTTTCTTAGGACTATCTGTTTTTTTCAATTTCAGTAGTGGTTATTTTTCAGTTTGATTAAAATTCCCCCACTCCTCTTAGAATACTTTAATTAAAATGTTCTCACCTCAGCAGTCTGGGACCATTTGTTTGTTTAGTAGTTTTACTTAGGTAAATTCAGGGCTTTCTGGTTGACCTTTTAATGTTTTACATTCAACCACTGTCTTTTCCAATTAAATTCAGACTAACTTTCAGATCAGACATGTCTTCCTCTAGGAAAAAAAAAATATTTCTTGACCAAGTGTACCGTGTGGGATAAAGCAAGTGCAACACACCAGCACTTCAGATCACATAACAGGGTGGTTGCAACACTCCAGAATTAAAATAGTCCAGCTTGTCTGCAGGGTGGTGTAAATACAAGCAGCCTCAATATGCTTCTTCCCTTTCCTGTGAACACAAGCTCCCATTATCTCCCTTGTGCTTGTCTGACACCATGCTGAGCCTCTTGGGAAAAATAGTTATGCAGAATGTAATTTTAGAAATTTTTTTGAGGGATTAGCTTTCTTATGCATATGAGTTTTTTCACTTTACAGAAGTTCTTCTGAAAGATTAGCTGTTGTATGACCTAGTTCTTCATAATTTTTGCATAAGTGTTTCACCAGGTAATTTCACCGACCTTAACAGCATTATATCAGCATGAAAGTGGTGCAAAGGAGGCAATTGAAAAGCCCTTTGCATTTGTCTTGGTAGGTGTATAAATGTATATTTCATGGTACAATCATTAGATATTTTGTAGTTTTAAATAACCATACTGAAATTCTAAGAATTTAGAATTTTCTGTTAAAAGTTTTATGGGACATCGTTGGTATTATTTTAATGAAACCTTTTATTTTATACAGCTACCTCTCTTTTTCCCTAAATGCCCCAATATTTTCTTCCACTAGTTTAGTGCAGCATTAGGAAAACACCAACACTCACCTGAAATTTCACAGTTATGCAATATTCATTATTATTATCATGAATACCATGATTCAATTAATTACCACTGACGTGTATTAGTACACATCTCAAAATGTGAATCATAAGCATCAGTCCCTTCTCTGATAATTATGATTCAATTTTACTTATGCAGGAAACCCTTTGTTTCCAGTAGTCCAGGCTCATTTTGTAGGGGAGCAATTGTCTGCAAACACTAATCAAGTACTCTCTGCTCTGGACATGTCTCTTCCCTACCTCCAGTGGATCCCTCCATTGTTAAATGTTTGATGCAGTTCATTTGGATGAATATTTGTTAAGAGAGAACTTCAAACAGGACCTCTGAAAACAAAAACAAATCCAGACAAACATGCTTGCTGATATGCAGGAGTCTCCAATCAAAGGCCATCTGAAAACTTGCTGGGTTCCTCAATCTGTCCCTCCCATAATCTCAGAATATAAAGTTTATCCAAAAAGTAACATGTTCCCCATTTATACTGACTGATTTCTAGCAATTGGCTTAAGGGCACTGCCATGCTTAGAAAGCAGGTCAAATTATACAAATGTTTTCACTGACTCGTTTAAAATGGCATTGTCTCTTGGCAAGCTGGTTACTCAGGAAGACAAAACTATGATTTGATTCATACAACCTAAAAATACACCTGCTTGTGACTGATTTGTGTTTCAGGCCTTGCTGCCTTCACATCCACTTCAAAAGACTCACCTTCAATGATTCAGTCCATGCCTTACAAAGCCAACATGTGCTGTTACTTGTTTACTCCCTACGTCTAAATGCTTTTTAACAAAAACTTTTTTGTTAAAACATTATGGAATGTTTTCTTGCCATGTTTGGCCAAAGAGAAGAGCTGCAGTGGTTTGTCCCTGCCTTGGGTTCACCTTGGCTGGCCACAAGGTGCTCACAAGCTACTCTCTCACTGCCCCATCTTAGCAGAACAGGGGGAGAAAATATAATGAAAAGCTCAAGAGTGGAGATAAAGACAGGAAGCTCACTCACTAATTTCGGTTACAGGTGAAACAGGCTTCACTTTGGGAAGAGTAATTTAATTTATTGCTAATGAATAACTGTAGGATAATGCCTCACCATGGCCTTCACCACAGGCTGCAGGGATGCCTCTGCTCTGGCACCTGGAGCACCTCTTCCCCCTCCTTCTGCACTGACCTTGGTGTCTGCAGGGCTGCTCCTCTCACATATTCTCACACCTGCTGGGCACTTTTTACCCTTTCTTTAATCTGTGATCACAGAGGCACCACCAGTGTCACTCCCAGGCTCAGTTTGGCCAGCAGAGGGATTTCCTTGGAGCTGGCTGGCACTGGCTGTCTGACAGCAGGGCAGCTCCTGGTCTCATCCCACAGAACCCCTGAACGCACCTGCTACCAAACCTTGCCACATAAAGCAGCCACACACATCATCACACAGAAACAGAAACAAAACCTTCTACAAGTGATTAAGTCAAACACAAGAATAATTGCCCTTACAGATTCTTGGCTTTACACACAAGTAAACAATTCAATGACAAAGGCTCAGTGAAATCCTCTTTGCATTTCTCTCCTTCAGGACACAACGTGTCTGGAATCCTCTCTGTCACCTGACACTTGAATAGCCAGGCACCCACTACATTTGACATAAATGGGTATAGCTGTGACTGAGTATCTGTATGGAATTTCATGATGAGAACAGAACTTTGTCCCCTGAGAACAACTGCTTCATCAAAATAAACTCATCATTTTTTATTTCTATGTTCTTGCCTCTCAAGAAAATGGAAGACTTGTAGCTAAAAATAAAAGCAACAGATGCCCATAGCATAGGATCCAAATATCCAAGTGAGCCAAGGATAAGAATTCCTAAGGCTCTAGATAGTAATAAAAGAAATGTGTTGAGCCTAATTCTCTGGTAATTACCAATTCATTTCTTGCTGTCCCAGGGTATATTTGTGCTGGTGTAGACAGCTGATTCACAATCTATTCTTTGCTAATGCATTACTAAGACTTTGAGAAATCAAAAGGACTTCTCAATGCTGCATAGGCTTTGGGGACTGAGAAGAATGGCAGCAGACCTAGAGGAATCCCAAACTTCACCACTCTTTTTCTTCTCAAGGATTACCACATAATACAGCACTTTTTAAAATGGGCTTCATACACAAAAGCAGTTATATACCATGTAATGGGGGGGTGTTTGATGTTTGGCTGGGACAGCTCATATCATTGCATGCCACGCTACAAATGCACCAAGAACTGAAAAAAGCACTTATAAAGGATGGGTGCTGTAACATCTCTTAAACAGAAATCACCACACTGGGGCAAATGCAGTTTTAGGCAGAAGTAAAACTGATTAAAGCAAGTGAAGCTTCTTAATTTTACAGAAAAAGAAGTTGCTCAAAATTTTAAAAAATGCCTAATTAGGATTTATACAGAAATAAAAAAAAATATTTTCTGCATGTTGATACACTTTTTTTTAATTACAGTGTGACTTAGTATTTTATTTTGTTGTTAGTTCAAAATCTGACTTTCACGCTTTTGCTTTATAGCTCTTTTAGTTTTAGAATAGGGTAGAATAAACTATTTCAGTTGGAAGGCACCAACAACCCTCCAGTCCCACTGCCTGACCTGTTTATCACTGACCAAAATCTGAAGCAAGTGGTTGATGGCATTGCCCAAACGCCTCTTAAACACTGACAGGCCTGGGGCATAAACCAGCTCTCTGGGAAACCTCCTTTGCCTCCCAAAATGCTAGGGGAAGACAAGCTCTTATGAAGGTTTAGTCAGCTTTCTTTTCCAAAAGAATAAATGAAACAAATAGGAAAAACAGCTAGGATGGTGTAAGAAAAGATCACACTGTATCACAGAAGAAAGAAAATATTCTGTGCTCCTAAATTAGAGATAGTTGTATACACTTCCCGCTGATGCCAATAATATTTTCATTTGTTCTATCATTATGAAAGATCAAATTCTACACATAAAATCTAAAAAGATATTTAAGGAAGGATCAAGAACACTTGGAAAGCAAATAAACACTAGAAGATTATATTAATATATTGCTTATAAATCTATAATACATATCTGAACATAAATATTTAAAATACTCAGACCCTACCGACCTTCCCTTAATATAAATACATAACACATTCCATTAAATTAATCGTATTTAGATTTTCATTGAGCAAAATAACAAAAAAAAGAGCTTCATCGGGAAATCCATGAAGATCTGTCTGCTTCTGGAGGCACAGAAAAACTGGTTTTTACAAAGCACAGGAAAATATTATGACTGATAATATTTGTAGTTACCAGACTGAAATAAACATCTTAGGCTATATTATTAACCTCAGTGGCAAAGCTCAAGCTGAAATCAAAGAGGAAACATCTGCTGAAGATCTGCCCAGTGAAATGTTCTTGGCACAACCAGCCATGATCAGCAAGAGACATGCCCTCATTTATCATGAGATGTACAATTAGGTTGGCACAATATTTTTAACACATCAGATGTACACTGACAAGAAAACAACACTAGACTTCTTGTCCTTACAGTCAAACTGTTACAAAGCCCAATTCTTACATCCATTGAAAATGACACAAAATACTTGCTTTTGTCTAGCACTCAGATAATTTGGGTGACAAAGGCCATAAAATACTGGACAGTCTCACATGACAGACAAACTCCCACTGGAAAAAAAAGGCATCATGTCCAACTCTCTGCTCACAGCTCACTCTTTATATATTGCAAATTTCAATATGAGATATAAGTAAAATATAGATCTTTATTCTATGTAAGTTTATGAGAAGGATAATTTGCTAGTGATGCATCTGCTTTCAAACCCTTGCTGTTGCTGGCTGATACAGTTTTTGAGAGAAATCTCTCTGGTCTATATACAGAAAAGAGGAAAACAACCCCCTAGAAAATATTTCTACTGGTTTTAAATGTGCAGACTCTCCAAGTTCATAATTCTTATTTGTGAGGAATGTGACATTTATGAACAACCATGACTTTGAAGTACTACATTTGAGTTATTCCTATCAAACGATATAAGGAAACATAAGGATTCTGAAAGACAGCAAAATACAGACTTAATATTAAATATGTCCTTGTTGCCTTTAATCCTGACATACAGAAAACAGTGACAAATTACTTGGATTGGAGCAAAACTGACATGCATTTCAGTGGTTTTCTGTATTTTTCATAATTTAAGTGTGCTAAGTGTCAGATGAGCAAAAACTCCAATAAAAAAGTCTGTGAGAGAGAGGCTGCCACTCTTATTTCTTACCTGTTAGTGACTTGGATGGTTTCCAGACTTCATGCATTTTAAACTATTTTTATTAAAGACATAACCACATGCCCTCATGATTTACATCCCATATAAGCTGGCTAGGGAAGAATTGGTTATAAGGCAGATAGGACATATCTGACACACAGTGCTACTTAAAAACAAGCATACCTTTCCACAGGCTACTTAAAAGACCTGCAATGTGTATGGCCTATGAAACTCCATCTGCTGTGCAGAAATAAGCTGCTCAATAGCTGTTCAAAGCTATACTTTGCAGGAGCAAGTAAGCAGAAAGTGTCTGTTTAACTCAACTGCTTCAGCAGATAAAGTTGAGGCAAACTGGAATAAATCAGATGAATGTCCTACAACCCAACCATAGGCTACTTTTCTAAAATTATGGGCAGTAAGCAGGTTGCAGATTGAAAATTAGGCACTTGGAAGTGTGAAAAAGCTTGTGTGTTGTGCCCAGGGCTAATGAGACCAGCAGGGCAGGTTAGGTCTTGTTCTCCCAGCTCTTCCAGACAGGGTTTGAAGTGTCCCTGTGTCTCTGCCCCAGTCAAACTTCCCCCTGCCCAGCTTCAGCAGCAGCAGCACATGTGCCAGCACACCCTTGGACTCACCAAATTATGCTTTGGGCAGTGGCCAGTGTATCTGTGCACACCATAACACCTCTGTGTGCTTCGTAATCAGTTCAGGCAGGTTTGGTTTTGTTGCTTTGTTTTACCCCAAGTATGGGCAGGGTGAGTATTTATTTCAACACAACAGTGAAACAACTACATGAAAAACTGGGAGGGTCACAAACAAAACCAAGATCAGGTATCTATTGCAATACTGGCTCCACCCCCAGCAAACCACAAAATTACCACCAAAAGCCAGATATGCTTCCATAAACATATGGAAAATTATACTTTGCACAACAAAGGATGTTGTGCAAAGGATTGACAAGGATCAGAGTCCACTTAGAAGTTAAAAGCCATTTAGGGAACACAAGTGTCTAGTAATATGACTTAAACCTGCAATAAAAAAATACATACTTACACACCAAAATTAAATGTGAAAGGTGAAAGTGAGTGTGAAACTGACCAATTTAAAAAACAAAATTAATTAAAACACTATCAAAAGTTTAATTTTGGTTTTAAAGAAGCTATACCATTTTCAAAATAATTTCATTTGTTAAAATAAGGACATCAAGTTACTTTTCAAACATTTTTTCAACCTGTTTAAATCACTTCTTAAATATTTTGTGAGACACATATACAATGTGAGATACCTGCACAATACTTGAGCTGAAAAAGAAATAATTAGATATATATGTTCTCAATAAAGCCATATTTTTCACCAGTTTCCTTAATAGTGCAAGTATATATATGACTCCAGTTAGGAGGCATGATCCAGCCTCTCTTAAAAAAATTTTATAGATCTTTCTCTGCAAAAAGACTCCTCTCCTTTCTAAAGATCAATTTCACCAGTAAAATGGAGAGCGATTTCATTCAACCTTGCAACATTCTTTAAATCTTGGGCTCCATAGATCCAAACCTGTAACCCTTCTATGCACTGATACTCAGTATGATCCCTGGCAGGACTTTGAGTCATGACTTTGCAATAGAGGATACAGAAACAATACCATCATCTGCAAAGGATGCCAAGGCACACACACAGTCCTCATCCGTACCTCTGTAAGCATCTTCTTGGATTAGAGTGAAATACTTTCACTGCTCATTTTATTATTTCAAAAATAACAGACTTCTTACCAAAAAAAATGATCTTTAGAAACTCGTTCCTGCAGAAGGTTCCATTTTTTCCCCAAGTCAATAGATATATAAATCTAGAAAAGGAGAAAAAAAAGGTGAAAAATTAGATGACAGGAAACTGATAATACTGTACATTTTCAAAGACAGGCTCTATATCACTATTAGAAAGGCAGATTGTACACAAATTAAAAGAAAAGAAAAAACCCCCAGACAAACCCAAAACCACATTACCAGGAACTCAGTACCTTGTTTTTCAGAGTAACAGCCTTTCATAGAGAAATTATTTTGAAATATCATCTATAATAAAGAAAATTCTGCAACAATGACTTTTTGTTTACTGTGAAAACACAATTCATTTGGGGTCAGACTCTTTCTTCCCTCAGCATGGTTACACAAGAGGGATGGTAAAAGGGCACTTCTCCTTCTTCCCATTCATTGACCAAAGAAACACAAATGTTACCTTTGTGCTTCAAGCCTTAATGACATCAAAAATACTTAAGATGGGAAGTCAATGGATTTAAAACTCTGCTAAAATAGGACCAAAATATATTACAGAAATGCTTAAGAGATTTGATGAGAGATGCACTTATGGGCTTGCTCGACAGACACTAATTTGTACCCCATGAGAAGTGGTCCTTCAGCACAGAGGCAGAAGATGGCCTGGAGGAGAAGGATTCCAGCTCCACCTTCCCTATGAACAGTTCCCCTCTGGCAAAAAAACAAATGCTAATGATATGGAGGGATGGATATCAAAAGTGCAGATGAAAGATGTTTTCCCCCAGAATAATGTGGGATCTAAAATAGCTCTTAACAAATCTCCTTCCTTTAGCATTTGCCTTCAAAACGTGTTTCCTCTAGTTAAAATAGGAAGTTTCTATCAGACTTCTAAAAAGACAGATTTAAAGCCCCCCGCTGTCTGCATGCATTTCTTATTTGATACAATTTACATAAGATGGGTTTTCTCTTGATATCTCTAAAGAGGGGATAAAAAGTGAAGTAAAACTGTTCTTCTCTGATGTAGAAGTCACCAGTTCAGTAACTGAGTGTTCTGGGGGAAAGTTTCTTATAAGAAGTAGTAAGGAATGTTCATGTTTTAAAATGACAGGTTCAATGACAAAAGATAAAAACCCCTAGTTATGTATTATGTTCTACTATAGAAAAACATCAATATTAATATTTAAAGGTTGAGGCATTTAATAAGCTCTATGGGTAAATTTACTGAAGTTTGAATTAGAGATAGAAGAGAATTTCCCAGTTACTCTACACTTCACAAGTGTGGTTCCTTGATTGCACACTTGATTAAAGTAGATAAACCACAGAGTAGGACTCAGACTGCTTATTGACCCAGTCAATGCACAGACAGAAACGATTGGGGATCAAAAATTCTTCACTCTCAGAGCTAAATGATGGGGCTGCAAAGCCAGGCTCCTGATTTGCCTGCTAAATTTCTGTTATTAATTTTACGTGGCTTAGGATTTGCTGCAGCCAGGGTATTTTTTAACATCTTGCTCTGAGCAACCTCCTCAGGGGGATGGATGTGGCTCTGAACGGACTGGACTGTGCAGGGTGAAGAACCTAAGCTGCTTACTTCTTCAAACACTTGTCACCACAGGCACTGCAGAAAAGATAACCATTGGGTTTACCATTTTTTAAAAAGTCCCTGCTCACTGAGTAACCTCCCTCAGCAGACTGCTTAAATCTGGGAGAGATGATTATTTAGTGCACTATCCTCACCCTGTTGTCTAAGCTGCAAAAAAAGCCAAGAATTCAGAAGTTCCTAGCAAGAGGGAAGAGAGCTATTTAGGATAAGGGACAATACTGGCACATGAACAAAGGGATATATTTTTGTCATCAATGAATTTCAGAAGAAAATGAAAGATTCTCCCCCTCTGAACAGTGACACCTGTACAAGAGAAGCCAAAGGCCAAACCAAATCCACCCCCCTCGCCCCCAAACCCAAACTACCTGCTCATACACATATAAGATCAAAGTCTGGGAGCTTATGAGTGAACAGTTTGCCTTTCTGCAGGGGGAAGAAGCCTCTGCAATCTTACTGCTAGGGAGAGTGAAGTAGGACTAATAAGGCATATTCAAACTCAAATGGAATTTTAACTGACATAGTATTTGAAATAGATAAAAGATAACATGTAACTAACTTACATACACATTGAACTTTCTGTAATAAAAAAACCCAAGTGACCCATATGTATTCTGTTTTTCAACAGGTACATATGATAAAACTATTAAATGAGATTAGATAGGATGTGAAAACAGCTATTTTAGTGGACAGCTAAAATCTCTGGCTGAAGCAAACAGATCTAATAGGTCTTATAATTCTGCTTATTCTCACTTGTGCGAGAAATGTGTGGAAAAGGTTTTTAAAAAATATTGACAATATTTTTCTCTTTTGCTATTATTTCATCCTTTCTGGTTACAAATGAACAATGAAAATCTATTGCATCCTTGACAATTTTTTTAAAAAATCTAGAAGCATTTATGTAGGCTCAGCAAATAGATGATTGTTATTCATTATAACTGAGGGGTAGGCAGAAAAAGGGTGTATAGATTTGAGGCAGTAAATGGATTAATCCAACCACATTGACTGGATTTGCATTCATTTATAGTGTCAGCTAGAGGCTAGAGATTTATTTAAACAGAATCTAGGATTCTGAATGAAAGAACAACGCATATTTTGTGATATCAAATAAGCCCGAAATTGAATCAAAAGTTGTGAAAAAGGCCAAGATGCTCCAGTAGGCAAAGAAGCCTTGCTGACTGCTATTTATGAAGGACCTGATTCCTTGCATTCCCTGCAGTCTCCAAAGTGCCTTTGTAAGGAATCATTTGAGTAACAGGTGCTAATGGTTTCTCCATTTTAGAGTTTCAGATTGTATTACATTCTGATACTACTTTCTTTTAGGGAAGGTAAAGTTACTCAACTCAAAAACGTAGAGTGTACTGACTCCTCAGGGCAATTTCAGATCAACATTATTTCTCAAGATCATTGATTTTAGTACAGTGACCTTTCCTTGTGTCAAGTTGCAATTTTGATTTTCAACTCTTTCTCTGCCAACATCACTTTATCTTCCTCTCCCTTCTAGGCCAAATATATCTCAGATTTCATACAAAACATAAGCAGGTTACTGGCCCAGTTATAGGCAAAGGCATCCTTCATTCCTACACATCTAAGTTAAAGATGTAGGACTTGTCAAGGAAATCTTTATAGTTGACTCTTTTTTGTGTCATTGAAAGCCTGAGAAAAGTCCATCAGATTACCCAACCCTTCCAGCTACTCCTGCAGAACTATTCCTTACTGATTTTTTTTTTTTTTTTTTTTTTTTTTTTTTTTTTTGTCCAGTCACATTTTAAGGCAAATAGTAGCATCACTTCTTTTGGGAGATTATCCAAGTATAAAATGCCTGACAATCTTCCTAACATGCTCAATTCATCAAAACACACACCAACTGCTTCACTTTGTACTTCTACCTCCAGCTCTCTTCTGACAAATACTTCTACCTGCTTGTTGTGGGCTGGACAACTTGTTAATACACTCTGGACTCTTACACTTCATGATTCTGCCACTCTGTAACTATAAAAAATTCAGTAATTATATCTACTGTCAGGAACAAAAGTCCAACCGAAAAAAGATATTTTCATAACAAAGGCTTTTCATTACTTCAGGCTTCCCTGAAGTTTTTTATTTACATAACATGCATTCAAATTATTTGTAATTGTGTTAGGATTTCAAATCAAAGCTAAATAAAATATTTAGTGTAATTTATGACTTAGTTTGGTTTGCTATGATTTTTATTCTAGTTCTATCCTTGTTTGCAAACACCTGTAAACATGAATTGGTTTGGGATCAGCTGTTAACTTACATATTCAAAACCTGTCCAAAAGGGTGACTTGATATAACATCACTGAAATCAGTGCAGTATTTGTCTGCAGTATGTGCAACTTCTCTGACTAATCTCACCACCTAAATATATACTTTCTGTAAGGTATGATAAGGGTAAAATGGACTGGAGTTTACCAATTTAATTTTAAAAGAGAAGTAATGATAGAGGTGAGACCAGGCTGCTACCAGGACCAGAATGACGGTGAGTTTGCAGCTGCAGTTTTGGCACTGTGAAAAACAGATGAGCTACACACTTAGAGAGGTGTGCACACTGAGCAGGGCTTAGCCCAACCCACCCAGAAAATTGACCTCACAGTTTATTGAGAAGGAATCTGAAGGAGGGTAAAAATTTACAAACATGAACAGCTCCTGAATCTGGAAGTTGTATAAAGCCATCATAAGGGAGATCATTATTGTACATTTTTACAGAGTAACTGATTCCACAAATCCTATTCTGCTATATGAGTGTGCAGTTTGTTTTGTATGAGTTTATTTTATATCCTGTGAACAGCCTTTGGAGACAATATTTCAACTTCATTAACTTTCTACTGTACTATAAATTATTTATGATTACTTTCTAGGGAGGAGCATGTTTCATTATTATTCAACTGTATTATGCAGAAGGATAAATATTCCAAATATCCATATCAACTGAAAATACCAGGATTGAAACTACCATAACCACAAAGATTTGGACATCAATAAAATAAAATATTTAAATAAATCTCAAAACAACTATTTGATTGCCTTCTGAACAATTATTATTTCATAAAATCACACTAATCAGCATGTCAGAATTGCTTTATATAATCTTCATAGATTAATTCCTAAATTTCAAAGTAATGAATTATCTTCAAGCCTTACCTTGCCTTCCTTGGTATAAGCAAGTACTTTATCTTCTTCTTTTGGGTGAAAAAGGAGAGTTTCCACAAAGAAAGCAATGGGCTGTTTCTGGAAAGTGGCTCCTTCATCTGTGCTTATGAAAAGGCTTTGGTCACGGTCATTGTGGGAAGAACTTACAAGAATTATCTAAAAGACAAAAACAACAACATACCTTCAGAAGCCTGATTTCTCTGTAACAGACAACACAGACTGCTTTTTTTGTGTAAATGTCAGATTTTGTACACACCCTACCTTACATATCAAAATTCTGCAGACAAGAAACTCAAATCACCTAAGAGATAAGGATTGCAAGATTTTATTAATCTTCCCTGACCAAATCTGTGAATATTACATTCTATAACTTCTCTTGCAACCCACACCAAACTGATTATGCTTCTCATCTCTGCTCAGAATGACTGCCTTGGGTTTTGGTGCTTGTACGAGGTTCATGAGGCCACATGTTAAAATCCCCAGACTAATGAAAAAAAAATACTACTAGTACAGACGAATGAAAAAAAACCCAACTTATTTTAACATGCCCATATAAATACATCTCTTTATCTAATGAGGCTGCTAAATGCAAAAATAATCATGGCCATAGCAGAAGAATGAACAAGGAGAAAGAACTATCTCTCCACTGTTTCATCATTCTTCTCTTCCTGGCATGTTTTGAATAAAAAGACAATTCACTTTGATGCAAAGATAATAAATTATTTGCATTTCCTTCTCAGGTCCAAACAATGCTTTGACTCAAGATAATATCTTGAGCTGTCTCCTTGTGTGACCTTTATGTCAAGCTTTAAGCAACAAAGAAATTCTCCCCATATAATTTAGTCAGAATTTTACTCATTTCAACTTCTTCATCTTTTGTTACAACAGCATGGTTCTAAAACTGCCAATGTAAGGATCCATTTTGATTGTTTTTCCAGATCAAAAGGGTCCAGTTAGTATTCAAAAAACTGCTTTTATCAACAAACTGGAGTCTGCAAACAAACTGGATTTTCAAAGTCCAGCTGGGCTCTCTCTAGCTTACACTTCAAAAACAATTTAAAAAAAATCCTTAATTCAAAATGTATTTAGAATACTCAGCAAATGGTGCAGAAAACACCACAGAATACTGATCACTGTGATATAGTGACTGTAAATTGCTTACAGAGATAAATGGCAATGAGTTATGCAAACAGAATAACAATAATGTGAATACAGAGAAGGAAAGAGATTAACAAAAACAGCACCATTTTTATGTAGTAACTTCTTTACAGCAGAGCTGAAGTTAAAATTTTGAAATTTCTAATGAATTATACAGATATGACAGCTGGGCTGAGCTTTTACTGCAATTGGTCTTGGGGGGAAAACTATAAATTCAACATTTATAGATGCTCCAATTTGACAAGGCCCTTAAGCACGTGCACTTGTCCTTGAAGCACATACACAGTGGCACTAATTTCAAGGGCTTTCAGATACCTCAAATGGGGCACTTATTGAAGTACATTGTTGAACAAGAGAGACAACTGCAGATACTTCAGGGTTCACAGTCCAGTGCTGAAATCCCACACTAAAACATACATTAGGGCATATCTACCCCATTAGCTGCATGACTAGGTCAGTAAGAAGAGCAAAATAATTACATTGCATTAATAATTACATTACATTACATTACATTGTTATAATCTTGTATTTTTTAATGATATAATTTTCCCAATAGAAATAAAATGACGTTTTTACTGGAAAGCCTCTGTAAATGACACCTTCACAAATGCCTTCTCTTAATTCTACTGTATCCCATGGCTTTCTGTCTCTTGGGAAGTGCTTCAAACAGTGTCTGTTTAATTCATTACTATCCACACTCCACCAGTAGCTGCTGGTGGCCTAGATACAGCATTCAAAGATTCTTGTAACACGCTCATTTATTAGGTTTTCTGCAGCAGGCATGGCATGAACCTCAAAATTGAATGTGGCTGCCATGTGCTGCCCTGTCCCTGTGCCTGCATCCCAGGGGAGAGTGAAGAAGTGTTTATGCCCAGCATAGAGATTTGTACTTTCTTGCCAGACTCCCATCTGCGACTTAGGCTTAAAATATCTATTTTCTCTTGGAAATAAATAAATTTAAACTATTTTCCTGCTGAGAGAGGTATGCTCATTCCTGTTGGCTCAGGCCCAGAACACAGAGAGAAGGACCTGGTCCCCACAAAAGCCATGAACTGCACTCGTACAGAACAGTTATCTCTGGACTACAGCAATACTGTCTTGCCTTTTTATTTTTTCTGACCCTATAAATCTTACACTTCCAAAAATATCAAAATTATGGCTTCAAAACTATAAAGGAAAGAGATTTATAAAATAGGGAGTGGTTTTCACTGTTAATGAGGCTTAAATATAGGCATGGCTAAGTTTCATAATGTGGACTCAACAGCACTGAAATTATAAGAAAAATGCTTCTTATAATGTAATGCAAACACACTGTGATACTTACTAATGCTTTCCTTCAAAAATATTATGTATCTTCTGGAGTTAAATCTATTTTTTAAAATAGCCTAAAGATTGTAGACTTACAAGCAGATATGGCAGGGTTGCTAACTATTATTTTATTCACACCCACATTATAATTCATTTAAATAAATATTTTTGAATTTCAGTCAGTGTTGTGATTTATATTTCAATAGTTTAAACTGATCATTATGTGCCAGACATACAGATTTCCTTCCCACAGCTAACACACTGGGTGCTCAGACTTGCCTGCTGGCTAACACTAGTTATTTAGGAAAATGCTCCAGAGTAAATATTGTATCCACATTAGATGCTTTCCATAACAAGTTTTATTTACTTTGTAAGCGGAACAAGTAGCAAAACCCTCCTGCAAGCAACTGATGAAGGGATGCAACTGGAACATACTATCTGGAGAGCCAAGTAGCAGTGATGGCTTTAACTCAAAAAAAACTACTTCCTTGAATAAATGTGTATTTAAAAACCAGAACAGATTTTAAGCACAGATAAATTTGAGCTCTTTATAAACATTTTACTTATAATTTCTCACTCCTGTAAGATTCTTATAATATATATATATTTTTTTAAAGTGTAACTTTATATTATGCCGTTTATCTCAGACCTAAGTATTTAATCTCCATCCAGCTAAATAAGCCACAATAACGTGTATACATTCAGGTCAGATGTAAGTCTACAATTCCAGTAGCTACACAGAAGTTAAAAAAAAAATATTTCAAGGAGATAAACAGTCCTGTGGATTGTAAAGAAAAAGAGTAAAAATAGTATCTGTTATAGATGAATAAAAGGAAAAGGAAAAAAAATCCAATAAAAAAGAAAAATACCACACCGTGCCAATATAGGAATTAAACCATTCCAAAACTAAAGAAAAGCCATGCTTTTCCTCATTTCAGGAAAAGTCAGTGAGGCAGGAGTTAACAGAAAAACCAAATAAATCTGAAAATAACATAATTAAATCCATTTGTTTAATCTCTCTTTCAAGACTGATTGGCCAATATCCATGTCTAACCATTCCTGCTATGAGTGGAATCACAATCTGAGCCCCAAAGGATGAAAAGATTCTGATGGCTTAGGCTGCAGTTCTTTGCGTATCGGACTTTTTCTTTCACTGTCACCATGAAGATTTGGAATAATCATAGTGATTACTTGGGAGTCTTAACTGTAGATTTGGCAGCAATTCAAAGCTATGCTGCAATTTCAAGTGGCAATAAACAGAGGATATTAACATGCATCATTTGCACTGTGTCTAAAATACAACCCCCCTCCCCTCAGTTTAGGTCCAATCAAAATTTAAGCTCAAAACAAATTTGTTCTTAATCAGCACTTTCTCTAAAACAAGGCAATTTTCTAACATATTACAATTGTGCTGTCTCTTTCAACTTCAGCAACCGATCTTAATTTTAATTATAGCTTTTATTTTCCTTTCTATTTCCCTAGTATTACAAAGGAAAAAAAAAAAATGTCTGTGACGAATAAATTTTTACACCCACAGCATCTGACTTGCTATAGGAGATTTCTACAGTAAGTGGTGAGAGAGACGAAACACTATTTTTTTAATTCTATAAGTCTCCATAAGGTCAGAAATCAAGACACTCCTCAGCATTCTATACTGACCCTGAAGGAAGAAACCTGCTCTGGGCAGAGTAAGAAAGGAAAAAAGTATAGAGACTCTTTATTTAAGCACACAGCAGACATGCACTGAAAAGCCAAGCATGGCCAGGAAGAACCTACGCTTCCCCAGCCACCCCCGTAGGCTGAACTCCCACTGGACATAGAGGATTCATCTCTGGGGATACAATCCTAAAAAATTCTGGACCCACTCCAGGAAAAAAACCCTTAATGATGTTAACTTATAGGCCGTCCCCACTGAGGTAAATTATTTCATAGAACACTTCCAGGGAGGGGTCATCAACAACTACTCTGAACAGCAATCTTTCCAGCCTCTCATCACCCTCACACTAAAGAACTTTTTCCTAATATCCAATCTAAATCTACCCTCCTTCACCTTAAAGCCATTAAGAACATGCAGTGCTAATGCCTAGATGAAGGTGCTTAGCTAAACTGGAGACAAGGCTGTGGGGCATCACCTGGTGACACCATCACAGAAGCCTCTGTGCCTACACAGCTCTGAAGGGAAATGGTCCTTGTGCCAGTACTGCCAATCTCAGGGCAGCATTCACAGAGCTTCACAGCACTGCAGTCACACCCTCAACATTTTTAAGACTAAGTAACTCATCTATTTTTCTTGGGTCTACAATTTATGTTATTCATGTGTTACTAGATACACTTGGCTGAGAGAGAGATTACTAAAGCTGCTGGTCCCACTTGTAAATGAGATGTTGCTTCTCAGGCAGCACTCATAAAACACACAAAGTGGACTGCAAAGGGTTATGATTTTTATTTTGGATGGTATGAGAGACCTGATAACTCAAGAGTGGCTAAGTGAGAGTGAAATATAGTCCCTTTACTTTCAGAGTGGTGAAAAACAATACCTAAAAAATCAACCCAAGGTAATTCCAAGCAAAGAGTAAAATAAAATGTCTCCAAGATAGCAGTTTAATCTTGTAGATTTTCCTGGAAGTTGCATTACAAAATCACTCCTCACAAATGTTAAGTTATAAGTGGATCTAATAAGTCTGCTTCTGTGTCCAACTGAATTGGGTGGAATACATATAGAAAGGAATTTACATACACCCCAGAACAGTATTTTACTTTTTATGTTAAGCATTCACAGTTTCCTCTAGAATTCTTAATTTGTCTTGAAGAGTCTCTTTTAAGCTGTCACACAGAAGCATTTCAAAACAGCAACTAGTCTCTAGGAGAACCACCATAAGGGAAGGGAAAATGGGAATATCAAGGATGATTCCTGAGAATTATTTGCTACACTGATCACATAATCTCAGGACACAATCAAAGGCCATCTGAAGCAATCCTGGTGCAGCTAATGGAAAGCATGTATCACAGTTTCTTCTCCCCTGGGTTGTGGTCAGCTCATTAATCATTTGGAATATCACAACAGAAGCTGCAATATTTTTTGTCTAGTATCAGCAACATACTAGGCACTTTAGGATGTGGAATGAATATTTAGAGGTCAGGATCTTAAAATGAGCTGGTTAGCAACTAGAGCAGTTGGTAACACATAAGATATACTGAAGAGGGAGTGAACATCAGAGTTAGGACCTTAACAGAAAAATGTGTTCAGAGTAACTGGACAGAGCAGAGTTGGCTTACACTGCACCTAGGCAAGCCTGAAATAATATAATCAGATCATGAAAGCAATTAGTTTTGAAATAGTTGGCTTTCCTTTGGGGCATTCACCATAGCGAAATCAAGTTTAAGGGTGCTTACACATCATAGTAATTAATGCCCACAGAAAAACAGCTACGGATGTTCTGACTGGTGTTGATGAACAGACTGAAAATTCTGCCCTGCTGGCAACCTGCATCTACCTAAATCAGCCAGATCTTTTGAACTAAACATCTCAAAGGGGCTGATGATGCCAAGTCTCTAGGGGATACCAATTACAACTCAATTCATCAGTCTCCTTACTTAGAGAAGGGTAGGATACACAAGCTGATCATTTACCAATTCCTCCACAGGAACAAACCTCATGCATCTATAACCTGCTAGAACCAAAACATCATTGCCACTTGACTACCATGACAGTGCAAATTTTCATGAGAAATGCGCTCTTCAAAAACAATTCAGAGCAGTAACTCAAGCTGCCAGCCTGAGAATTCAAAAAAACTGGCACACATTAAGTAAATTAGAAATTTCTGCAATATACTGAGAAAGGCATGAATATGCCAAAGGTCACAGTAAAAACAGAGGAGTCCTTTGATCTTCCTGCAAAGTCCAACATTAGCCTGGCTGTTGCTAATTCTTCAGCAAAAGTGATCACTTGATGTACCCCTTGTACACTCCAATATCCAAAGTGAGCAAAACTTAATGTTGAGATGCTTTGAGGGGTGGTCCCCATATCGGTTTGTTCACATATTCAAAAGTTTTGGTTTAAATTGATGCACTCCAATATACCAAGAACTAAATCAGAGAGTCTTTTCCAGTATGCTCTAAATCAGGGGTTTGAGAGGGGAATAGCAGTGGGCAAGGCATAGCGCCAATTCTTGTCACAGCAGGGGAATGTTCCCTAACCCAGTTTTATATTGCCCATGAAATAAGAACATTTTCTGTGTCTCAGAGGAAAAAAAAAGAGGGAGTTGTATTAAAAGCCGAAATGGGCAAGTTTCACTGTTTCCCACCAATATTTCCACAAACATTAGTATTTACCGGACAAAACAGGCACACACTGATCTTTTTAGTTTAGGCATTCACAGATTAATCTAATTCAAGAAGTTTTTTTGTAGACCTCCAACTAAACTGCAAATGTTTTCTTTCTGAACACATCACAGAGCAAAAATTCAAAACAATGCTTTCCAAACAGGATAATGGATGCACAACAAGTGACTGCATATGTGATTTGATCTAAATTAATGAAGAAACAGCTCAAACAGTTCCTAGCCACCAGCCATCAATTTGTCAACAGTAAAATCTGCACTAAGCTCAAAGAGAAATTACGTGGATGGTAATTAGTGATAGAGAGAAAACATGAAGGAAAGAAAGGCAGTTGTGGTGGCTAAAGTTATTACTCATACAGGATTAATCAGGACCTCATCCTCTTCTGTAATAGATCAACACTTTTCTGTCTTAAAATTACTAGAGGTATTATTGCCTTTTGGTCCTTTACTACGAATCTCAGCTCTGTTAAAAGGCTGTACAAGAATTTTCTGGGAAGACTACAAAAAGGAGCTCTCAAAACATTGCTCTGGGGAATTTCAATTTGCACAATTTTTCCCCTTCAATCCCAAATACTCATCAAGTGTTTTCACAGACAAAGGTCTTCCCATAATGCACGCAAGACATCCCTAACGCCAGCTGAGGCATCAATTCAAGCACATCTATTCCTCTCTCTCCCAGTTTTATAGAGCACTTCTTATGGAGAACAAGGTGTTTAATGACTCTGCCACAAGTTATAAAGAATAAGTAGCATTTTCCAAACCTGTAGGTGGGAAATGTGTGTGTATGTATGTGTGAATATACACATTTGCAAACACAAACAAGGTCAAGCAACCAGATGGGCCATGTCCAAAGCTGCTGAAGCTGCCAGCTCTAACCACTGAGAGATTTGAAAGGCTCAGCGATTGGGAGAAGTTCCTGAAGACTGGAAAACAACAAACAGCATGCTTGTCTTAGCATCATCTACAAAATGCTTCAGATGTGTCTCACACGTCTCACACGTATTTTGCTTTTGCCCATTTCCATATCTAAAGGGGTAGTTGGCACTAAGAAATCTGTTAAAGTCCTTATCCTTCAGGAAGCACTTGATTCCTTTTGAAAAATGTAGGCACTTGCCTGTAAGGAGGTCTGGGTATAGTTAAAGATTGAACAGGTCTTCTCCCCTAGACCACCAGGGAAAACACAAACCTGGGGAAAAGAGCTGCTCTGAGCAAGTCTTTCATACTTAAGTCACAACAGATTATGTGGGTTTGAAGGAGAAAAAGGGAGACAGAGAAAAAAGGGAGAGCAGCAGAGGCAAGTGCTGGAAAAACAGTAATTATTTTTCGCTTGAATTTGGCCATATCTCCATTATGTAGGCTACAAAGCTTAATTATAAAAGCTCTTGCTATTGAAATATTTCCCCTTATCTTTGATATCCAGTCCAAATGGACTGGAAAAAAAACCTTGAAAAGCAGAAAGAAAATGTCTTTTAAAGTAATTTTTGGTCCCATTAGGGTGAATCTCATTAATAGAAAAAGGACTTCACTGAAGAATAGAGCTTTTATATTCAGAAGCATACAGTACTGCTGTGCCTGATTTTAGCAGCACGGCAGATAATAAGCCTTTCTTCACTGGGGCTTAGATTTTTGCAGTTGTAAAACACCCATTTGATACTGAGTAGGATTTCAGTAAATACACATACCTGGTAGCCATTGCCCTAGTTTTCTCCAGGTGTATTTGGGAGTGGTGTTGATTGGTGCTTTTGGAAGAGGACGTTTAAAATTTTTTTTCTGTTGAAAAGCATAATTTTTTCCATAACTGAAATGTATTGCTGAAAACTTACATCAGATTCACGAGCATGATTCCTCGGCCCCATGAGGGACTTAAGGGGAGGGAATAGCTCCCTCTGGGAAGCTCCACCTTATGCACACAGAAAATATTTGTTGGGGTAGAGATACTGTCTTTGTTCATTAGTTGTTAGAGCACTCATACATGTAATTGCAGGAACGAGTCCCGGCCTCATCCCAGTTGCATGCTCTTATTACTAAACCTTAGGCAATTCTGTACATATTCTCACACATATAAGAGAGAAAAGGCTGCACATCTCCCAAACCAGCTCAGAAATAGAAATAACATGCTCTTGCTCATTTGCTACATTGGAAAAAGTTCAGGGGAAGGTGTTACTGCTTCTATCTTTGCTCCTGAGAATGTTATTTTGGCTCTTTTCCACTACATTTTAATGAGTAGTTTAAAAGTGAATACAAACATTAATAAATGAATGTACAAACATTTCTACTACCTTTTCTCCCTTTTACTAACATTTAACCCTCCGTAAAAGCCTGCAATTAAACCAGGCATTTGTTTGTTTTTTTGTTATTTTGTTTGGTTTTAACATAATATTTTGCTGGAAATGGAAAGTTGAGGAGCTTGGCTTCTAGCAGTGTGTTTAGAGACAGAAAACAGCTAGAAAGATTTCAGGAGCTTTCTCTCCTGCCAAGAACATTGCTAGAGATTCAGCTACAAATTATAGCTGATATGGAAAAAGAAAATCCAGGCGATATTGTTATTTTCCTTTCTAAGACAAGCAGCTACACAGAACTCTAAAAACATGAGACCAAGGTTAGTCTTGGAGTTCCAATTCTGATCCCAGTCAGATAGAACTCTGCAAAGTGACCATTTTGAACATCCTGGGACTGATGCCATCTAAAGCAGAATCCAAACAAAACATCAGCCTTATCACTGCTTTGGCCCTTACAAGATTTTGCAGTGGTTCTTGAGGCTGTAACACGAATGTCTTATGAGACTTTACAGTTATCAGAGTTTCTCTACATTTCCCATCAATACCAACAAGATGGGAATAAAAACAAGTGTCCTTTGAGTGGTGTTAAAAGATGGGCTCCTGCAGTGTGTGGAAGATAACTTCCCAACACAGCTGATGAGGGAGACAACTAGGGAACATGCCCTGCTGGACCTCCTGTTTAGGAACAGAGAGAGACTGCTGTGATCACAAAATTAGAAGTTTGCTGTTCTTGGAGAAGCATTTATGACATTTGGAAGAAGGGGCATGCAACTCAGGAGGACAACAAGGACGTTGTGAGGTTATGTAGGGAGAAAACTGGAAGGACCAAATCCCAGATAGAACTTAATCTGCCTAATGATTTTTANTTAATGGAAATAAAAAAAAAAAAAAAAAGGTTTTGGTGGCTTTTCTTGCGTGTTTTGGGTTGCTACTTTTTTGTTGTTTTGTTTGGGTCTTTTTTGTTGTGGTTGTGGGGTTTTTTTCTGTTGGCATTAGCCCTGTAAATGACACTGTACTTTCTTATGTTTATAAAATCCTTTCCACTATAACTGTCCAGCACATCTTGTTCTTCACATCTTATGCTTTAAGCCACTGCAGCCTAGGACCACAGCTAGACATTGATAAAAAAATGTAAGAATACTTACAGACTTTTTATTGATTGCATTTGAAATAATGTTCCTAAAAACCTGTAAGCACCAACAAATCACCATAATACAACACAACTAACGGGGTGGGGGCCAGTGTGAGCAAGCCATAAAGGATGAAACATAAAAAATGAAACACTGGGATATATAAAGAGCCTCTTTCACATAATTAAAAGTTAATTAAAAACTCCCAGTACAATCTATATCCAGAAAAAATGGCCTTTTGTCATTTCTTCAAGTGAGTTTCCTGAAAGAAGCACTCATCTGAGACTGCAGCCCATTCCAGAAAAGTAAATAGAAATCACAAAATAATCAACAACCTGTCCCAGGTGGCATACTAATTTACTAACAGTTCTTGATAATTTATTGCAAGTTAAACAGTTCTGTGACAGGCAGGATAAAAAAAAGGGGGAAAAAATATATTTATTCTCTTGCTTGACAGTGTCTCACACTCAAATCTATCTCACTTCATCAGCTTGTTCCTAGACATTTCTTTGAGAGAATTAATAAGTGGAAATAAACTGTAACTTATTTATTGTTACTGAAAACAAAAGGGCTTATAGAACTCAAAAGGTACCAAAGATGACATATTTACAAAAAAACCTTCAAACCCCCCCACAAAAAATGAAAAAAAAAAAAAAAAATTCAACCAACCTACCCCAAAAATCAAGAGAAAAGATAAGCCTTATTCAAGAAGCAAGATTTCCCAGGTGGATGGCTAGTTTTCCCAAATTGCCTCCAAACAGACCTTCGTGGTCTGAGAAATAATTTGCCTTTGATAACTAACAATATATTGTATGTTTATACAAAGGATCCTAATAAAAATGTTTCAGGAAGAAAAACCAAAATTTCTGTGAGTTTTAACTGTATAAATCCAGGTGGTGAGTTGGCATGCAGAAATAATACTGATGCTAGAATTCATAAACAAAGCAGCAAGAAGACCCCACCACCTAAAATGTGCTCAGCATGCCTGTAGTCCTAGCTAGGTTTTCAAAGGGTTTCAGCACATCCATTTCTCTGTCAGCCTGATTACAAGTTGCCCAGGGCAAGACTCTCTCCCTGCTTCCCATCTGGACAGTGCCAAGCTCAATCATACCTTTGCCTGTAGGTGCAATAATGATAAAAGTAAATAAATACAGCTGCAAAAACCAGACTGGTCACACCCAGTGCTAAGAGCAGCTCAGTGTTTTTTGAAGTAATTTTTTTTAACCCCAAATGAGAACTTGGTGATTTTTAATGAAACAATAATTATTTATGGCAAATTAATTCAAATGAGCTACACACTGTCCTCATTTCCTCTGTCATATTCAGAAAGCAGCTCCACTAATTTCATTCACTGTACTACTGCTGATACACTAGTGGTGTGATTTGCAAACTGCTCAGCATCAGAAATTCCCAACTGCAGCATCGTTTATGTTTCCACAATTTTTAGAGAATTTAAATCTATGCCTACAGAGAAGCCTGGGTCTGCTTAGCCTCCTATTCTGAGCATCTTTTCCAAGGTTTATCACTAGGAAGAGTTTTCAGTATCCCTGAGCTATGAACGTGACTTTACAAACAACCATGGCCGTGGGTATTAATGAAAGGCTCGCCGTGATTTGGGCTGTTAGAGCAGCTGCAGACAAGGAGAAAGGGAGCAAAAGAGAACAACACAGGTTCATGCCCCAAGAACCTGAAGTGGGCCCATGCTAACAGGCAATAATCACTGCAAGCAATTGAAAAGCTGAACTGTTCCCCTGGAAAACATGCTGTGACTGAGAAATGTCAGATTGCCAACAGCTAGTTGAAACAGGATGAAACAAGAAGCTGAAGTTACGTTTTTGGAGTGGCCTATATAACTTCTGCAAAATGCTAAATTCTTGCAAATGCTCAACAACAACATACCCAACCTGTCAAACCTCAGGTAAGATGTGTTCATCTGGTTCCCATCTCTCTCTCTCAGTGACACTGAGAGACTGTCAGGTCCCTCAGTTGAACAGGGCACAGGATTCTACAGAAATCCAACCAGGTGGGGCAGCTGGGACAGCATGATGCCAATATTTTTCTAGTACAAAACAATGGTTTACTTCTTTCTTATCCACATTCAAATTTACGGTGAGTGAGTATATTTAGTCTTTCAGTTTTGAGAATTCAAATTGTGAATTCAGATTTAGGCCATAGATTCTTACAGAGTATGGAACCTGCATCTACTGCAGATAGACACTTTGCAGGGAACTGGGACCATAAGGTTCAACGTAGTGCAGATTTGGTTTCCAACTGAGACTTGTTCTAGAATAAAGCAATTTCCCACTTAAAAAAAAAGTCTGTTTTATAATGAGACACTTTTCAGAAACAGGAAAAGCTAAATTCTGCAGCCTACCCCTATGTTCACACTATAACTTATTAACCAGAGGTTGGTTATCTCTGGTTTCTACCAGTAAAATGAGCAGTCTTTACATGTCTGCAGAGCTTTGGAAACATTCATGAGATACAGACCATGTTACAATACGCATTTCAAGTTTGCATTGGCACTAGTGTCCAAGATTTACTATGCTCAGGCTTGGAATTTTTATATTTTGTTCCTTCAACCCCCAGGTACACATTTTGATTTCTCTCCATTATTCATGTCTAAGTGAAACTGCAAGTTGACAAACTATTACTGAATGAAAAGGAGAAGAAGAAGGAGAAGGAACAGTGTAGGTTATAGGTAATTTAGATATGCATCTGCATCAGAAGTTGCAGTTAAAGTGATTTCTTGCTGCCCTGTATCTTTAGCATATCTGGGCTTCCCAGGGAAGCATTTGATTGTCTGTAGTTCCCATTATGTAGCTCCATAGCAATGGGTGATCCTGTGATACTATAACTTGCCATGAAAAATGGTTTGGCTTTTTGTCAATATTCTGTCTACACTTGTCTTCAGAACTTAGGAATGACTTAAGATTTTTTTTAACCTATTCCAAAATCCTCTGCTATTTTTAATCAAAACAGTCAACTGTGACCTTTCTTAATCCATACTCACTATGCTAAATATAAGGGGGGAAAAACGCTTTCAAATGTTTCAGGGTACTTTTTGCAATGTAGTTATAGTAAAAAAACAATTTGTTGTGGATGGTGTAACATAATACACCATCCACAAGCGTACAAGGTACAGTAACTGTTCCCCAAAGCACACTGCACTCTGCAAACATGGACCACAGCAGGAAAAACCACACAACTTTTCCTCAACACAAGATTTGTAATAAAATTACATGCTCACAAAGCCTTCCCTCTCAACACAAGACCCTAAATCTATGCCAGCTCTACTGCATGTTGAGATGAGTCTCTGCAACCTCTCTGCTGAAGGCTACACTCTAGAAAAGGAGCAGTAAAAAGGCCTGCCCTGGTCATAGACCAGAATATTATGATAAACTGCTTTATTGCTAGATTAATCCAGATTCACCAGGATATGGTTCTCGGAGCCCAACAAAGATGTGCTGTGATGGACAAGCAGCAAAATAAGGCATTAGAGATCCCAGGCTGTATTTGATATTCTCTCAGCAATTCACTGTAAGACCTGGGGGGGTGTTTACCTCACCTTTCCGTGCTCTGTAATATCCATCAACAAAATGTAGGTAAATGCTTATGTGCATTGCAGGATTAATGTGATGGAATAAAAATATGCTTTAATATTGAACTGTCCTTTTCTGTAAAAACTCCAGAATATCCTTACTTACACTTCTCAAAAATATAACTACACAGGTTTCGTCCTCTGTGGGTTTCTTCTCATTTTCTCTGCTTGTATTTTGGCCATTTAATGTAAAACTTTTGTTGCAATGGGTATAGTGTAGATCAAAATAGTAACCAATGAACAAGAAAACAAAAACTATTGTGAAGAAAAATAAACATCTGTACTGTTCAAAGGAGTCTCAAAAGCAGATTTTCCGTAAAGTAAGTGAATTTTCTACTCATTCAAGTTCATAGTTCCCTGTAGAAATGACAGAGCCAAATATGAAGACCATTAAATCTGCTGAAGCTCAGTCTAACACATGCAAATCTTTACCCTGAGAAATAAAATCTCTTGCTATAATATCTGTTTTAATCACATTTGCCAGTGTAAAAATTGTGGCTAAAACAATGAGGCCCAGATGTATTTCGACCTTTCAGAAAAAACAGAGTTGGAGGCCTATACAGTCCTTCTTCACTTGAATATAGGAGGTGTTTTAGAGAAATTACTAATCATTCCTTATGTAAGGCGAGGCTGCAGAATAAGGTCTGCCGTGAGCATCTGTTGAACAAAAACAATTTGTGATGAGCCTCTTGTTTTTCAGAGGTGTTAGGATTCAGGCCTCTGAGCTGGTTTATCCTCCATAGCACACCAGCACTCTGTGACTTTCATATTATCAAGAAGTACTCAATTCAGTGTGAGAAGTTAAGACTTGTACTAGCACCCCATTTCTCCCACCCTACCTCTTCTGACCTGAAAGTTAGCCAATATACCTATTTTTAGTTCTAGTAATTACCACTCTGAAGAAAGACCTGAATCACAGCACTTACCATTATAATAAAAAATATGAATGGACTGTACTTGAACTACTCAATAAATAGGAATCAAAAGTTATGTCAAATCATGCTGACTATAGGTTGGTATAAACCTTTCTTTGACTCAGGAAAAAGGTCACTCCATCAGCACTGAGAGCTACTGGTGTTTCTGGATGCTGAGTTCCCTGTCAGTTTATTGGAATTAATGGAATACAGACTAGATACAGTCTGATCACAGAAAGAGTCTTAAAAATATTTTTCAAATAAACATTTGTGCACAGTCTTGATCTGATATTTTATCAAAATATACACACTTCTGTAGTCTGCAGAATACAAGACCACAAGTGCCCCTTGCAGATGAAAGAGAAGACTTGGAGTTTGCTGGCTGTTGTTAGCATTCCTTTAGACCAAACCCCAAGAAAGGTCTGTATTCTGCAAGGACTGCCTTCCTCATTGACTTAGGGAGTAAAAGGAAAGCAGAACTACAATACTCACGGAGCCCCACTGGAAATAAATAAATAAATAGAAAATTTTCAACTATTGCTCAATGATCAGAATATTTTTTCTTTCGAATATCCCTTAAATTCTGAATAGCAGTTTGGAAAATAGTAAGTATGTAACATAGATTTCCACCTGAAATTTTAATCTTGTAAAAAGAAAAATGGATAAAATTAATGACAATCAAGTATGAGTCTTACATCAAAGCAATTCTAGTGTGTTCCAATACAAGAGTGAATATACCACTGCAGAGAAATATGTCAAATAATCCTAAGATTTAAATTATTTTCTTTCTATTTACAGAGCAAATGTATTTACTAGAGTAGTTTTAAGAACCTTTGAAGAACAGTACTTGGCTGCCTGAAAAATATTAAAAAGCCATTAAAATGTGGCATTTGTACAATTCATGTAGACAAAAACTGCAGGAAATCTTAAAAGTCATGCTGCCTTCTGAATAATCACTGGGAATACCAGCATTACTCACACCACATCACTAGCTACTCCTCAGTCACAAACAGATGTAATTAAGGAATGATTGGAAAACGTGAAAATGTATCTTACTGGGCTACCAAAATTATTTTTTGTCACCTCAAGAGATGCATAAAAAAGACCATGTCAGTAACAGACAAAATTTTTCCTCCCAATTCATACTTTATACATAAACAAATCCATTTTCACCAAACTGGACCTCTTGCCTTGCTTTCAGTAATATTTAGATACACTCAGTCTCACATGAGAACAATACAGGTACATTTTTCCTTGTTCATCATCTCTTTACTCACAGTCTTGCTTATTTAATTACACCCACAGCAGAACTTGCTACATTTTACAGGGACAAACCATTTTACATTTCAAAAGTGGCTCTTAGTAATTCAACCTAGCTCCCTGCTATCCAGACACATTAATTTCTTTATTCTCAATAGAGTGCTGAATTAACACATATCCCAACATTCGACAAGGAGCAGCACTTTAGGGGCCTCGATCCAACACGACTGAATTATTGATATGACACTGCTTCCTGAATCAAAAAGTCTTCCTTGTCAAAAGCAATCTCCAGCTCCTACAACTTTCTGCTGCTGCTCTTCCTTTCTCTCCCTGCTCTTGCACCTTGATTTCCCCTGGAGGGATACTCATCTTTTTTCAATCCCACTTGACTGGGTCCTTCCCTGTTAGGTACAACCCTAACACTCCTGCTCCTTCTAACTTTGGATGTATTGGCCATCTGCTCAGAAAAGCCCACAGTTAAAAGCAGTGTGATGCTGTATGTAAGTATTTGAAGGAAAGGTGTCAAGGGGTTTGAGCCAGACTCTGCCCAGCGGTGCCAACCACTAGGTCAATAGGCAGCAGGGAGAAACTGCTGCACAAGAAACTCCACCTGAATAACAGGAAGAGCTTCTTTACTGTGTGGGTGACCAAACACTGGAACAGGTTGTCCAGAGAGCATGTGGAGTGTCCCTCACTGGAGATATTTATGGACTGCCTGGACACAAACCTGTGCCGTGTGCTGTAGGATGACCCTGCTTGAGCAGGGAGGTTGGACCAGATGACCCACTGTGGTCCCTTCCAACCTCACCCATACTGTGATTCTGTGATCCTGTCCCAGAAGGCTAAAATGCAACAGATGTATCTGAAGGACTTCTGAATACTTCTATAACTCTTTACAAACCACAGCTCAGAAATGTGAACACAGAGAAGCAAAGAGATTCTGTCATTTCTAATGCAAAAAAGAAAATAGACTGAAGGACAAAGGAAAAATATTACCATTACTCTCCATTTTGTGAACTGATGGATGAAAAAAAAAGATCAGCTTTAAAAAAAACCTCTTACTACTGCATGTAAACAAAGACATGGCTTTGAAAAAACACTCAGAATAAAGCAATTCCTTTTGTGACACCATGAATTTTCCAAATATGTCAAAACTTTTTACTCTAAGTCCTTGAAAATCTGGTCTTAATCTTAGACACTAAGCAATTTTGATCCTTTCTGTCCTTGCCTACCATCCCCCAAATCTGTTCCCAAAAGGATTCTATAACTGTGAAGTGTGTTGCAGAGCTGAGTATTAATGCAGTGCATTTTCTGTTTCACTCAAGAACTTAATACATGAACTTAATACTCAATACAAGAATACACATTTCTTAGTTTCATGTATGTATATATTTTATGGCAGCTAAATGCCTGTTCTCAACATGTGTCATTAATACCAAGCACCTGTAGTATACAGACATTACTTCAGAACACCACACTATTCTTATGAGTAACAACTCATCCTTTACATCAGATAAAAAAGAAGTAACAGTTTCTGATCTCAGATTACAGCTGTGATGTCGCTGATGGAAGAATATTCTGTTTAATAGAACGACCTGTGTTACCTTTTGTTAGGGAAGTGTCAACTGTGAAAGGCTTCATTAAAAAGAGAGAATGAATGAGCAAGACAGAAAAGCCCTTTAAGAAAGTTGGGCTGTCAGGTTTTCTCCAAGGAAAGTAACAGTTCTTTTCACACTGCTGTGTGAACTGAATTATATTTGACATTTACTCCAACTCAAACCTACCTAAAAGTTACACAGTCAATCAACATTCATTAGAGTCAAGCAGATTTATTAAAGTGTTTTCCTCTTCCCTTCTTCACACCCCCACCTTTACAGATCCTCCATCAGTAACTTTCCAACACAGCAACATGTAAGACAGTCAACTTTTAACTGAGCTCTGTGCATGGCATATTCTAGCTTAGTGAGCTTTATGAAGGTGGTGTGTACCCATGAAACTTGAGAGATAAGTTTAATTGAGAGGCAGGTATCACTGCTGATCCACAGCTGCGCACCGCTGCCCTTTACAGGACCTGTCCGAGGCTTTGCGATAGCAGCCCTCTGCTATCAGATATTTGCCACCAGGGGTTTCAGGAGAGTTCAAAAGCTGTAACATTTGAGATCCCTATCCTGCCTGCCCAGCTTCTACCTCTCAATCAAGTTTTGATAAGCCATCACTTGTACAGCAGGTTGTGAACTTAGAGATTAGACAACAGAACGCACTCAGCTGTGCTCAGAGCATGCCAGTGTTGGTCTCAGTGCAGTGAGCTGGGGTTGCCATGTGATAGCATTAAGCTGTGCTCCTGTTCAAATGCAGGGCATGCTTCAGGTAACTGAAAAACCTTTTATCTCTCTGTGATATAAAAAAAGACTATAAAACCCTATAAAATACTGTGAAAAGTTTTGCTGTGTGTCTTAGTGTTAACTCTGAGCACCTGATAGTGCTCAAATACATCTATTATGAGGCTTTCATTTGTTGGAAGAACTGATCTAAAAGGCAGCCTGCAACACATATGTAAACAGCTGAATCAGTTATGCATTAAACTATTGACACCAAACAATTTTAAGCACTCATTTACCATAAAAAGGCAGAGCAATTGCTGTATTTTTCCTAACTATAAAAGGCTCACAGTTTCATACCTTTTAAGTCTAGAAAAGGCCACTACAACAGTCTCTCATGGGAGCAACACAGCTGAAACTGGATGTGACAGTACTGTAAATTTCTAGCATCATTTTCACACTGGCAAAATTTTGCGGCGTTGCTGGATTTTCCCCAGATCTCTGCTAATTACCTCTTAAATATTATGCTACCCATACTTGTCATATAAAAACCACTATGATCTAAACTTTCAAAATGGGACAACTTTATTTCTAATATAGGGTTCACTGCACATGTCCCCTTTAGCTGTAAAATGTAGTTCATGTCAAAAAGCAGAACAATCCAAAGATCAAGAGGGGCTGGTGAGTGTCATACTAACACCAGCCTACTAAACATCATATCAAACAAATCCACCATGGAGGGGTGTATGAATACTCCAGGTTTTATTGGAAGATATTGGGACACCATTAATATCCAATTCTCTCCACATTTATCTCCATTTATCTCTACATTAATGGAATCATATTTCAGCTGAAGAAAGGTCATCAGCTGTCAAGGAGGAGCATTAGCCACATTAGGAATTGCAGAGGCAGCGGTGGCAAATAAATTTGGCTCATGAAGTACGCTGTATTTTTTGCCTGAAGCCTATTTTCAAGCAATTTTTCAGTGCCATCGATTACATCAACAAAGTGAAATTCTTTGTTTTTACCAGACTTGAAAGACCCGCTCTTTAAAATAAACAAACAAAAATTCCACTTTACATAGCTCCTTTCTTTAGCCTGTGTCTCAGAAAATGAACTCCGTGCAACCAAAACATTCTCTCTGGCTTTAGGACAACAGCTGGGGAAAAAAAAATACAGTAAGATCACAAACATGCATGGCTGTCAGTTTTCCATCTGAACTGTTCACTAAACAACTTACCTTGGTTGAAATCCAAAAAGGTTCCATTAATTTTAATGGAATGACTTTGGAATTAAACTAGCATGGAGCACAATTTGCACAATTTGCTCCTTAATGACAGTTATTTGCAGAAGGGAAGCTGTTTCATGTAATCAGTCTGAACACCTGCTTTTGTAATCAGCCTGTGGAATCAGACAGATTACATGATTACTACCAAACATTGTGCAGATACATTCTGAGAGAATTCATTGCTACTTCATAATTTTAATGAAGGTGGCAGAAAAAGACTCACTGAAGAAATAAAAATAAGGTTCCATCTCAGCAGGTATTAGGAGGATGGAAGAGAAGCATGACGCTTGCCCGAAGCCTGTTTCTGAAATAGATTTAAAACTTCTAAATCAAAATTTTCCACCAAAATTCCAGAGAAAAAGTCATCATTTGATAAGCTCCACATGGGGCTTGAGATCAATCTGCAATCCACTGAGATCATCCTTATCTTTAACAACATTTTATATTATCAAGGGAAAAAGGAATTGGCAGTGGACAGGATAACCCCTCAGACTCGCGGTACAATATGAAAGACTTGTGTGGATGATGAAAATTAAGACACAAACCTCTTCCCAGTGAGATCTGCTATGAGGTTCCACCATTGAATAGAAACTTACTAGAAAAAGTCAAAAAAGTATAATTTTGGCATGCCGTCCACAAAGTCACTGGGCATTTGAACACTTTTTGTTTCTCTTTTTAATTTCTAATTATGTTGTAAAATAGTTTTCTTCAAAGACCACACTCAGTAACGTATCTGACACCAAACAAGCTGAGAAATAGCATCAATTCAAAAATCTTGCAGATAGTGAGCTTCACATTGGATTTGTATAATAACTAGTTCAGAAGAAAGCAATTGGACTGCATAGCATGCAGTATGCTTCAGCATATTCATAAACAGACTGAAAAATCACTGAAAAAATAAATCTCCAGTCTATTATCCTGATACACAGCAGCAATACAAAGAAGCAACTAAGATACCTGACTGTAAGGACTCAATCATAACAGTATTATGATATTTTCAATATGAGGAACTTCAACATTGAATTCAGTACTCTATATATTAAAAAAATAAGAATATTGCATCTTGAACATATAGTATGCTTTAAATCCAAAAAATTACAAGTTTCTCTTAGCAGTGTGAAAATACCTCTGTGTGATGTTTGAGCCAAATTATTTTGCTTAGAAAATCAAGTAAATACAAGTCTTGGAGATTGGTGATTTATAGCATAGGAAAGTTTCTTTGAAAATGTTGGTTATCTTAAGCCTTTTAATAAAATTCCTCTAGTTATAAAGAAAACCCAAGAGTATTCTAGCCGTTTTTTCAGTTTGATTATGGACTATGGCATGGAAATGTTATTTTTCTGCACTTTTTTTCATGTAAAATAACCTCCAAACCCCAAAACTAAGCAAATGACAGTTCTCCAATGGACAGATAAGCTTCCAGCTCTTGAATTCAGCCCAGAAACACTCAGGTGCTCATGCTTCCAGTGTTGCCTGCACCATCTACAATTTATCAACTCTCCCAATTACCTGGGGACTGAAGAGTTTTTTGTAATCATAAACTTGCTAACTCTATTATAATAACGGACATACTGTCAAGCAGGCTCTTGAAACATTGAGATGAATTACCATTTTCTCAGTGACAGAGTAACCATAATGAATGACTTAATTTTTAAAAAGTTGCATGCATAATTACACATGCAAGTAGATGCAGATATGGGACTGCATCTCACGTACATGTTTACTGAAGCAACAACTGAATTTTCATCATCACTGTGGACATAGGTTAGAGTTTTGTGCTTACAGAGATCTATACACTTTTATACATACATGTTCCAAACATATGAACAAAGCCACTCAAGACTGTTGCTGGAAACAAATTATAATTTTCTGGTTTCATGTTTGGAAGAAAAGCTAAGAAATCAAGTTACATAGAATAGGAAAGGCTAAGATTAAGATAAAATTTCAATGCACATTTGATTGGCTACAAATTTTTTTATCTGACAGAAACACAGATACAATATTTTTTCCTTAGTATTTACAACAGAACCTCTTGATTTCCTCTACCAAAAGCACTTCTGTGTTGACTACCAGTCCATGTAATGTGGTATGATGAAACCACACATCATATCTTGCTGGAAAGAAACACATAATGTGCCACCATTTAATCAGGTTGACCAAGCACAGTTCCATTTGTTTGGTCAGCCATGCACAAACCTGCTCACATGGTTTGTGTGTGGCTGTATTTGCAGCGTGCTCTTGGCACCACAATAGGTCTTTTTTACATTACGAAAAGAAACCAAATCTTGATGTGCTACCTCAGTATTTACTCCCTCCACATTTCTATGATTTCCTGCTCTATCTTTAGGAGAACTTGCTGGAACTCAAAATCAGAAAGAAACCATGAAAACATTAATTTTTCTTATTGCCAGACCTTCTGTCTGGTCTAGTGCTAGAGAATGCCTTTCCTACATTCACTCACAGCGAGAGACCTCCTGCTGTATGAGCAGATCCGATGAATCCAGTAGGTTTACTCCTGCACGTAAATGCTAATGTACACGACAAGTAAAGTCATTGAAACTGGACTCCAACATGTTATTTGTTTACAGTAAAACCCCACTCTTTTTCACAGATGTGCTTGTTCAGCTCCTAATATTCCAGCAGTCCTGTCTCAGAGATATGGATCAGAAATGCTGGAGCTGTAATTGCCAAAACTTACACTGAAGTTGCTTGTGCAGCCTTGGCTCAGCATCTCAGGTATTCATCACAAATTAGTCTTTGAGCATCTGTTCCCTTCCTTCTTGCATATAGTCCCACATACCTTCTTCATTCCCTGGCAAAAGATCAATACCTAACCTTCAAAGCCTGTTTACTACCCAATATTAAAACAATCAAGTAGTAGATATGGAAAATAAAAATTCAGTCTAAATTTTACCTAAAGCCAGCCAGAACTATAAGCAACTGAAAAGTCCCACATTAGGAAATGCTAGGGAACTTTAATGACAATCACAAATACTTGGATCATCCCTTTGACAACACATGCAGCATGATCCCATAATTTTGCTATCTGTGCATTTTATTTTCTATTGCCATGATATCTGCTGGCAATAATGTATTGCTATTAATGTGTTATGAAAGATGTCTGATATGATTTGCTTCAAACCCTGCTATCTTGTCTGTACCTCATATTAGCAGGAGGTTTATTTAGGATCTGTTGCTCAGTGTTTTGTACTATACAATTCCTAGCTCCATCAGCGTGCAGGGAACACAGGGAGAGGATTCTTGCTTTGTACCACCAAAATCCTTTACCAACATCTTCACTTCCACTTAACAGAAAAGTAAATTTTTGTCTGCTCTTCCCAGTTTTACAGACTATGAGATATTTCTCCTTTCACACTGACTGGCTTTATTGCAGCCTTATTTCATGTCTTCCCTATTGGCCCTTTTTACAAACATGTTAGGGTCAGGTTACATTTTCAATAAAAAGAACCTGAGTTTAATTTATTATCATGTTAAAAGAGTTCTTTATCTATCATTGCTATCAATATGATGTCATCTCTGGGGCTTTTTTTGATTGCTTAGTATATGACCTATTGGACACTCTGTACGTAACAAGATTCACATTTGGTGAAGCTGAAGTTGAAGAAGACCTATTTCTTCCTTTGCTCCTGTTTGAGTGCTCTTGCCCTAAAATATGTCCAAAGGGAGGAGAAGCTTTCTGCCCTCTGGTTATATTTGTTCTTTATCATGTTCTTGACGCAGAGCTGGAGGCTTAGGCAGGGAACACTGTACTACTTAGTGGGCATATTTTATTTTAATGGATTTCAGCTATTCTTGTGTTTTAAGTCACCAGAAGCCTTTAAGCTACAAGCCTCCAGTAATCCATTTAAATATTGGGAAAGTGCTACATAAGCATTAAATGCAATTGTTAATATCTTCTGGGGGCTCCAAACAGCTCAGATCATTCTTAACTGGCCCCCTTGGCTGCCACACAGAGCTGTATTATTCATTTCTGGAGGGAGATGTGTCCAGTCAACTTTATCCACTGCCAGATATGTTTATTTATTACAGCACTTCAGTACATTCCCTAAGCTCTTCTGTTCAATAGCTGGTGGAAGAGGCAGGATTAAAAGACTGCTTCTCAGCATCTTCAGCTATCTTTACATTTTTCTTCAAAGACATGTATAGGACAGAAGCTACCCCATGGCTTTTAGAAGCAGAGATGATAAGTGATCCTCTTTGGCTGTAAAGCATACCTTGCAGCTGTCCCTGATTTTTACTTCTAAAGTTCACTACCCTCCTTGATCTGGATTGTAACTTCGCTGAAAAACTGAGGCAATGAAATGTCAGGTAACAAAACAAGGCAACAACCTTTTGGAAAAACATGCTCTTTAAAAAAAAAAAAGCAACAAAAATGAAGGACTTCATGGTTTAGTGCAAAATTTAACAGTATGTCTGCTTCCAGGCAAAAACATATTAATAATTTGTTTAAACAATGAATTTTTCTGATGCCACAGATTCTTAAGGTACTCTCTACATGGAAGGGTCAGAGAAAGCAAGAAGCCAAACGTCTTCAAAGGTACTCACTAAGTGAATTTTCACTAAGTGAAAATTAATGCGATGCTTTTTTCCTCTTTTAACATACCCATAGGGACTGTTCTATTAGCCAAGAATATTAACAGGTTTCACTATTCTAAACACAAAATCACCATTTGAAAGCACAAATTTCCTCTGAATATTCTCTAAGCCCAGCCCTCTCCCATCTTCACCCTCCTTCCTTCTTGGCTTCCTCCCCTAAAGGGAATCCTTCAGATTCAAAGGTGGCATATTACAGCTGGGAACCCAAATGCAATGGGTTTGCATTTATTTGATTTAGGAAATAAACTGCCTTTTCAAAAAACTTACCCAAAAGTATCTTATTCCATGATGTGACCTACCCATGCAGCTGGTCTTTTGACAAATAATAAAATACTTGCAAGTCTAGAATAGCTTAGGTAAGACAAAATCCACATGCTAGCATACTTAGCCTAGATTCAGCTAAAAAAAAAACAAAATGGAAGCATTGAATCCTTAATATTTAGCATAATCCAACAATACCTTACCTATATATTTTTTCAAAGAGAGATTGTTTTTTTCTTTTCCAAAGACGCAGTTCATTCTTATTAAGGGACAGAAGACCATACTCATGTGGCACAAGGAGCATGAAACAGTTGTCTACTAAGAGGCTGCTGCTCATTAAATTTTTTGGAAGGCTTATTTCAGACAAGACAGATTTATTGGGTAAGGAAGATTAAGGAGGTTATTGCTTCTCAATTACCACTAGACACAGCAGTATATAATTGTGCTTCATATGACACAGTCATCATTGTGTGGATATGTAACTTGCCTCAGCCTTTCACCCTCCCTTCTGCCCATCTATGCTTGGGACTACAGCTGTGTCTAAATTCAACATATTCACCAGGTAGGGATTACCTCACATTTTCTATGCACTGCACGAACATTAACTTATTAACCTTCATCAGAGCCATGGGAGATTCATCTGAAACCTATTCAAATCCCACTGGAGGGTATGGGAAGATTCAGCTTTGAATGAGGCTTGCATATAAGTACAGCAAAACATAAGATTCTGTTTAACTTAATACTACAAAACAACCCAAACTTCAGTCAAGGTCAGTTTCATCCTCTCGATTATTTACGGATGTTCCCACTCCTCTTGCTGTTTAAAACATTCCTGTTACTTCTGGTTCTGCTTACAGCAGCCAGAGTGTTACAGCAAATCTCACAGAGAGGACAAAATGTTCAAGGCTCCTTGTGGTTTCATCTGACCATTTTTAATATTTTAAAGCAAGGCTTATGCTATGAGAAATGAAGATTTTATCTAAATCGTTACTGAATGGACCAGGGTGCTTGGTTTGATTGCAGCATTTTTTAGCCTATGCATTTCTAAAGTTTATGATTGTCACAGAGTACAGTAAGCACAGGATATAACATTTTTCTAAGGTATCTAAGCATACATTTTCTATTGATACATATTCTTGTAAGTAATTTATTCACAGTAAAAATTATCCTAGCTATTGTTAATTATGAACAATAGAAAAATTAAAAAGTGTGACTCAGTGCTATTTCTACTGTGATTACTTAATGAAGTTTTTAAAACTCAAAATGAACCAAATACTTAAATTAATTAAGTCCTAACATAAAGGCTTTTTTTCTTTATAGCTATGATAGATTAATTACTTATAAAAGGAATAACATAACTGGAAATGTTCAAGGCAAGTCTGAATGGGTCTTTGAGTCACCTGGTCTACTGGAGAGGGGTTGAAATAAGATGATCTGAAAGGTCCCTTCTAACCTAAACCATTCTATAATTCTATGATATAACTTTCAGAAAACTTCTTATATTGCTGAGATATTTGGTGTTGAGATTTTGGGTTTGCATTTGGGGTTTTGTAAATAACTAATGGCAGAAATCCTTAACATAAAAATAATAATGTTAAATTAAAAACCCAGTTATACTACAGCCTTTTCCTAAAGGGCACAAAGATATAATATTGATTCTGCTTGCTAAAGCGTATCAATTCATGCCAAACATAGTTAAATTCTTCAGGTTCAGTTTGAAAATTCTGCATTTATTTCCCAAATGACCAAACAACTGCCACAAACTTCAAAAATCATGAAGAACCCAACCCATCCTGAAGTGGACCACTGCGACTCTTTCCTTTAAATATTAGTACATAGAAAAAGGAAAACTTCAATTAGTATGTGCATTAAACTAAGTAGTATTTTCCTTGTGTACTTCCCCAAAGCTTTTTCAGAATTCATGAACCATAACAATAGGACTGAGAGAACCTGAGTCCAGATTCAGAAAAAGAAAGGTTCTCTAGAAAACTCTTCCAGCCACCTGGTAGCTGAAATACTTTAAAATGTTATAGCAGAACTTACCATCAAACAGAGTCCTCCAGTAAACATAAATCATGTTATCTAGGGTTTCCCTACTAAAAAATAAATTATGTAAAACAAACTTTCAGCTAGAGGCCAGGTTTGAAAAAGAAACAAATATTTGGAGGAACATAAAACACCTTTGCAAGAAGCGCAAAAGAAAAGCTTGTCTGTTTCTGCACATTCTTTCTACTACTCTCTTTTATTCCAACAATTTTTCAATCTCTTCTTGTTCAGTGATGAATGTTTTGGGAAATTTTGAAATTTCTTCAGTAGACAGTTGTACAACAGGTAAAGGGCTTAGGCAGGAGAACATTGCTGTAAAAATCCTTCTATTGGAAGATCTGTATTTCTGACTCATTGGAAAGAATGTGCCTATTAGAAGGAGCACAAAAAAAAGCTGACTATAAAGTATAACAGGACTTATTGAAAAACTTATATACATCTTCTGCAAGCCAAACACTGTATCATAATTATCAATAAAGGCAACTTCCAACCCTGAGCAGCTGGTAAAAACAAATAGATTAGTACTTGAATAAATAGATTGATGTCCCCCTGCAAATCCTGGTTTAGGATTTTATTCTCACAAACTGTCATGAAGAAAATTATTAATTTGACTATAACAGAACTTTGGCAGATGGGATGACCTTGACTCACAGTGTGAGATGCTGTCCTGGCACAAATACAGGATTGCAATTTTAGGCAACGGTTTTGACTTTAAACTACAGAATTATAAAACCTCCCAGGGTAGGAGGTTGCACTTGATTTCATTTACTTTATTTTGACTTTTTTCATGCATCCAAGCTTGTCAAAGAGGGAACTAGATGGTTGCTGTATTATCTGACAACTACAGCTACAGGGTATACGGGTATTGTGAAGAATTTCAGCTGGATAATTTTTTGGATGACAAAATTTCACTATACAAAGTCCTTAGGACTTTTCATCTACTAGAATCCAAAACACCACGCACAGCTTTATATTCTCCTTCAGATCTTCTCTATTAATATGGTACACGCTTGAGAGGCTTATCTTTTACAGAAAAACACATTATGCAGCTTCAAGAAATTTGCTAATACTTTTATGTCACATTGGTCAAACTATGATGAGACACAAAAGCATCAGACTAATAATACAGAATCTCAAAGTAACAGGCTAAATGGAAAGCATTTATGCTAAACTATAATTTATATATTTTTTCTTTATAACTAAGGTAACTGATAGAAAATAGGATACTATATTAATGGCAAAACCCCCAACCCTTTAGGGTTGGTCATTTTTATCTTAGCCTGGGCTTGATTTGTGCTTAAGCTAAAAGAGGACATCAGTTCTGGATTCCATTTTCACTTTCCTGTTCAATGACACACACGCCATTGAGGTTTTTTCCTCATCTGGTTTTAGCTGGAAAAAGAAAATCACAAAGAAATACAAATTACACCAGATGAGCCCAAGGCACACTACATGTGCTTCACATTTCAAATGTTAAATAATTTAGATCATACAACTAATGAGAAAAAACTTCTGCAAACTGGTTAGGTGGGCTTAAGTGGGCTTAAGTCTGAAAACAAACAAGAGAACAGACAAAGAGAACAAATGAACATGAGTGACTAAGGCTACAGTCCTCAGAAGAGTAAAGGAGAAGATGAGATAGTGCTGCTTTTAAAGGGATAAAAACAAATGTTTAATTTTTAAATCAACTTCTAGTGCCTGACTTTGATATATCATTAGTGTTCATTTCTCTATTTCTTCAAATATCTGTAACAATACTGAACTGAATATTGGAAGAAATGCTGAAGCAGGATTTCACTGGGGTCACAAAATGTGTTTAACGTGCAAACAGATTTCTTACTTAAAAAGTGGGTCTCACTATAGCTGAAACAAAATCGCTTCCAAAAAATATGTCTGGGAGCTGGTCACCTACTAGGTGGATTCAAAGCAGGAAAGTAGGCCTAGTGCAATGAGGAATTACAGAAATATGATGGAGAAGGCAGTAGTCTTGCAATTAAAAATGGCCACTGTTTACAGACATTTAGCCCCAAACAGATTGCACAGCCCCCTTAACTGCATACAAATAAATAGAGATCTGGCTGAATGTTTATGCTTTCCCTTCTTTGGCAAGAAAATACAACAGCTATATGCATCTCGCAATAAATGCTGCCCCATTTCCTAAAGCAGCTGCCTCTGGCCACCAGCAATTCTTATTAAACCCTTTCTTCCCTCTCTTCCCAGCAGGGCAGCACGTTTCAGCAGTACAAACTGCACCCCAGTGACCACCCCTCCTGCTCCAGAGGCTGTCATTGTCTGGGCTGACTCTCTGCCAAGGAATCACAATGAAGAAGCCTCTTCACTTTCCTGTCTATTACACTTTCCTGTAAAGATGCTGATGATGGTGATAATACCTTTCTAATCACAAAAATAAAGGGGAATGATAAGGGCTGTAAATGATTTACACAACACGCTGATATAATGGGGAGCAACATTTAAGTGGAAAATGCATTTCAGTTATGTCAGCCACAAAAAATAGATCACAAAAGCATATTGGAGCTTGCAGTAACATTTTCTGCTAATTAGTGGTGGAGAGAGAATGAGGAAACTGGCCTTCCAATACCCATCACTAATGAGACTCAATTCAGGCCTTTTACATAATCTACTTATGAGAGCAAAGAAAATCCCCACCCTATCTGATAGATACATATTGGGATAAATTTCCCAGAGAGATTTGCCTCAATCATGAAAGCAAGCAGAATGTTAAGACTTTGATGTGAAGACGGACGCTTAAGATGAAAATCACTCTACAAATTAAAAAACTGTGCCTTCTAAAATAACAGCTGGAAAAACTTCTACAATCAATACAGAATGACTGATTGATAATGGTGTCTCAGAGCAGAAAAGCCAAAGCTTTTCCTGGGCACAATCGTTAAGCATTTGAAAGTGCTTATATGCTCTGAATAAACTTAATCTGAAGTTAATGTGCTAGTTTGCCCTTTCTTTAAAAAAAAAATTACACACATAAGGATGTACCTGTGGACAACTGCAGTTAACTGAATCAGTCCTTCACGTGCAAGTATTAAAAGAAATTTAAGTGTGTGCTTATAATATTTTCTTGCAGCATCAATATCTTTGCTAGTCAGATACTATTTCACGACTTTTTACAGAACCAAACCCACCAGTTCCATCAAGCTCATAAAAAAGCTACTGCTCTTTCTTGGCTATTTAAAAAATAAGTTTCTTTTTAGCCTTAGAACAAAAATACCACAATACAGAAATCCACAAATTAGCTACCATGTACTGTGAAAACCCACAAAAAAGGCAGATGCAGACAATGTCCTATAAACTTGCAGGATGCTTACTCAATGACCTGTACATGCTGGGCAAAAACTAGCCATAGTTTACCAAAATATATCTAGCAAAACCAGTTGATGACACAATTGTTGAAAGATTGTACAAAAGATAGGCTGGGCATTGCCAATGACAGATTTTCTCCAAAGGGTTCAACAAGAAATCAAAAAAAGTATATACAATAATAATAGCAACTACAAAAACCTTGTTTTACACTGGCACTATTGCACACACTGATCTTTTTGCCAAGGTATATTCCCTTCAGGTACAGACCTGACCCAAATGGTGATGTTCTCTGACATGGGATTCAGAGCAGCCAGGGAGAAAAGCAGCAGGATTTCTACTACTACTTGCATCTACAACGTCCACATGCATCTACTACTGATTTTAAACATGCAAATGGTTGTTAGGGTCTAACACGGCAACCAAATTTGGAATCATATGAAATTTACCTACTTTGCCAACACAAAATTTATCTATAATTTTCAGCAAATCAAATGAACCTGAAACACATTGTTTAATCAACTCTATACATTGTAAGGTCCAAACAGAGGACAATACATTAGAAACATGCTATGATTTAGAAAACCTTTGTTCAGGAAGCGACCTGAATGAAGTCCACCTCAGTGATTTTTCTTTAAAATCCCTCGAAATATGTATTTTATGCAAACTCAGGTAAGTTGAGCAGTTTTGAGTTTTACCATATGGATCTATGGGGTTTCTTCTCCTACTGGAACACTACATGAAAGGTGTTTATTGCTACACTTCAGAAACAAAAACTAAGAGTAATTCATGAAAGCAATGTAGAAGAGTTAAAATCACTAAAATGAGCTAGCTCATCTCAGCCATAGTTGCTAAGCAATGGTTATGTTATCCTGCTTTTAAAGTGTTATCTGTATACATACACATCTTTTCTCCATGGCATGTCTGCATGTCCTTGCATATCGTCCTGTACCCTTTGTAACTTTCCTCCACAGGAAAGCAAAAAGACCACAGTAAATTTTAATTCATTTCTGTTGAAGTTTTAGCTGATTAAGGTAAAGGATGACATGATTTGACCTCCCATTAAGAAATGTGAGCAAGTGTTGCTTTTCCAGACAAATTATCAATAACATTTTAATTAAGGTTTGATTGAGCCAAAGCAATTATCACATGGCAGCAGGTAGTGAGCAGCAAAGAGCTCGGGGTATCATTCTTTCCCTGCAAGGGCTGGAAGAAGACAGGGTAATTACTATTGACGAGGCTAATCTTCCAGTCTTCTAACCTCAGGCATGCTCAGGGAGACAAATCCCACTCAGCATTCCTTGTCGACAAATTGGTCATTTACATAAACATGTTTTCTCGCCAACATACACTATTGTAGTAGATTTCCCAAAGATGGCAGCAGGCCAGACACTTACTTAGCAGCCAATGTTCATGTCTTTTGCATAAACATATGTGCTTTTCTAGCCTTTACATATAAGTCTGGAGACTAAACCTTACCAAGGGCAAGTGGAGCTTTGGGTCAAAACCTACTGATGAGGGTCCCTGCCTTTGAAGTCACTCCCTATTATCATAACAGCACGCAGCTATAGTGCTTTTTTCCCCACTGGACATTTCCTGTCCCCCCAAGGAAACTTTCAAGGCTTTTGGAAATAAAATTACTGTTAGACAGAGCATGCACAATTTTTTTACATACAGGTTTAGCTGTCCAAAAGCATTACTTCAACACTGCATCTACATTATGCACACAACCAGTAACCCATGGCGTGCCCTGCCCAGGTTGTTTCAACACAGCATTTACGTTTGTTCTCCAGACACAAAACTGAACCTGGGGAATGGTATTATTTCATTCACACATTTTATTCACATGCAGATGCTGTATTTATTACTGTTCACCCCCTTGTCCCCTCAAAGATCAGACTGACTCCATTCACAAGGGATGAGAGCACCCTGCCAAGATGTTTATCTGCAAAGAGACTAATGTAGGCTGTTGCAGTAACAATTACTGATAATAGTGATTGCCCACCCAGGTCCTGGATATTTCTGTGGTCTTCTACATGGTATTGGGAAAATTAAAAAAAAAAAAAAAGGGAAAAAACCCTTATATCTACCTCTTATTAATTCTATGACTTTTTTTTCTTTTTTCTTTCTTTTAGAAAGTTTTTTAGATTAGGCAAATTCAAATGCTGCAGTATAAACTAAGTGGATACACAAAAATATTGACAGAATGTAGACAGATTTTTTAGAAAGTCACCTCTGTCATGTCCTTCAAACATTTTGCAGTCTATCCCTGCTGATGAACAGCTATCCCATCTCACAAGGCTCCATCACGAAAGAAATAGGATATCTAATTATTCTACATCCATCACAGGAATGATATAAGCTTGGACTAAGAAATAACCACCATGACATCTCATTTAATAGTAGATAGATTTAAAATATGATCTTTATAAAACAGATTTCCTTGTAAAAAAAATCAAAACACAGAAACCAAAAAAAGAAAAATCAAGCATTTCTGTACATCCAATTTAACATTCTGCATCTTCGCAATTATTTCACAAGAAATTTGCAAATGCATTTGCAAATTGTGATTACAGTCTTCCTAAGGCTAAAATTCCAATCATCATATGAGGCCTTTTCTGCTTCACTAAGTACATTTCTCTAAATGTTCCTGACTCCCATTGCAGGTCAGGGGAAATATTGTTAGTATTTATCACTTGCACAGTGGCAGAAAGAGACAATAATACACTTACTATGGACAGATGGATGCCATTCTGAAAGGCATAAAATCAAAGTAGGTAAAGAAATAAAAAGAGAATGGATAAAAGCATTCCTAAGCTCAGTACACATTTTGTTGTCTCAACTATGTTTGCTTTGCCTTCCACAATTCTTTGTAAATAAAGTCATAGCCCAATAAAAGGTGGGCAGCAATGTGTACAAACCCTGCAATATACACTCCTCTCTGGTATCATTCATGCTGAGACTAAATGGTGCAACAATATCCCAGTGCCTTATCTGAATACATTGCCAGGCTGCCTCCTGCCTCAAAAACCCTCTGTTTTACTTCTTACCTGGCTAAGGATTTTACCTACACTTCACTCTATAAAACCAAAAAAAATCACTGAATTTGATTTTGCTTCCACAAAAGGATTGTAGAAATTCACTATGGTGAGCAGTGTAACAAAGACTTTGGTTACAGGTAGTCCTGCAAGGAGCAAGGAGTTGGACTCGACAATCCTTATGGGTCCATTTCAACTTGAGACATCATCTGAGACTCAACAAGTAAAAACGGAAAAAGTAACTAAGTGAAAGATGAATTTATTAAAGTTCACCTGACAGTTCAATCCCTTTTGTCCTTGAAAAGTTTAGTTACAGCTTGAAGATGACAGCTGTAGATTTCCCTCCAAGGGGTTTCAGAGTTTTCTTTCAATATATTCATCATGCATTGATATTCTGCAGGGCTAAAATGAAGATTACACTTTCTCATATCTGTTGTCAGATACCAATAACATGGATTCTAGTAAGTCTGTAAGGACTTGGTCTGAAACTTTTCACTCTGTGTCCCAGTTCCTTACAGTCTCCTCGTGATGGGGTCAGCCAGGGAGGAAGGGATAATGCACTGGCTGTTCATAAACCTCGGGCTGTTACCTCCCTGTTTATCTGCTTCCGAGAATAGTTATGAATTTTGACATTACATTACTGCATTAATGAAATCAGAGGAAACCTTCACAATAAATATTGAGTGAGAATTGAAAAACTTTTGCTGTCAGGTTCCCAAGCTGGCCAAGGAAAATATCCCATGAGGTGCTTCAAGGGCACCACTGCTCCCAGAGCTGTAGGACCACAGGTCAGTGGGGCAGCATCCTGTACTGTGACCTTAGTCTGAATCTGATTGAAATAACACTGATAACATTTCCTCTGCCCTGAGTGGTGCAAAAAGTGTTGCTTCATGGGCTGCATAATTCAAAACCATAAAGAATTATATTCTCTCCCATTCCAAGCATCTCCTCATTGACAGGCACAGGTAGATGGCATTAGTTACCACACAGCTCCTGGAGCTCTTCATTTACCAACATGACTGCAATTAACCTTCCCACAAACACATTGCTGTTGCCATGGGAATCCACCCTGGACATGCAGACATTTCCATTCTGTGCTGCATATGCTGAGGAAAAGTTACACTTCTGACGACTGCGCTGTCACGAAGGGGTGTCAGAGCAGTGGTGAGCATCAGCATTTTGGTGAGAGATGGGATGACAGCTCAGTAGGAAAGTCATGACTGGTCTAACGAAATTAAGGCCACAAGAGGTGCCAGGGATCCCGGAAAGCCACGTCACAGCAGTTCAAATCACCTTTCCTCCCACTTCTCCAGAGTCAGCAATCACTGCAGAAAATAAAAATTTCAAAGCAGGAGGAAAACGTGCTGGAGACCACTCTCCTGCATTTCCACATATAAATGATATCATACTAAACAGCAAATTAAAAACAAACAAACAAAAGAATTAGCACTTTAGCCTAATCTACAATAGGCAGAGAAACTCAATAACGCTATTTATTTTTAAAATGAATGCAGTAGACTTATCTATCTGAGAAAACAAGAATCATAAAATCTAAACAGAATAGCACCTTACTAAATAATATTTAGTTTGCACACCACAATTTGCATTATAATCATCACCTATTTTCTTCTCAGAAAGGATTTCTAAAGACCAACATAATGAGATTTACAATTTATTGTATTTGTAATTGTACATTACCGTACGAATCTCGAGCATTATTTAAATTTATCAAATAATATTTATTAGTAGTCTAGGAAGCCTTTAATTCAAGATTAATCTACATTTGTCAAATACAGAACTAAAATACATTTTGAGTTGCATTATCTTTTCTTTCTAAAAAAATTGAATTTGTATATTCACTAATTTTTAAAATTCACTGCCCATTACATCTTTAGATCATTAACTCCTTTGGATCCTAATAACTATTAATGAAATCAAAAGTAAAAAACCCAATCTATTTGTAGATATGGGAAGGAATTTCTTACATAAAACATACTATTACAATGTAAAAGTACGAATGATGTGCTCCTCAATTTTCCACAGAGATACATCATCTGTCCATATTTAGGGAGGTAAAAAAGCACTCAGGCATCCAAAATTCAAATCAGGCAAAATTTAAGCAGAGTCCAAACACGAGAGCTACAAAATAATTTTCACTGTAACACCTCTCATACCTAATGGTCCCTGAGAACTTCTGCTTTCTCCTTGAAAAAAAAATCCTGGGATGTTTTGAGTTTGCTGTTGTACACTTGCTGACCTTCCTCAGCTCTGTCTGTAAATGCATGCCAGGTCCAGCTAAGACTCACAAAGTCAGGCATCTATGGGTCTAAAATTTGTGTCTACTAATCTGGGAGATGTACTCAGCCCACGCCCACAAGCATGGACAGCAAGAAGCTCAAAAAGGTGGAAAACCAAGAGCAGAAGACAGCAGCATTGCTCACATTTTCCTAATAGCATGTGATGGCTGAGCACTCTGCCTGGGAAGTGCAAGACCCAATATTCACCTTAAAACTAGTTATTTATTATTGTAGAAGAATAGGAATATAAAAAGCATAAAGCAGAGTCAGAAGGAAGCTGCAGAGTGATTTCTGAGCTGTGCTCTCTCCTGACAGATAAATGTCCCAGGAACGCTCCAGTCAGGCCACAGACACATTTTTGCATGCTGTCTTTGTTCACATTTTCCTGACAAATGGCTCACGGGCAATTCCAGGCTTCAATAGCATTAAGCACAATTCAGTTTTGTAGTGGCAACACCAATGGTTGGGAACTGCAGAATGGGCAGGAGCAGATTATCAGCATTTCAAGGGCAACAGCGGCTGGAAGGGCTTGTGTGTGAAAGGCTAATAGCAGGATGGAGGTACTGGGATCTGCCAGATTTGGAGGAGCTGGCTCTGGGGAACCAGGGATCACAGCTATTTAAGCTGCAGATGGTTGAAGATCTCTTTCTTTCTCTTCTCCCAAGCCATGTTTCTTCAGGGATCTCACTCTCCCCCCTTACTTCCTCATGACACTGCTGACAGTCTGCAGCTGCTGCTACACCTTGGCACTACGTCCTGCAGCCCCAGGCAACCGGCTCCTGCTTTGAGCTGGCCAGACAGACCAGCACAGTTCACATCTTGCACGTCTGACAGTCCTCATCTGTTTTATAAAGAGCACGTGCTGGAAGGTGGGACTGTGGGCTCCATTCCTGGAGCTGGATATTCAAAGAACAACTGTGATGATGTTCAGCAGTGTTGCAAATCCTCTCCCAGGTCACCTACAGACCTGCTGGGTGATACAAAGGGCTTTGAGGGAATGAAGGTGAGGATGCCTCACTGCCCTTTTAGGGCATTCAAAAAACTTTTGTTTAAGTTAGAATGAAAATTGCTTTTCTGCTCTTTTTGCTTTTTTTCTGCTAGAGACCTGCTCCTATTTTCACTGGGCTGGCCCAGAATTTACAGCACTCAATAGGAAGAACTGTAATGACAACAGTTTTTTTGAGCAGGCTATTTGATATTGACCTCAGCAGTGGTGGATCAGGCCTCTCTCAAAGAAACACACACATACATTTTTGCCCCTCTCAGTACAGAAGAAACCACCTACAACAAGGAGTTGGGTCTCTGTGCCAAAAATAAAACTGGAAGGAAATATATGATATTTCCATGTTCACAAATACATGAAGCACCCAGAACCATGATGGGTCTCATCACCTCGATTACTGAAAGATGTCCTTTACTTTTAATTATTTTCATGCTTGAGTGCAAAGCCTGTCATAGCTGAGTTTTTCACAATTGGGAGTATTTGTATATGCTCACTGTGTTTATGTATTAAGCACTGTGAATAAAAATACATGTGTATTAATGTACTCTACCACTAAGTAACTTCTTCAGTTTAAAATGAAAACACCATAATCAATTTTTGCTTTCTTCAAGGCACTGCTGTAACGTTAATCCAAGAGTGGAGGCAGAGTCTGTATTTCAGAGATTCTCCACTATGTAACTGCTTGAAGGCACTTAGCTAGGTCTTACAACTGCTTTTATCACTTTGAGTACTGAGCAATCTTCTCCCAATTACCAGTTACATCCTTCTGAAATAAAAGTGTTGGAAAGCTCCTGCACCTCTGTTTAACATTAAAAGTTACCATTTAGTCATTGTAACTTTCCAAATTGCAGCAGTTTTTTCTCATGGGGTTTCTATATGTTCTTGCCACTATGCAATCAGATACTTAAAGCAGACACTAAAAAGTCTAGGGAAAATTAGACACTGAACTATGAACTTTTCTTAGACAACTTTTCCCTGTGATTCATCCAATTAATCTGGGGAAGAAAAAAACAACAACCCAATAAAGCTGCCAAAATTTATTCCCCCCCCAAAAAAAATCCCCAGACCCAAACAAAAAAACAAAAACAACAACAAGGACCAATAAAAATAAACAAACAAAACCCATCCACAATGATGTAAAGCTATCTCAGATCTTGAAGAAAATTGGAGGTGACATGTCATCTGAGCTCACCTTGCAACACCATCCTATTGCAGGGCTGAGCACATTTCTGAAATTTGGATTTTATCAATTATGTATACTGTACACTGCTAGAAGATACTAGTGCAATCCTGAGAAGTCAGAAGTGCCAACTGGCTGAATCACTATATTTATTTAAACTTACATTCTGAACTTGGGAATCACTGTGAAAATTTCAATTAGTGCAAACTATGGTGTACTAATAAGCAGAGTACAGGAAAATATCCTAGTTGGCAGCTTTCATTGCACTGAATTCACGAGCTTGCCAGTGAAACATCACTAATGTGTTACCAATGGATGTTTGCTTATCAAAAAGAAATCAATCTAATTAAGAATTTACCCACCTAACACTGCAGTGTCTTTTTTGAAGCCATGTGTGCCGTGTCTCTTTCAAAGGTGCAGCAAGAATTTAGGACATCATAATATGACCCACTAGTTCTCAGTCCAGCACTTGAACAGGTGTCCTACTTTTGGAAATATTTTTGCTGCTATTTCTTTTCCTGTGTGTTCCCCATTCTTCATCACTTGGGTTTTAAAAATTTACTGCTTATTTTCTATTCCTCCAAATGTCATTTTCTATCACTCCCTGCTGTCTTCCTCTACACTTTTCTGGAGCTCAGAATTGAAATGGATTATCTGAACTCAGCACTGTCTCCAGAGGAGTCACCATGATGACAAAATTCAAGGAAATAAAAACATCTGAGTCACTGATTAGTCAGAGGAAAGGGCCAGACAGGACAGGTGGGGAGGAAAGGGAGACGAGCCCATGGTTATTTAAACCTCCCAAGTGAGTCACAATGAATAAAACCCCGAGCCCAGCTGAAAATAAGAAGTTAGGAATCAGGAATTATATACTTCAGCAAACATATTGATAGTGTTTCCCATAGAAATATTTTCACTTGAAGCACAACAGAGTTGCAAAGGGACTGTTTCTGAGTTGTATTTTAGAATATCTCACTGACAAACACACAGCAACACACCTTCACAATTCACCTTGTCTTAATTTACTAAGATAATCCACAACATGAAGGTATTTTGGGTTCTACTGTTGTGTAAAAATGATGGAGACTATTTCCAAAACCAGCCACAATTAGGTAGAAAGGGACTCCTCAGCCTTGTCAAGAGTGACAAGCAGTTGGAAGGAAAGCTTTTGGATAAAGTTACAGGCTGCATCCCTTTTCTCTGAAGGAGTGTCAATGTTGTGCATTGCAATAACAAAGGGGAAAAAGAAAAAATGAGAAGTTGTCAGGCACTGAGAGGGAGCAGCATTGATTTGGTATGAATTCAAAATGCAAACAAACAAAACACAAGATATCTTGGTACATATGTATAGCTTAGTACTTGATTTTGTCCCAAAATAGACAATTTCCAGACATAACATTCTAGCAGTACCAGGAAATCACTTTAATAAGTACTTTCTTGTTTGGTTATCACTGACTTATTTTTTTTCCATTAAAATTATAGATATGCTGAGTTACTGAAGTATCTATAATAAAATTATATTTAAGCATTAAAATAAGTTATTTTAAAACCTAAACAAAATGCCTGCAATGAGCAGGAAATGTCCCTTACTGAAGAATAGCTGTTATTATTATTGTTTCATGCTATAGCAGATGCCTTATAATCCTTATATGTACTATTCAAAGTACTTTTACATTTTAGATATTATATTCCTCATAAATCAAAACATTTTTGTAAGAATTTTCTGATTTAATAATCAAGTATTTTAATAATACTCAAAGCATCTTGCAAACAATCTGTTCTGCCTACAGACTCCAGACAAGCTCTCTTCAGCTCATCACACTGATGACAGTCTGTGCTCTGTATTCTACAAACAAGTTCAATGGCCCTTCAGGCCTAAGACTTATTAATTTATGCACTTCCTTTACAGAGCAGCACAACAGCAGCTACAGCTTACTCCAAACTCTTTCAAGTTTGAGGGATCTGGGTTGATCCAAGGCCAATTTTAGCAGGTTGAACAAGGCCAGGTGTTGGCTTCTGTGCTTGGGTCACAACGACCCCTGCAGTGCTCCAGGCTGGGGCAGAGTGGCTGGAAAGGGCCCAGCAGAAAAGCACCTGGGGTGCTGGTTGAGAGTGGCTGAACGTGAGCCAGGTGTGCCCAGGTGGCCAAGAAGGCCAATGGCACCTGGCCTGGATCAGGACTAGTGTGGCTTGCAGCACCAGGGCAGTGATCATCAGTCTTTTCCCCCAGGTGACAAGGGACAGAAGAAGAGGACATGGCCTCAAAGTGCACCTGGGAAGGTTTAAGTTGGATAATAGGAAAAGTTTCTTCACTGAAAGGGTTATCAAGCATTGGAACAGGTTGCCCAGGGAAGTGGGGGAATCACTGTCCCTGGAAGTGTTTGAATGGGACATGGTTTAGTGGCGAACCTGGCAGTGATAGGTTTATGGCTGGATAAAGGTAGGTTTATGGATGGGTTATGGATGATTTTAGAGGTATTTTTCAACCCTAATGATTCTAAAATTCTATGATTCTAGGTCTCATATTCTTCATTAACCGTAAGTAACTGCCTTTACCCCAAAACGGTTTGAGTGTGACTTGACAACTTGGTGAACTTGGTAACTGCTAGTGGTCAAAAGCTGTCTTCCTTGGAAAAAAAAAAAAAAACCAAGAAGAGATAGCTCTGTCACACTTCATAAGGGTATTCTTTTTTTTTTAATACACAGCATAAAAATGGTAGGGAACCCTCCTGCCCTTCTCTTGATGTCTTTATTTAGTAGATGTCACTTAATTTCATTCCTTGGATAGCTCTTTTCTCTTAGACACAAGCATTTTCTTATGAAATTTCCTTTATGTCTGTTATCTCCAGGGATATTCTGCTCTTGCCATTCACTTAATATCACTTTTCTTAACCTTTACAAATGAAAAAAACCCTCCCAATGGTGTGAAAAGCATTAGATTTGGATGACAGTATAGACTGGTGTTCAATACCATTCACAAATTAGCAGGCAACTAATAAATCACAACAGTATTACAATAGTATGCAGGAGAAATATCCCTGCTTTGGGCGATTAGTATGAAGAAACATGAATAGCAGAAAATTACCACAAATTGATGGATTGACAGGCCTATTCTAGAATAAGGAAAGAAAAAGGAAAGTTAAGCCCAGAGGAAGAGATCAGGTCCAACACGAGGGGTGAGAGTGACAGCCATGCTATTACACAATCAAGTTTTAACATTATTGTTTGCTCAGAAAAGATCCATAAGAAGATACTTTCTAAAAGTGGTAATTCAGACAAATTTTCAGCCATCTATTTAAGCCAGAGTTGGTAAAACCTGAGAGAAAACAAATGAAGAGTAAGAGAGAATCCACCATTAGAACTAAAAAAACCTGAAACTGAAAACAAAATGTTCAGTCAGTTCTAAAGAATTGGGCACAAAGTTTGGGAAAACGTCCAGTAATGGTGACACAGACAGCTTCAAATGACTCTAACAAAGATCGTGTTCCAAGTGCTTATTCAGTTTCAGATGCAAAACATAGGACAAGCCAGATATAACTGCCAAGATATCAAAAAAAGTTTATGATTTTCAAGTTTTCTCTTTTTCTGCATTTACTGAAGGAGGTTTTAATTCTGCTAACAAATTTTACTGTTATTTTTGATCTAACTTTGTCAATTTAATTTTAATAAGAATTTGAGACATCAATATTACCTTCGTTTCCCCAGAGCTTTTTTCATTACTTGGGGAATCACTGATTCACAGATTTCTAATGGAAAGGATCATCACAACTCCTAGCCTGGAATCAGCACAGTTACGACTACATGATACCACTTACTATTCACAAGTTCAGTTAGTATTTGTCTACAGTATTTTTTACATTATAGAATAAATCAATAGTTTCAAACCAGGTACCTCAAGAGGTAAAAGTCACAGCCCATTAAAATTTGCATGCAGTATGAAGTTTAAATTGCCTGGCTGAGCATTTCTGGAAAAATACCTCCTCTTACCATATACATAAATTGTAGTCACACCACAGTCACATGATATCTTAGTATTTCTTTTGAAAAACAAATGCCCTATTTAATTTTTTAAATGTATATATATATGCATAACTCCCCCAAATATGCAGCTTTCAGTAAAAGACTCACCTAATTTGTCACAATTTGGATTTCTTTACTATGCTGCAAAAGAATCAAGCCCTGCATGAATTCATGAGCTGCAAGGTGAACCACAGGTAACAGAAAACTGTCATCTAAATGGCAAATCCATTAAATACTACTAGAAGTTACTAGTGATTTTTACTCAATTGAGAGGAGTACCTCTACAGTTGAAGAAAAAATGCTGGCATTCAGTCTAGCTACCTCTCTTATCTGACTGTCTTAGTCAAATGAAACAAAGATATGAAAATCTCTCCTGGATGTGAAAGAAAAAAAATAAAAATAATTGATTTGGTTTGAGAAGAAGGGCATATTGGGTACAACCTTTAATTGCTGGCATTAAATGCTGATAAGGTTTTAGAGCACTGCTGTTTGCTGGGAAGCCATCACCAGGATGGATAACTGCATCTGTGAATGAGGGCACATGCTTAGAAATCCCAGTAACAACTCACAGAATCCACCTGAAAATACAGTGGAGAGTGTTAACCTGACAGGACTGAAGCACTTCATCCTCAGCTGGTGTTGGACATTCCAAGCACACACGTGGCATGTCTCTAGCACCTTTCCTCCTCTCTGCAGCTCCCACAGCCTCAGAGCTGCAGCTGTCACACACCCACTGCCCAGTTGCCTAATCAGTTCTTATCTTCCCAATAAATGATTTGGCTATGCTCAGGTTCTGATTGTTCCTGCTGTTCCCATCTGTCTTCTCTCACCCCTCTTCCCTTATCAAATGCCCAACAGAAAATCTATCAACAGCCAAGTGTAAAAATATCCCTCTAGCATAGTGATACATTTTTCCATTCTTCTAATCCATCTGTAAAAATGGTCGATGCTCAGTATGATATGTCTTGAACCCAGCTGAAGATATAAGGATTAATATCAAGATATTAACCTATCATCATGGATCCAGACTCCAAGAAATCAAATCTCATAGCATCCAGATTCCTGCATATCTTTTGCAGATGTGATGTCATACAAGCTGTGTTATTCTCGTGCCCATAAGGAATTGTAACTCCTTTGACTTCTCTCCAACACACTCCTTTTAATTGAAGCTGTGCCTTCTGCCAGTAGGAAGGAGTTGTTAAGAGAGGAGAGGAAATAAAATACCTGTCAATATGTCTGAAAGAAGAAAACATTAACATACGCCATAAGCACAAGACCGCACTCTGGCATTTTTAAGTACATGCCACAAAAGGATCATTTAACATACACTGGTCTCAGTGAGCTGCCTTTTTAAACTTTCTTTTTCATTTTTTCAAAGGAACAAGATGCAGAAGACACAGTAAAAAATTCTTCAGTTGAAGAGATTGATTCCCACCAGTAACATTGCTCACGTAAGGCAGTCATGATAAACATTATCAGATTTTGTCCACTCTGCAGAAAAAGATTCTTAATGATCTTATGAGGAACATAACTAAGCTCCACTTAGAAAATTTTTACGCTTAATCGCCATGTATCAAGTACTCAAAACTGAATTCTGCATGTATATTTAAAAGTATTAAATAAGAAGGGAAAATGTACATGGAGGAAAATTTTATAAAATTCCAAGAAGACTATGGATGCATATTTCTAAATACTACTGCCAGTTAAAAAATATATTTTTCTCAAGTAAAAAGCCACCAAAATAATCTTTTCTCTAGAATTTAATTTATACAATAAAACTTTTAGAAGACCTTCTCTTGTTTATCCTGAGAACAGTGACAACAATAATGGATAGACATGTCCTCTAAAATACCCACATGCAAACACACACAGAGCCAGATGAGAAAGCAGCACATACTACCAGAAATCCATCATGCATGTACAAAATACAATGGGGATTTGAGTGTCAAATCTCACAGTGGTGGACTTCATCAAAGAAAGAATTACAGCTTTGTGTCTTCTTTGAATAGTGGACCAGGATATTCTTCAAAGCTTTCTGTGAAACTGACTTCTAACAAGTCACCTTTAATCTCTAAAGTCACAAGAAAAAGGTGCAATTCTAGAGATATTATAGCTACAAGAGTGAATTCTTTAACCAATTGACCATTTTTATTAACACAATTGAATTTTAATACAACTTCCCCTAAACCTAAGCAATAATGAGATCTAAGGATTCCAGGTTTCTCATTACAAGGAGGATATCTCAAGGCATTGCCTTGAAACAATAAGTTGAATGAGATCTTCCACTGCAACTGCATTTGTTCTCCAGTAGAAAAGAAAATCTGATGCCATTCTAATGAGACCAATAATACCCTGTTACCACAGAAGAAACTCGGTGATAAGATAAAGGGATTTCCCTGTAGCATAGGATAAATCTGTCTGAACAAAGGAAGATCATCTCTGCTTATCCCAAAGTACACAAATTTAGTGAAATTTGCATTATAAATATGATTGCAAAATATCATAGTAGATGACATTCTCCTTCAGAGATTTTTCACAGCTATTTACTGGTCCTTCACTCCAAACTCCATATGGGAGATCAAAGTCAAGCTGAACTGCTCAGAAGTTTGTCACAACCAGTAATACAGCATCGTGTATTAAAAAATTTTTATTTAAAGATGACAAAACACATGCTTTCAATGGATTTTTAGAAGTGTAACTTCTTTCAGATCAGTAAATAATCTGACATATAAACAGAAACATTAATGAGTTTTCATGAATAGAGTAAAATTTAGTGTAATACAGTGTTAGAGTGATGCTACAAATAGGATGGTTTAGTCTGGAGGAGAGAAGGCTGATAAAAGATCTTATCAGTGGAGGGTGCAAAGAAGATGGAGCCAGGATATTTACAGTGGTGCCCAATGACATAACCAGAGGCAGTGGGCACACACTTAGACTCAGGAGGTTTCCTCTGAACATCAGGAAACACCTTCTTGCTGAGTGTGCCCAAGTGCTCTCACCTTGCCTGAGCAATGAAAGTTTGTGTTTACCAAAGTCTCAGTGTATTTATCCTAGTCTAATTCCAGACCTTGAAATGTCACCACTGGAGGATACTGCAGGAGAGGCTCAACTACATACTACAGATCCATTCAAAATCAGGAAGTCAATGAAGCAGCACCCATTCAGCTCTTTCTTGCCTTTGAGTCACTTCTGAACAGCCCAGGTTGTACCAGCAATTCCTTCACAGCTTATGATGCACACAGCACTAGCTAAGCTGGTGACAAATTGAATTTTGAAGTAAGTATGTATTTAGAAGATAAGAAATGTGAGAAGTTCTTTCTGGGTTTTAAAATTAAGTCTGTTTTGGATTAAAAGAAAAAAACCTGAGAGTTTGGTTCTATACTAATATTTAAGTAGGCTAATAGCAAATATTCTGGCTAATACTGAAATTAGTGAGGTTTTCCTACTGCGATGCCTTTTTCTTTTTTTATTCACTGCTTTAAGCTGTTTTACAAATATGCTGAAACTACAGCTTTGAATGGCTTTAACAACACAGGAGCTATTGATTTTTGCACCCAGTTCCAAGAGCTGATGAATGTCCTTTTTCCACTTCAGGAGAAGAGAGATGACAGCTCTTCCATCTGTTGGGACTAAGAACCTTTCTCACTGAAAAACAGATGGGCCTTTTTTCCTCTTAAGGGAGGAAAACCAGAAAAAATTGGCCATGTAGATGTTCTTTAATAGACAGTGCTTACACTGAGAGTCTATAGCAACATGGGCTGTTTTCTGTAGAGGGTTTGTTTGTGTCCCAGGCACCAGAGCCAAAGGAGATGGCAGCATTATTTGCTGAATGTTGCTGTTACTGCAAGATAAATATAGCAATTCTTCCTTTTATCTGTGAAGTGCCTTTCAGATAAACAGTCTGACCTAAAGTAAAGTCCTTTGCTGTTTAAAAACAAAACCAGAACAGATCTTTTTCCCAACAAAAGGAGAAGAAAGCAGAGATTACTTTGGACCTGATGTTTAAGACCAGCATCTGATACCATCCCAACCAGGGTTACATTAGCAAGAGGGGGGGGAAAGAAAAATAAAAAAAGTAAAAAAGGAAGTTCAAGAAAAATGCCACTGAAGAAATTATGAAACATAGAAACAAGACAATAACAAAGCTGAAATTTGCAGGACCTTTGCTGTCAGGTTCTGCAAAATCAAAGTCAGTAAAAGCCCTGGCCAAGAAGCAGGAGCCCAGCAGGGCCATTAGGAATGGGCTAGGACTGAACTACAACTCTCCAGTGCAAGTGTTGTGCTCTAGCTGCTGAGTGCTGAAACAGCATTTTAGGAGGATAATAATCTGGAAGAAAATTTGTTGTCTATTTCACCTTTGAAAGACTAGAACGTAGAAATGCTTTAGCACATAAGAATGAGGCCCAGGGACTAAGTTTGCTCCTCTTCCAAGTTCAACACATATTTAACCGCATTACATCCTAGTACTTTCATGTACCAGTAACACTCAACAACTGTTCAAATACAAACACGTTGTTTCCAAGAATCCAACATAAAGATAATTGATGTTACTGAATGCATCACATGCATCTATTACCTTAGGTCAAAGAGCTCTCCCTGCTCCCTCTGTATTTCCCCAATACCATGTACAGATACTTGTTCTTGAAACCCCAAACAGTAGAAGCCTCACATTATCTCCAGGCTACCGGTTTCAAGGCTTCACCCTCCTTACTGTTAGAAGTTTTTTTCTGGTGTATAACCTAAATCTTCCTTGCTGCAATTTGAGCCTGTTTCTCAGTGAACCCCCTGTAAAAGACCATGAATGCATTCTCTACTCTTTGCAACAGCCTTTTATATATTTGCAAGCTGTATCATAACACCTTAGTCCTACCTTCTCTGTATTAAAATATATATATACATTAAAAAATCCAATTCCTTCAACCTTTTCTTATTAGGGTTTTGTTTTTCTTAACAGACTTCTGAGGGCCCTTGGGTTTTTGCTGAGCTTTCCTAAATTGGTCCATATCCTTTTTGACCTTAGGAGAATCAAGGACTAAAGAATTCCTTCTGATGTTTAACACAATATTCTTGTGTTCCTGTCACACACTCCAGATGGTGTTTGACACCACTGACAAGAGATTGTTTACCCAAGTTCAAGTTAAAATTGACTATTAGTGCACACTTCTTCTTGAATGGCTGATTCATAAGGAATCGTTACCCAACCTCTGCTTGTACAGTTAATTATTCTGATCTAAATATAGAAGCTTAAATCTGTCCTTTCTACATAGCTAAGCTTATTTTATTTTTCCCATAGTGTTTCAGTAACAGAATGGCTAAAATGATTTTATATTCACAGGATTCAGATTTTGTCTTCGAAACATCCTTGTATGTTTTATATTTTTTTTCATGACCTGAAGACTGAATAAGCAGTCTCTGTCCTTCATTCAAAGTATTTAATGAAAATATGGAATACCAACTGGGCTCCTGAAAGTCCCATTTGATATATCTGTCTGTTCTGACAGATTTTCTAATGCACAAGTACGTAGACATCTACAGCTTCTCTCCCATCTATCAGAACTGTTAAGCTGTCAGAATAAACTGAATTTGCGACACTTTTTTCTTTTCTTGATTAACCTTGGTTTCTTGATTACAGTTATTATGCATAATTATAATCTTCCAGTTGCTTACAATAAAATTATTTATTTCTTCCAATGCTTTTCTAAAAAATTAGTTAAATTGACAACCTCGTAATGCCAAGATTCTTCCTCCTTCCCTTTTTTTACAGATGGCATTATGTTTGCCCTTTTCAGTGAGGTTTTGCTTAAAAACTATCATGCCACTGAAGGCCAGCCAGTTTCAAAAAACCTGGATTATTTCTTGCCTATATGCCTACGGAGCCTCAGTCTGGTAGGGGTTCTCAAAATATGAGTAACATTTACCACCAGCATAAAGACCTGCACAAAATGCAGCAGTGGCAGAGTAGGAGTTTGAAGTCCAATGTTTTCCTCTGCTGGAAGGATTCAAATCCATGTCTCCTATCAAAGCAGCTCTGGATAAGAAATTACCTCTTGGGAGGGTGCAGCAGGGAGGAGCAGGGGTTATGAAGCCTTGCAGCCCTTCTTACAACACCACTCCAGTATTTTATAGCAAACAGTCTTTGCTTAGTACAGAAGCTGAGTCATAAGGATCCGCATCACCCCTCTGTATTCTTCCTTTCTCACTTCTTGTGCCTTACAGGGCACAAGGGGACAGTTTCAGCAGGACAGGAGAGTCAGAGCCCATCATGCTGATGACAGCACTAAACCAATCTCTTGTACCTCCTAAGCAAATATTCCACTAACACGGGACATTAATGTCTTCAGAAGTCCCCTCCAAACTACAGTTGAAAGACTAGTGCCATCTTCCTAGGGTGTGAGTATTTAATAAGGTTCCACACATTATGTGGTCTGTCCAAATTATTATAATTGACAATATTTAAAAACATCAGTTATTATACACAGATATTCTAAAAGTCAATCCTAATATTTAGCAAATCCCTTTAGAACAGTATTTTCTGTTTCACCCCAGTGTATTGAATTCATTTACATCAGCAAAACTGAAATCACCTTGCTAGAAAAACACTGATGGAGGCCATGCACTTAGAGGTACTGACATAGTCTGTGTGCCCGAAAACATCACTATAAGAAAAATACTATATTAATTTCCTAATACATAAAAATACCTATCTCAATGCACCCATACATACAAAACAGCAATCACATTCAGAAAGCATAGCCAGAGAAGTAAGGTGTCAAAAAAAGGACATAATCCCTCCCCCCAACAAAAATATCTTTTAATGGTATCTTTCGATCACGCTTTCAATTTGCTTCCTAACAGTGACAAAAACCACACTACATTTAGCATATCACAAATTTCTGATCACCATAATCATCCTCTCTGATGGATTGCTTTAATTGTTAAAAGAAAAAACAAACAAACATACTAACCAAACAAACAAAAAACCCCAAACAAAAAATGCTACAACCAAAACTAGAAGATTACACTTACCAAAACAAAAGTAAATGGAAGATATTCATTATTCCTTACTTTAGGATGAACAGAAATAGAACAGGTGTAGCAAGGAGAGTAGGCAACATAAACATAGAAATGGACTGTAGCTAAGTTAGAAAATAATAGAAATGACTTTATTATAAGGTACAAAGCATCAGCAAGTGCTTAGAAAAGATGCTTCCAAAAGACATGATCACTGTTATTACAGAACCATATAACATGGGTGTGGGTATTCCTCTTATACACGTGGAAATTAGCAGCAAAGAAAGTGAATACAAATAAAGCAATAAGAATCCTCTTCAGACTTTGGTCTTGCCCTGCATGGCCTCCTTTGTCATTCCAGCTGATAATTGGTCTTTAGTGTTAGCAAGAGCTTATCTTGCTAACATTTGCATGTTTGCAGGCTTATTTAAACTGTAAACCCTTGAAGCAAAAAAGCAGACAAGTTTTCTGGAAGTCACCACAACATATAAAAAGCTACACAGTTTATAAATCCAGGACAATTATATGGTCTTCAGGCTGTTTCATCCATTCCTCCTGGAAGTCTATTCTAAAAACTTTTAGCTCCAATTCAACAAAAATAAAGTTTCCTCTTAAATCAATGGATTAGGCTGAGAACACCTCCAAAACACAACCAAAATGAACAATAGCATGGGAACATGTCTTGTTCTGGAACTCAGGCACAGAGCAACACCTCTGATCACAGAAAAAGGGCTAAACCTAAGAAAAACATTGTCTCCATAATTTATCAAAAGACGAAATGACCGTATCTGTTTTGCAGAAAAAATAAATGGCTACACTGCAGTTCCCCTAAAATGCTGAAGTTTGTTTAAAGTGCTGAAGTTATGTCAGGTTCACCACCCTTTCATTAATAACACACAGTTATTAGTGGGGAACATAAGAGATCTTGGGAATAGAAAAGTAGATAAATCCTTGTTTATGGATAGCCTGATGCTGTGGGGCACACTCAGTGCTCCAGGTAGAGGGCTGGCAGTGGCCCCAGCCAACTCATGGGAACTGGGAGCACAGCTGGAGTTGAGCTGATGACTCGATGCTATGCCAGAGAAACCCTAGTGCCCTGCAAATGTCATTCAAATTAATTGTGTACAAGTAGAACCAATGGCAGCTCTTCCCTTAGGGCAGATCTTGACCAACTGGTTTTATACCCACTTGCCTTCTAACAGTCTAAAACTCATCAGAGTCTAAAATTCAAAGCAAACTGATTTTTCTGTAAGTTTTAAACCAACACCGATAAGACCTGTATCAACTTCATATGGAAACAGAATTCCAGCTGCACAAAAGGATCCAGGAGAAGCCTTCCACTCAAGGACTTTATGTTCTCCTCTCAGAAAGGAGGAGACACAACAGACTATGTGCAAGAGGTTACAGAGCTACAGCTCCAACTTCCACTGAATGGAGAATGCCACTGACTTCAGGTAGGGGCAGTAACCCACTGGAGAACAACTAAATGCCTCTGGTACAAGTGTTGAGTACTTGTGAGCAGATAAAACTCACTGACAGATTTCCTGAATTTAGCATAAAAGTACCTTTCTTTTGAAAGGATCATTTACATTCCTACAGTCTTGACCTCTTTCTCCTTGGAGAGAACATCTGAGCCTTTTCCATTCCATCCACAAGTACCAGACTATCTTTTCCCAAATGGTATCAGTATAACTAAATATTGGCAAACCATTTTCTTTCAAGTTTACCAAGTTCTGTTTGGAAGAGAACAGTCCAAAACCTTGCCCAAATTTTCACAGCTTTATGGTCAGGGCAACAAAACCTTGATCAGCTGCCAATATATTTGCCTCCTTTGTAAGTCTTGGAAAGCACAGAGAAGCCTAAGGCTGCAGTTTACCAAGGTAGATTTTCAAGTTCTAAATAGAATTCTTGTTTCCATACTCAGACCACTCAGTTCTGCAACTCAGATCTTTGAAGCATCAATGCAAAAACTATCACCAGAACTCATCAACCAGTTAAAGAGTGAATTGAGCAAGACAGAAACATTTTGACAGGTATGGAAATAGGTGAAATGTCCAGTTTTACTAATTTCTGCTAAGAAATTAGAACACATGGTATAATATCCCAGCTTCTCTAGCAACAGAATTTTTACACTGTCTCATAAGTGCATCAAAAGGGAAAAAAAAAGTATCATCTAGAGTCTGACTAACCAGAAATTTTCCTTTCTTCTTATTATGAATAATGTTGAAAACACTACAATAAATTCAAATGTCAGAATCTATTAAAAACCCCTTGCTAGAAGAGGCTTGATTTTCAGGGGAAAGATATCCATACAGATCTGACTTATTAATGGTTTATTAAAAATTAATTCATGCCAAGAGCACATTAAATGTTCATCTTATTAAAGAAAATATAATTATTTCAGTGAAGATAAAAAAAGAACTAGATGTTAAAACTTTTTAATGGGATTAATCTTAAAAACATATTGTCTAGAAACACCACAAATGAAATGCTAACATGATAACTAAACCATTAAAAATATTCTCCACAGATATTTTTAAATCAAACAAATTTTGAAAGCATTTATTTTTCTGACACTTGATCATTTAGGACCGATAATTTTGATGTGATATAAATAAATGGTTTGGTAAGCCTTTTTTTAACCCCACAGTGCTCCTACACTAAATACAATCTCTTTAATGAAGTTAACACTATGTTATTAAATGAACAGGGTTTCGAGTTCCAGTCCTGTATTTCTTTTGTGAATGTAAGTAAATTCTTTTCTTAAACTAATAGCAGCTTTCTAAAAGAGGGTTTAAGGAAGAGATTTTGTAAAATGTGAGGCTCTCAAGTAAAATCAACATGCATATAGGCATGTATATCAAGGCAGTGTATTAGGACATATATATGGATGTTAAAACACTTCTATCAGAAGCAATATAGGGTATAAAAACAAAGTAACCAAAAGGGACAAGATCCTTTTAACAACAATATTCAAATATGATGCTAAACTAATATTACCAAAATATTTGCTTTCTCATTGTTACACAGAGGTAGAAATTGCCTCATCACAGAATTTTTATTCTGATGTTTTCAAATGATCAAATAAATTCTAGTATTCCCACTTAAATGATAACACATCAATTAGTACAAGAAAAATTTTATGGTTGGATAGAGCAGTTGCAATTCAATGCTGAAATATAAGTTTTAGGCAGCTGTGATATTAAATAGCTTTAAAATTTCATATAAAAATCTGCTATTTTTTGAAAAAAATATTATGTCCCTTTTCATTTGCATGGACTCTTTCACCCAATACATTAGATGGAAATATCACACCTCAGGGGATAAAATGGATGCAGAAAATAAAATCTTTTTCAATTGCAATCATCAAGAAAAATAGCAAACACCACGCTTTGTGGCCACTTAGCTACAATTTATTTGAAACTCTAGCAAAACTGAGGCGTTCCCCACTCATTGCAACATCATTACATTTTCTAGGTACCTCTCCCTGTTTAATCACATTATAAGCTTTTTTCCTGATTTTCTGCTTCACTATTTTCCAAGTGCTTACAGTACTCCTCAGGTTGGTGTCATCTACAGATTTAATAAGCACATTCTTGACACAAAGGCTTTTTTTTTTTGACAGTGAAATATTAATAACATTCCCCTATTATAGCTTTTTCAACAGTTTTTTAATCCAACTACAATAATTTCTTCTGTTGAAGTCAAAATATGACACCTACTGCCTGTCCTTTACCCACAAGGCCTGTTATTCTACACAAGATGAACATTAAATTGGTTTGACACATTTTGTTCTAAAATGTATGTTTACCATCCTTTATCTCCTTTATTTTTCTAGGTGCTTACAGGTACCTTGAGTGACTTCTTCCAGTATTTTTCCAGTAATTGAAGTAAAGCATGTAAAAAACCTCACTGAATAGCTGAAGTCCTGAGTAGAATAGATGTATCAGCTATTAATTTAAAATAAATAACACTTTTAAAAGCTTAGTTGATTCAAATTTCATGCAACCTAAAACAGCTAGGCTTCTTAATACCAGAATATTTTCTTCTTAGAAATACAGTTGTGACATTTCAAGAGTTGGGAGAAAATGACCTTATTCAAATATTTCACTTATTTAAGAATAATAAAAGCATAACACTCAAAAACCTACCCAGTGTTCAGTGACACAGGCTTCAGCATACTGTCACCGATCATTTTTGAATTCTTTAATGGATTGGTTTTACTGAGTTTTATATTATTGTAGTTTTTACAGAACTCAGGACAGTCTTTGAAGCCCTAGAACAAAAGACAAGGGAGAGCACGTGTATTTTCTGCCCGACAGCAGACCCAACAGCTGTTATCACACCATGGCTTTGAACAGAGGTAAGAAGCAGCTCAGCTGATGTTTTGCATCAGCTGTAACCACTTAAGAGAGAGACAATGCTCACCTTGCTTTGTTTAAGAGATCTCCAAATGGGCTGTACAAAACTGATGTCAGCAGATTTTTGTTACTACAAAATGTGGTGGGGCATGTCACTTCTTCCACATTACTTAAAAACAAAGCAAAACAGCCAGAACACCCATTCCTTACATGTTTAAGAAACAAAACTAGGGACATCACGAGAAGGAACAGGCAGTTTTCAATTTCCTACCTTAGGATCTCCTTGCTCAGCAAGCCCTGACTGCCTGCTTGACAGAGAATGTTAAACACACTCTACTGCAAGGCACCTCATACTACATTGACCAAAATCCTGCTGCAACTTTTTTCCTATTACGATCTCATCACATCTTCAGGTGAAGAAAAAAAATAATTCTGGAGAACCTGCTCAATTAGAATGACCCTGAAATTCTAACACTATTAAATGGCATAACTGCTTATCCACAACTGGCATTTCCCTTAGTCTTCAATGCCTACACTGTGAGAAAAAAAATCATGCAAGCATGACCTTTCTGTTCACTTGAGTAACATTTTTATATATGCAAAGATCTGGCTTATTTTCTGTTGACCATGACTTATGTATTGAATTGATACGTAACATACATACGTCACGCAATTTACTACAGACTTACAACTGCAAACAAAAGCTGATAGGTGACTGTCTTCAGTGTAAAACCAGCAAAGGAGATTATATTTTTAGCAGAAATATCCCTATTCGCAACTAAATTGTGTTTTCCAGGCTAAGTGCTTTAAGAAGATGCATTCCCTTTTCACAGCATGAGGATCTGATGCTGTGATGGGTATATTAATACCAAGCTGCCAGAAGTGCTTAGTAATCTCCTGTGGGTGCAATCAGCCCTGCTCACAGTCCCTTCATCCAAAACAGGAAGGAGGAGTGAAAAGAGTATTACCCACTATCCTGCAGAGTAGGAGAGGGAACAGCTTTCATGGAGCCAAAGACCTGAAGGGGTCTGGGATGTGTCAGAAACCTGCCCAATTCAGCAAAGGCTGTGACACAGGGCAGTTCAGAGAGGCAGTAACATATACTTGTTTTTTCTGATAACCAAGATCTCTGTATCCCCACATAAAAACAAATAATTAAAAATACCAGCATCAAAAGATGAGCCAAAGAACTTCCTAAGAAACTCCAAAGTTAACAAGGAGAAACCTACAGCAAGAGAAGCGGGTTGTCTATAAATTCCTGCCATTCCTGAAGCTAAGGCATTTGAGTAACGGCTTTGTGGCTCCCTCCAGTTGAGATCCAGGTGCCAGAGCAGGACTTGTACCTAAAAGCCACATCCAATTGTGGGTGACAAGAGCCACTTACACTGTGCCCTGTAGGGTAACACATATAGCCAGGAATGGAAGAAGTGGGGTCAGAATCTTTCCTAGGGTAGAAAACTCAACCTGTCAGGCACCTCAGAGAGGCAAGTCTTCTTCCATCTAATTCCAAGTGTTTTCCTAAATTTGGAAAGAATTAGCTGCATATCTCTCCAGGTTGAGAGAGAATAGATACGTGTTTACATCCCATGGGCATATTATCTGTAAACATGTTTGGTGAACTGTTGCAGACAGGCAAAAGTTGTTATAAAAGAAAGGTTATATAAAATATGGATTAGGCCCTGCTACTTCAGCTAAGCTAACAATAGCTTGCAAGTTCCCAGGCAAAGCAATCTTGGGGGTGAGAGCTCGTTAACACAACTAACTGTTCCTAGGGGCATCTGTAATAACAAGGGATCTGTCTCATGAGAACCAGAAGAAAAAGTATGTAAACTAACTAAAAATACATAAGTTTGATAGATATGCAAAATACCATGTACCCACCAATGAACTAAGTGTGAGTAGATCTGACACAGTGCCTTCTGATAATCCTATAAAATATGACCCATACAATAAAGATTTGGCTTTTCTGCGTGAAGGAAATGGAGTCTCAGCTGACTTATTACAACAGTGAACAACCTTTTCTCTTTCCATTCATTATTGAGGTAAGATCCTGAACACCTCAGGGCATTTCAATTAAGCATCTAGAATTTACTGGGAGGAGTACAAGTCAGAGCCTACAGGAGAGTCTGGTGAAGATGCATTTCATGGGTGCACATTAGAGAGCAGAGTATTTGCAGGCAGAGTGAGCTGTTTCTATGGCCTCAGAGTACTCAGTGGGAAGTGGGAGAAACTGGGTTATGCACCCTGCTTAGTTTATGCATTGTACATTATACAGCCACCCAATGAAAACACAAAATACCCAGAGCAGGGCTCTGAAGTCAGGTCTGAGTCCCCTGACCTTTGGCTATGGAGCAGCTTGCAAAGGAAGCACAGGTCACACCACATTCCTGTCACACATTTGTGACTGAGGTGCATGAAGGAGAACATTGTGGAAGAATTACACTGCAGCCCTTACCTTTTATTAAAGGATAACCAAAAAACCCTCTTCACACACAAAACCTGGATCACACTTTGTATTGCAATCTGACAAACATCTCATTTCTGGAACACCATGTGTCCAAGAAAAAAACAGAAATCTGTTAAATAAATGTACTCGTCTCATAGCTGCAAATGTTAAATGTATTTTTTTTCTCGAAATTGTTACACAAAGTGCCACAGATCATCCTCATCTGTTTCCAGCTGTGATCCAATGCTTTAGAGGGATGCATAAAACCTCATGCACCTGGAGATTAGGAGATTTCTATAACCCCAGTTGATCAGTTTGCAAAACCAAAGCTCAACATTTTACATAATTTGTACTTTATATTTAAAGTATGCATGATGGTTTCACATTCAACAAATTTTACTGTACTCATTTTCACATTAAAAATATTCTTCATGTTATTTTCAGATTACTTGCTATGAATTAAGCCTTTCTAAGGGGTGGAAAGGGTGAATCTTGCAAAACAAGCTTGGTTTTGTTGCTATCCTGAAGATTCCCCCCACCTCTTGTGTCTATTTGATAGGTTAACTCTCTTTACTGAGACTAGAGAGTACCTTAACAATATTAATGACTTTTAAGAGAAAGAATCAAATGGCTTGCAAATAAAATAAAATTACATTTTAAAAACTGGGGGGGGGGGGGGGGGAGGGGAAAGCTATTTCTAACTGATGTACTTACACTCTTTATCCTTATTTTTAATACATGATTGGTGAAACACTACCTTATGGAAGCTGATGGCAAAACTCCCTTGCTCCTTTGATGAGAAATATATTGGAAGGTAGGCAATAGAAGAGAGGAAAAAAGCTGCATTTCTCTAAGCCTGGTGCCTGCTACTGGAATGTTGTGGTGGAATGAGGTTATGCAGAAAGAAACAGGGATGTGTTAGAGTTAAATGCAATGCTCAGAAAATACAAAAGAAACTGGAATGTTAATGAACCAGAGAGCACGGTTAGAATGCAGAATTAATTTGTAGTTAAGTCAAGTGAAGCCTGAAATTTGCTACTGGATTCTGCTACTTGTTGTCTGCAGTTTGTGTTAGGTTCTGAGGCTTGCTTTTCTCCTCATTCTACTGGGATTTAGCATTTAAGAATAAACAAAACTTAAGTATATGAGTCACACAATGACCCAAGAGTAGAAGGCTTTAAAATTCCTATTTCTTGGCCAACTGAGGTCAATTATACTCTTAATCCTTTTGTAATAAATAAACAAACAAACAGAAAGAGAAGACAGTCCTTTAAGTTGAAAAAACAGAGGGTGGACATGATGGATGACAAGAAGTTCCACATAGTTCCAGGCAAGAAACACACTTGTACAGTTCTTCACAAAGCTGCAGCTTTGGCCCCATTTGGCAAGAATGGCATAGTGGAGCATTCAGCAGTACCTGTCTCATTTTTGCAGTGGCATTGCTGGACTGCTTGCTCGTGCCAATTTATTTACCTTTTCTTAGCAGCACCAGCATCTTATCTATTATCAGCATTATTCCCCCTTTTCACCACCCTGGGCTCACTCATAGATGTTTCCACAAAGGTACTGAGATTCTGAATTAAAAGATACACACTGGCTTCTGCAGAGACATGTGGCCCTTGGAAGCATCAATAAGTACTTTATACCACTGCCACCTTATTTTGCAACTTAATAGATGTTCTCTGTCACTTCTCTGATGACTTCTGTGCTCTACTAGCACCCTGAATGCAGGGGGGTAGGTCCCCTCCTCATGGAACTCGTTTGCAATTCCTGGACATGATGAAGGGCTGCCCTCAAGCCTCATCACACACCTCCTGAAGGTTATTCTTCTCTTCTCTTCTCTTCTCTTCTCTTCTCTTCTCTTCTCTTCTCTTCTCTTCTCTTCTCTTCTCTTCTCTTCTCTTCTCTTCTCTTCTCTTCTCTTCTCTCCTCTCCTCTCCTCTCCTCTCCTCTCCTCTCCTCTCCTCTCCTCTCCCTCTTTTCTCTGCATGGCACATCCCTGCAGCTCCTTTACAGGACTGGCAGCTGTTATGCAAACCACACACTGCTTTGCTGCCTGGCGTTCAGCTGCTTTTGCTGCAGCCCTACACCTGTGCCAGGTTCTGCCAGGTATGCAGATCTGCTTATTTTGTGACTTTGTCTTCAAGCTGACAGTTCTTTTCTGTCTTACCCACTGTGTGTGTGCCCAGTGTGCTGGCCATGCTCTGATATCCTCGCTGAACTTGTGCGCTAAAACTCTGAAGTTCATAATCCAGTAACCTTAGCTTTTCATCTCCGTTCCCAATAATTTCAAATCACAGTGTAAATGTTTGCTGTCAAATATGATTCACATTTAAATTAATGGAATGCCCAAAAGAAAAACATGGCCATTACTTTTTATGAGTTGCCCATGTTGAGTGGAACTTGATAATACAGCTCATTTGCACCACTCATTCCTACTGATTGGCAACAACAGGAAGGCAAATCAACTAAAAAACTGGAGAACTAACCTCAGTGTGGAGAACTGAGCTGGCATTCAGACAAAAGAAAATGATCTGGCAATGAAAGAAAACCCTTCACAGATTATTCTGGACTAAAGGTACTCTTAATTTCACTAATAGGACTTGTTTCATATTCATAGCAGAGAACCATATAACAATTACTAGGGGAAGAGGAGAAGCTAAGAATGGAAACAGGATAATTTAAGATCATTTTTCATAATGATTTTTTCCATATTTTAACATTTTTTTCAAAAATAATTGTAAAAAAATGTCTTGGCAACAACCTCTTTTAACTAAATATTTAATGTATATTGCTTTCAGAACAAAGGAGAAATAATGGGAAACTTAAGTCCTGCACTGTGCCTCCTTTATCTGTAAACTTTTATTGAATCTCCATGTTTGCAAACAATAAATAATAATAATAAAACTGAGCATTTTTATAGTTCTTTTCATCCATAAACTCCAAGGTACTCCTTAGTACGCTTGTCTAACTATAGCCAATAATTTTCCCCTGTTGACTGGTGTGGAATGCTCAATGCAAGTGTAGTCCATTAAAAGGGAAATGAGGAGAAAGATTGTCTTGTGGTTAGTGCCTGTGACTGGGAGTAATAATTCTTCAGTTTTGTTTCCAGCCCAGACATTGACTCACAGAATGACCCTGGGCAAGTCACTAAGATACAGAGAGAAAAAGAGAACAAAGTTTGTACCTTTGATTTAGCCACCAATATGAAGCTTGATTTTCCTAACTGCTGACTACATGGATATTCTCTTTGTGTAAAAACCATGTCCTAATCCTTTGTTCCAGTAGTTGACTCATCTGAAATTCAATCTTCATGAGAAATTGAACTGGTTTAACTTGAATCAATTTCAAATTTATCTCATTAATTTGTTATAAATCCCAACTGTACACAGGCTTAACCCAACTAAACTCTCACTTAAGTAACAGGCTTATTTAGTAAAATATCTATCTTATTAAATAAAATTTCAAGTCAGCAATTTTAGAGCTTCTGGATTAAGAGATGGCACTGGTTTTTGCTGGTTCACACTAGCTTTCCTCTAAGGCACCTTTCTATCCTGCACCTGCATTTTGTAGGCACTGTTATGTCATGACACTCTTCTCACATTATTCAATTCTGTTCAATATATTACATTATTACTAAATTATATTACATTGTCAAACCATTATTGTAAATTCCTTTTTCCTACCTTTAGCTCAACTTTCACCATTCTATGACTGCTGAGAAATCTGCTCCCAATTCCCACTAGCCAATCCTGTTTTGCAAATGTTTTTGGGGAAAAAACTCAACAAACCATCACACTCAGAAAATATTCTAACCAGTAACACTGGTCTGACAAGATTAGTCTTGATTAATTTACTCTCATAAGAACAGTGAAAACTTGTCAACAATTTATAGGTTTTAGATCAAACTGTGAAGTACTGGTTTTCTCAATACAAGGAAAACCAAAGCAAGCCCACATGCTAATATATGATGTTGCTGCAAACCTTTTCTATGGATCATGAATAAAAGCCAGCAGAATATCAATGGCACCTTATTGAAATTATCTCTCACACTCTCAGAGTGTTTCACACATTTAAAAGGGAATTCTCATTGAATTGCTGAGTGTGTACATTTTAGAATCAAATAGATTCTAAATATCAATATCACATAGATTCTAGATAGCAAAAATAGAACCTTCCCGATGCTCATATTTTAATAAAAATTAAGTCACATTTATAAATATTTCAACACAGTGTCTGCATCAATGTACTGCAGTAGGAGAAATATTTCATGCGCTGATTAGTGGGTACTGGTATACACCCTGATTTGAGAAAGAAATTACCAACTTCTGTTTTTCTTTCAGAGCTTCTCAGCATCCTCAGATTATCTATATAACAATGTAATTTGTTTGTTAATTGGCATGGCACTATCCCCAGTAAAATCAATGGTTTTACTTCATTAATTTTGAGGTCAGCAGAGCCTTTCAAGACATTTAATTTCTCCAATGGAAATTCTTGAGAGTTAGTTTGTCAAACTGCAGAAAGAAAATAAATAATACAGAAATGTATGAATTGAAGCATTTCATGCTGCACATTTTTGCCAACAGGATAAAGAAACTTTGCTTAAAACTACCAGCAGGAAAGATACACCAGTTCTAAAGAGAGAATGCAATGGAACGTCCAGCTACTCAACACAGGGGTCAAGAGGGAATGAATATCTGGAGTTATGTTCAATGCAGAACAACAATTTTACTTCTACCTCTCTCCATTTTTGTGGGTGAAAATTTGCTTTTTTCTGTAAATTCATGAATCAAAATAAAATGTGGAAACTATGATTAGACTGTGGAAGGTTAGAAAAAATTTTGTAAACAGAAAAGAGGAGAAATAGCAGAGGACAGAAAACGGTGGTCGGAAAGGTATGAACACCACACAGGAGCAGCAGCAGTAGTAGGAACAGATGACAGGAGAGGCTTGAGATAAAAGAACAGAAAAACTGAACAGAATTCTGTTCCACAAACTCAAAAGCCTTCATAATCTGTTCATTGAGCAGCTTTATGATGGGAAGCCAAGTAGCATATAAATAATTGAACACCTTTGTGAATAAAAATTTTTGAAAATAAACCCATCTGTTAGGTTTTCCACAGAAAAAACACAAGCTTATAACATCACAAAAGCATGTTGACAAGAACATCACCAGGAAGAAAAGCATTGCTTTATAATACTTAATATTAATAAAATCACAGAATAGTTCAGCCTTTCTGATATATACATACAGCAATTTCAAAAATAATAACTATAATCGGATTTTCTATCTTTGTTGAGAACAAGTGAATGCTTTTCACCAAATTTGAACCCTCTCCATCATGTTGGTTTGATCCTGAACACAGCAATGTTTTACATGCTTTGTAAGAGAGAGGAGGAAAGATAAAAGGAAGTATCTGAAACATTAGGAGTAACACCGGGCAATAAGAACAAAAACTAAGTTCAGTGCTTGTAGCTACGTTTAACAACAAGGCACAGAGGCTACATAGATTTTTTTAAATGGCACACAAATGCCAAGAAGGTATCTTGGGTCTGTACCATGTTACTACTATGTTATTGTTAGTACTGTCATCACACAAAACCTATAGTAGTTATATTTCATTTGCATTTTTTTGATATGTTCCACATTACTCAGGTGGGGACTGAGTCTTTTCCTGCAGCTTCTGTGGCATAAAGTTAAAATACTTCGTATGGTACCATAGGAATGTAAAATTCTAACACAAGTGAACGTGTGAGTCTTGGCTCCTGACCTAGCACTCATTCTTTCCTAAGCATTCCCAGTGGTTTGCATGCACCTGTAATGAAAATAATTATCTAATGACTGTAAATGAAAATAATTTAATATAAAAATCCCCAAAATTATACATCTATTGCAGGTTTTAGCTCTTGCAGTCAGATTTATGAAGATACTGAAAGCACTTATATGTGCTGAAAATGAGCTCCAGCAGTGCCCACAACGGTTTAGCTAAACTTTGGTTTTAATCACTAAGTTGTTTAAACATTTATGCAAATTCTACAAGAAGTCTGCCTGCTTCCTCTGGTCCCTTAATTTCTTTATAAACCTTAATCAGGGTCTGCAGTTTTATTCACATGACCTTAAAGCTTCATGAAATCTTAAACATATAAGAGATCTATGCAGAAGGGAGCCAGATCTTATTACAGAATCTCTATTGAACTATTTATTTGATTCCCCATTAATGCTATGATAAGAGAAAAAAAAAAAAAAAAGAAAGGGGGGGGAAGGAAATTGCTGCAGTTTGTCCCTACAACATTATCTCAGTTTTGTCCAAGATTGACAAGACACTTCATTATACAAGCCAGCATGTGTACAAACTGCATAGGGACACAGAGATGACATTTATAAGCTCTGTGTGAAATTTTCCATGCAAAGCCCAAGGGACAAGCCTAGGTTGTTTGCCATGGTTTGGAACGAATTTAGTTCATTTTTAAGCCAGTAGTGGGTCATGTTGTATGGTAGATTACCTTCTCCTTTCTAATCTAGGTAGCATCTGGTTAATAAACAATTCAAATACACTGGGGATATGGTAGATCATTGAGAAAGAAGCCTGGATACAGAAGTGTTCTAATTTATTTAGAGAAAGTTCTCTTAAGGTGAGAAAATGGTAATTACCCCTGCAGCACAGAATCATCAGCATCTACACTTGAGGAGCTGTAAAAAATCAGTCTAAAAACTGATTCAACTTAAACAGCCAAACAGTCCCTACTGCACGGCTCACTGGGGTCCAGGCCTAAATGGAACTAGCAAAAGAAACCAAACATACCTAAGAATGTAGCATTCCAGTTGTATGTGTTTGCCTAATTTAACGACTTCCAAACACCTTTTCCTCCGCCCCTTCCCTGTGCAGCAGTAATTCCAAAGTCAGGGTGATTTAAAATATTTCCACTTGACTTATACCTGCTATGAGATATCCATTGCCACTTCACAATACCTTTTATTTCTTTTCTTTTCATTTTTTTTAATAAACTGAAATTTGGTAGTTATATTGGAACCAATCTGATTTTACCCCAGCAATCTAGAAAGACCAAAAAACCTCATTTCTCTCTAATGTTGTGGCACAGAGGCAGACACCTTGAAAGGGCAACTTTTACCAGTCATCTTAGACATTTATTTTAGGACAGGATGCATAATATTCATACTGCCAACAACAGCCCAGAAATGTTCCAACCTTTAACATCTGATATTGAGAATTCTGATGTTTATGGACTATTAGTTCTAGAAACAGATGTTAAAGCCCTAATTGATATTAAGATCAATGTTACCTTTTTTTTTTAACCTGAAGATATAAAGCTCTTCCACCATTTTGTAGACATCCAGATGGCTGAAAATATTCTCAAAGGCCACACAATTAATTGCAGTATACAGTTCATAACAGAGAGCAGATAGTCACTTTATGTGTGCACAGCTAATTTTGAATGCCTTGAAACACCACCATATTCTCACTTAATGAGTCTCTCTCCTAATGTTGCCAGTTTGTGATGTCTCCCTTTGGAAAACAATGAAAAAAATTATCTCCCTTGCAGATAAAGCCAAAGGTGGTAAAGGAGAGCTTTGGTCATCCATTTCAAAGAGAGTAAACAATAATTTTGAAATTTTCATTAATGCCATAATGAACATAGCTATAATTATTTCTGCTGATTCCTGAGACACAACTATTAAAGAAAGCAAAGGTTTTTTTATGATAATTTCATCCCCAATATGAATTATTTAAAAAAATATTTTTGTTGTTATTTTTTAAAGGAAATTAATACAAGTTGAGAGCTACAATCACTCTTTGGTACTCCACTGGTGACAACAGAAATATATTTCATTTTAACTTAGGTTCACTTTTAAAGATATTTTCATTCAGTTTGCACATCTTGGCACACTGGGCACTAAGAAGATACAGTAATATTCTGCTTTCGCATTGAATTTTCATTAACATAATTTACATTTTTAAATAGTGTCAAAAAGAAAAAAAACCCGCATTTTGTGTGCTCTGTAAGTCTAGTGGCTGGTGAACTGGACCAAAGGAGCACTAAAACATATCCATGAAGCAGGCAGATAGTATCCAAAAGCTTCAACATTAAGTGGCCCAAAAAACCCTCCAAAAATCTCTGTGCCAGGGATCAGTTCAACAGCAATTAGCAACAAGCATTTGAAAAAAGAGAGGAGGCAGATGCTCTGCTGGCTGTACAGACCCACCCAGCCCCGGGGCCTGCCAGTCACTGTGGTACAAAGAGGAGCACTAACAATTTAAGATAACCAGGTACTCATCATCTCCTAATTCTCAACATTTGCCACAGCACATTTCCCTCTCAGCACACCTAAGGCAAAGCACAGGTTATTACAGAGGGTCATTCTTTTATTTCACTTCAACTCAACTTTCATTTATAAATATATGTGTCCTAAATCTTCATTCTGGAACATTTCTTCTGCTACAGATGTAAATTTTAAACATTTTATAGATTTATATACATACAAACATACTCACATACTGATTATAGATGACTTCTGATTGTCTGTTAGATAGAATTGATCCACATATTATTAATATGTGCCTATACTTTAGTACAGGAAAAACCTTGTCAAGTACCCTCATTAGTTAGAGTTTGGTTTCATACAGAGTTGTAACCCTACCCTATAACGCTCTTTCTCTCCTCCTTCATCTAAGCACACTTTCTCCTCAGAAGCTGTAACACAAAGAGCTGCAATGAACCTGGCTGTTTGTGCTCAATGCTTGCACAAACCAAGTTCAGTTTAAATGAGTATCCACTCTTCTTTCATCTGTCAGCTACAAAATAAATATCACATCTTACCTAGCAATCATATTTAAATATCCATCACTTGGGAAGGGAATGCAGAAATACTTAATTTTTTTTGCATTGTGTTAACTTAAATTATCATTCTTCACTTAATAATGATACAGGTTTAGTACCTAACAGTGGAGCATAATAGACAAAAGTACATTAAATGCATAGTGCTGTGAGAATAGATAAGAGATTATTATTATTATTATTATTATTATTACCTCATAAAATATGCATCTGGTGGCAAGAAAGTTAAAAAACTTCAAGCAGAAATTCCCACTAAGTTTAACAAATATTCATTGTGGCCTGGAAAGACAAGGACTGATTTTCAGGGGAGATAACCAGCATTACAACCCATGGAAGTCCTAAGAAACAAGACCTCTGCAGGACCCTTGCAAATCCAGGCTTTATTTGCTGTGCACCCACCCCACAAAAGAATTTAAGGAATTTTACGCAAGGCCCCAAATGACAGGTTTGTAATGCACAGAGATAAAGAGCTATTGTGCTGGATGGATTTTCAATGGAAGGCACCATTATACCATTTATCAACAGTATGAAAACATACAATAAAGAAATATGGACAGCATTGCTGGAGAGACCCCAGAAAAGCAGCTGGGAGGGGCTGTGACAAGGAGGAAACCAGAATCATTTCAGGCAAAAAAAATCTGTGCTACTACAACTTTTGCTCTACTTCTGTTTTAAATTTAAGATTAAGAGAGTGTGCCAAGAAATACCTATGGGCTCTGGTTCCAAGAGCCATGGAGAAGGTCACTAAATTTTGCCCAGCCGCATGAAAATCCTCTTTGGGTTGGTTTAGGAGAGCATAACAATATTGCTTATTCCAATGCCATAGTAAAAAAAAGAATGCTAAAAAAAATTAACACACTTCATCAGTGAGTATCTGATAATTTGCAAAGTCTCTGTTTTAAATCTGCTTTATGAAAAAAGTAATTGAATAGAAAGATCATTATTTTAATTAGGGGGAGGGGGGACAAAATTTGAACAAATGTTTCCTAAGATGCTTAGGGGCACCCATGGTACACATATACAGTATCCAACACAGACTTTACAGGTGCTCTCCAGATTTTACTGAAAGTCTGTGAAAAATAATAGTCCTCTCAAGGACATCCATTTTCCCAGGGTTTAACAAAATAAATCTAAAAGATGAATGGCCTTTTTTCAAACCAGTCTCAAAATTAAAGGGATTCACCAGTATGGCAGTCTCTTTCAAAGTAAGAGAAAGCAGCCATAAACAGTTTAATCTCCTGATTTGATGATGTTTTTATATCCTTCACATCAAAACAGAGCAGCTGGTATGCACTAATGAGTACGGCCCATGGCTCCCAGCTTTAAACTCCCTCTTGCTCGTTCTAAGCCCCATTCTAACCCAATTTGACACTCACAGCAGAAGCAGCTTCTTGGAAATTTTTGGTTGGCAACAATGTTAAGGGTTGGACCACAGTAAACTGTTCTGAGATGGGGGAGAGACATGCACACAGGCAGAATGTCATTCCTAATTAGGAAGCAAAAAAACCCCATGGTTTAGTTCCAGGCAGTTCCTTTCTTGCTGCTTCCCACCTCCTCTAATCAGAGTTCTACCTCATGCATATTTGTCATACCCATCTGGAAATAGTCTCCACATTCTTTTTTCCCATGAACCACAAAATGAATGCAGAAAGCTGCCCTGTTCTCTCTTCACACCAATCCTCTACAGCCCAAAGCCCATCCCAGCTTCAGTGAGAATCAGGGAATCACACAACAGAATCCAATGCCACCAAGAGGAGGGGGCAATGAGACAAGGACAGGAATTCCAGATCTCCTTGGTCAAAAAAAAAGCACAGAGGAACTGGAAAGTGTCCAAGGAGCCCTTCAATTGCATGTCCTAGTTAAAACAATCCTTGGGCTTTCAGAAAACTTAGTTTTTAACTCAGAGAAATAGCACTTCATACAATCACAGAATGCTATGGAAAGGTGGAAAAGACCTTTCAGATCATCAAGTCCAGGCATCAATGTAGCACCACCACCATTCACTATTAAACAGATTATCAAGGGGCATTTCCACATGCTGCATTAGCACTTTCAGGAATGGTGACCCCAACACTTCCCCTGGACAGTCTGTTCCAGTGCTTTATAACCCTTTCCATGATCTTTCCCCTAATATCTATTCTAAACCCTGTGCAACAGACCAAAGCTGACACAGAAGCAGACTGCATTGCTATACTTCATCCCACAGCTGGAGCAATAACAGGAGCTTGCGTATTTCCTAGCTCCTTAAGTAAAAAAAAAAACTTACTGATATTTGAAACAGATATTTAATGACCTATAAACAGAAATAAATCTAAAACATTACATTGGCCACTAGACACAAGATTGAAGTGAGTGAAATTGGTTTGATGGGTCTGGAATTCAGGAAGAAAACGTACATCTCCCTTTAATTCACTTCCTTTTCCTTTGGTTATTTGTATAAGAATAATGAATTCTCATTCTCTTCCTTAGAGGCTCTATCAATAACATTGCAGACAAACCAAATTAGCATTTAAAGGCTGCAACTTGCTTGAATTGCTTTGAGATTCCTTTGAGCTCATCTCCCAGTCAGACAATATACTGAAACTGATTTAGCCCACTGTTTTTGAAATATCACTGGTATTTTGCTCTTAATATATCACAAACAAAAATATGCCTTCATTCTGACAGAGGGCCACAATGGATTTTGCATAAAGTTGAATAAATGAGAGCAGATGATAACCAAGCAAGATCCAATCTCCTGGTTTCAAACAGTACATCTATTTTGCATAAACAAATTAACTTTTGAAAAAAAGTTCCTGAAAACCATTTACTTTACACTTGACTCAAAAGTGGTGAAATCTGAAATCATCCCAAAGCCATGTTGATCCAGGAGTTCTGAAATTACTTTGAAAACACTCAAAGCTACTCTTGTTTTTGAGGGGGGATGTTGCACATTATCATAGCTGTAGATGCTTCAATTGTTCCTATATAGATATTTCCAGTTATTTTTTCCAAGGCTGGTAAAACACTAGCCTCAATGCCATCTTAAGGAAATGACTGTATGGGTTAATTATACAATGTGTGAATAAATCTTTTCTTCCATTGGTTTTTTATTTCCCCCTTCCAGCTTCAATCAGTGTTTCCTTGTTCTTCTATTCAAGTTTTAAAAATAAAATACAAATTCACATCCTGCTTTGTGTAATCACTGCTTTGGCTAATTTTACTGTTTCGCTCTTATTCATCTCTCCTTAAATAGTCTAAGGCGTTTCAGGCTCTTCACATGATATATTTTCTCCATAAACACCTAATCCTCATCTTCCCTCTGAACCACTCTCTGTCTCTCTCCAGTGCCTTTTTGATGCAGCAATTGGAACCAAACACAGAATATCAGGTGAGGGCAAAGCACTCATTTTTCTTGGGTTTTTAATAAAATTATAATCATAGTGTTCTCAGCATTTTCCCCTCCCTCATTGTCACAACTTTTGAACATTTTTTTATTCCTTGGCAGCTGTTGCACATAGAAGCCTGAATGTAGCAGTCTACACTGATGCCAAGATCTATTTTTGACTGGATGCTGTCAAGTTAGAGCATAAAATTAATTTCTAAATTTAAACATCATCATGAATGTGACCTGAAATAGTTATCCAAGCTTCTCTACATAATGAAGAGAAATAGATACTTTAAGGCACAAATTCAGACATGCATTCTATGAATTGAACTATATCCTTAAAAAGCAGTTTCTTACACCAATTACAATTAACTGAGATATTGACATCTACACCTTTGGCCTGAGGAATCCTACCCAACTAACATCTTTATGTTTTAAAATTCCATCCATACATATTTTTGAATACATAAAAAAAAAAAAAAAGTAACAAAAAAGCCTAAGACAGAAAAAAATAACAATAACAATTTTAAGAGATTTTCCTCACAGGCCTGAAGCCAGTTTTGTAAAGTGGTCATTACCAAATCAAAGAAATAGAGTACTACCAGAAGGGGTCAACAATGTTTATCTTTTTTTATTTCAAAATCAATGTTGCTCCATTCATAACTCCCATAGCTTCATCACATTTTTCTGAAGAATTGTCAAACCATTTTTTCATTCTTTTCTTAGGGAAAAAAACTTCCATTTGATCTGACAACTTCCAGCCTGAATTACAGAGTTGGATTCTCTGCTACTTTGTTGAGTTGGTTCCATGGTCAGATTTCAGGAGGGCACACAAGTAAGACACTGAACGTGCAAACAAAATCGATCAAGAGTTTCTCTGAGACAATGTCAGTTAAGAATTCCCTTCTCCAATTCTTTGAAATTTCATTACTATTTATGTCATTGTAGAGAAGTGAAGTTGGAGATGGAAGCGGAGGAAGAAAAGAGGGAAGAAAGTGAGAACATGGGACTGACTTAAAAATAAAAAAAGTTCAATCTTTCCCATCAGAACTTACTCTATTGGTACAGCACATACAAGAATACAGGATTTATAGTCCACAAAAATAGCATGCAAAGCTTTCTGAAAGAAAAACCCCAAAAAGCCCAAAACACCAAAACAACATCTTAGAAATGTCCTGAAAAGAAGTCAAATTTAAAGTTCAACTCCAACAGCATCATTGTCCTTTTGTGCAAATTTTGAAAGCTAGAGGCAGATTTTGTTTCCTAATGGCAATGACAGCAGCTGTGCTCAAGAGCTGTCCCGGGTTTTCATTTTGCTTGCTTGTTTTCCAATAAAGTACTATTGATTCCCAGTCAGGTGGTACAAAAGGGCTGTATAAAATAGTCTCTGAGAAAATTACCACAATGTCTTTACTCACCTTCCGCCCTCTCCTTCAACTCGATTTAAACAAAGGAGACTTAATGATTCCCCTGCTTGATGCTTTGGAGAATAGGAATGTGCACTTAAAACAGCAACTGCTGTTTGCTTACCAAATCTTTTATCTTAAATGCAGGCCCTTTAAGAATATGTTGAGCTGATTTTAAAACTATGAAAAAATTTAGAAGCGTTTTCTGTATAATGAGACATCAAAGTTTGATGTGGAATATGGTTTTGCAATAAAATTTTATCCTTTCTCATTTGCATTTCAAATAAACCATTAATATCTTACAAAAGGACTGAGAACTGAGATAAAACATACTTTACACTTTGATATGTTAGCTGTTGTTCACCCTTGTGGCTTCAACTTTTTCTGCTACTAGTTACTACAACTTCACACTTTTTTTAATTTAGCCTTATGCCATCACCAGTATCCAAAGCTGAAAAAGCTGCCTTGACATGGTTTATAAACACCACAAAAACCTACAGTACAGATGGATTATGGCTTCAAAAGCTTTCAAAAGGGACTTGCAGCTTATTTTTCTCTTTATCCCCATTTAATGTCCTCAGCCTCCTTTGCAGCAGGCATCATCTGTTGCTGAACTCCCAATCTGCCTCTTCCTGTAACCTTCTGTAACCTGAAAACAAACTTAAGAGAAAGATTAAAAAAAATCCCATGAATGTCCTAAATGATTAGCTGGAGTTTCTTCAGCCAATACTGCCAAGTTTGCAGTTGTATATAATCTAGGAATGCTACCAGGAAGGAGAGGAAAAGAGAGGTTGGTGGTGCTTGTTCCCACCATCACCACACGCTGTAAGAAATCCAAGCAAGTTTGTGTCCACACGGTCCCAAAGCAGCAGCTGAAAGTTCACAGCACTAAAGCTCCACCTGAACACAGCAGGATCCAGAAAACATTTGTTTATTGCCTGACTTGTTTCAAAAAAGCATTTTTAGGGTATAAAGATTGTGGCTATTCTGGAGATAGCCTGCCTTTGATTCAGTGAGAGGTCATTTCTGGTTTGTGCGCAGCATGGATAGATTCCTGTGAGAGAGATGCACACCTCAGAAATGCTGATAAACAGACAAAAAGGACAAATGCAGGCACACTTCATCCATATTTCCCAGGTGAATGACCTCTGCTCTCCACTAAAAAAGCACAACCTGACTCTCCCCATTGCGAATATAGATAGCTAGCACTGCTGCCAGAATTTCTGCCAGCGTATTTCTATCCAAAGCCTGTTTTATCAGAAACCTATCAGACAGAAGGAGAATGTGGACTGCAGAGAGCCTCAGCATGCCAGCTACTAGGGGAATCCAAGATTTTTAAAGTGAAAACCACTGGAGCTGTTCACAGATCATCTGGGGATGGATGTTAAAGGTCAAGTTGGAATAGCATCTCTTTTACTTCTAACTGGGTCTTTTCCATCATATACCTCCTCAAAGCATACATCTGGTAAGACCTTTAGCCTGCCTGGTCTTCCTTCCAAAGAAAATACTTTGGAAAGGTTAAGACAAGTTTACTTAGCCTGTTTTGAGGATTCAAGCGTAAGGGAGAAAGCAGTGGTGTCTTTCATTAAAGAAAAGTTCTGTACTTTTCTGCATACTAATCAATCTAACCCTAATATTTTATCTGTAGTTTACTTGAGTGCTGACAATATGCTCTGCATTCCATGAGAAGTAATCCCTGCCCCAGAGAATGAGGGTGATCTGCAGTTTAAAATCACAAGTAGTCCCCATTGAATTAAAAAAGATTATTCATGTGTGCAAAGCTCCATTTATACAAAAAGGAAATATATTTAGAGCTTAAAGGAAGGCGGAAAACCATCCCACCACCCCAAACCAACCCAACCAACCAACCATCAAAAGCTACTGGAAACAGCAGAGGAGGGAGTGAAGAGGAGAAAATCAAAGAGTGTTCCCCACCCCCAAAAAAACCCTGAGAAGAGTCTGTACCGCTGTTCAGTTATTCTGTAGCACAGTTAGCCCCAAACATGGATATTAACAGGACTGTTCATACGGATATGGTTTCCCCAGCTGAGCTCAGGTATTTTCAGTGAAACATAAAAAAAACCCTGTGGCTGGGAAGCAGGTTTTTTTTTTTTTTAATTAGAATAAAATCAGAATAAAATTAGAATAAAAAGTCAGAATAAAAATTGTTCTTTAAGTTAACAATTGCGTATTGTTGGCATTGTACATAATCTAAGTCCTGATGCTTGTAATACAGGACAGTTATATGGTTTTCTGCACACCAAAAAAGAAAAATCATATTATTACATGTTGTGTATAGAGATTAAAGAAATTACTCTGAGATCATGAAGGCCACCTTTGGATCAACACTACTCTCATATCAGTTAAGCATTTTGGGTTAAAGGTTTGTATTTGCTTTTGGAAACTGCCTGTCTACCAACTCAAATACATACTATATCCACATGAAAATTCATACTATCTGTCATCATACTTCCAGATGAAATATGTGTCTGCTCTCCAGTTCCAATGGGCTTTGTATCTATGTGATGCTATTCCTAATCATGAATTACTGAATCTCTAAATTAGAAAGATTTAGAAGTTGAACAAAAAGATTCTAAAACAAGTTTCCTTTATTTTCAAATATTAAGGAAAAAAAAGGGTTAGAAACTGTCCTTAAAAAAATCACTTCCCCAATGCATTTTCCCACTTTATCATTAAAAAAAATTAAATTTAAAAAGCCAATACCTTACAATATCATAACCACTTTTTTCAACCTCTTGTGTATTAATGATATAAATTCAACATAAATTTAAAAGTAGCTTTATTAAGTAAATTTCTGCATTTTTCACTGGATACAGCTATTACAGGCAACTTAATGCCTCTCTACTAACAGTCATAAAACACTTTGCAGAGAGATTAACATGATTAAAGTATCATCCAGGGAGACTCTTGGAACTGTGGTTCCATCTGAACTCAAACAAAGGGTTTTTGCTACAGCCAGCACTGTCAGCCTGAAGAGATGTTGCTAAATTCAAGTTAGGGAAAAAAATGAAAATCAATATTATTATAAATTATATGTTTTCCAGAAGTTTGCAGTAATTGAGAGACATGTCTTGAGAGACGTATACACATTTGTAGACCAAGCCTTTGAGCCACAAGGGTGATACTGATAAAACACATACGTGCGTCCATACTTGAATGAGTAGTCAGTAAAAAGGTTACAAGTGCAGCAATTCTAATCCAATTATACAGGCAAAAAAGTCCATAAAATCTATATCAAAAGCTAAAGTCTAAAACTTATTTCCATTCCACAGTGACAGATGAAAGTGATTTCATCCTTAGAGGTATCTACTGAGTGATACATTTTTTGCTATCATTTAATAGTCTAGTTATTTAAAATCAATACTCCCACGCATGCTGTCATTCTTCTCCTCCTGTCCCATTCAGGACTGTGGAAGCAAAGAATTCCCATATGTAATTATAAATCCATTTAAAACAAAATATTGAACCATGTTTTCAAATCTTCTTCCCACTACATGGCATTTTCAATGTAATTACTTTTAAAACTTCCACAGCTGAATTTAGTTTCCTTATAGAAAAGGCTTAGGAATGCAGTAGAGAAAAGGCTAGAAATGCAGAAGGGGATGGAAACCCGTATTGAATTTCAGCATAATTATCAACACGCTCCTCTGGTCACGTCCATAAGGGAAGTCAAGACACCTACTTGCCAAAGCAGAGTAAACAACCCTGCTTTTTTAGATGCATAAAAGTTTGTCTAACCAAGTGCCCTGACAGGGCTCCCTGAGCCATGCCTGTAAGCAGAAGTATGATGAAAAGACACTCTTACCTATCATGCCAGCACAGACATATTGATTGCAGGGGTAAAAAAGGTAAACTTGAGTATATTTGGTTTGTGTCTGTGCCTTGTGTCTGTGTTAAGTTTTTGGTACTTTTTAATTATTGTTATTATTATTTCTTTTTTTAATCCACTCCCTATTCTGAATGTAAAGACTGAGGCATATAGAGTGGAAATCAAGTCCTCCTGTTGGTACACTGAAAAGGGCAGAGGATCAAGAGTGCACCTAATGTAAATGACATAAAATGGTGAAAAATGCCACCTCCTCCTAGAGATTGTACACTGAGAAAAAACCTGCAGCTTGATACTGAAAGAAGACTGGAATTGTCAGCTTCCCTCCAAATTAAGTGTTTCACTTTGTATGGACATAAGTGACACAGGTAGTTTTAGGGTTTTTTATGTTGGAGGAAGGAGTGTGGGAATTGTTACTTACTGCACTATATAATCAGCTACACACTAGGTTAAAGAGTGTGACACCTGCCAGCTTAAAGCCAAACTGGACAAGGACATACTTTAATACTTGTTCATTGGGTCAGCAAGAAGAGGTTTAGAGAGGGAAGAAGGGGCAGTGGCAGGACCTGTCTCTACATCTCCTCTTCCGTGAATCATCTGGGAAGCCAAAATCCTGAATTTGGTCCTGCCTTTCACAAGTACCTTTATATCTACTGATCACTGAGCAGAAAGTAGAAACCATCCTAGAGGAATGGAGATTCTTCTGAAAATCACAAGCTCTGGTTTGGATTCCCTCTAGTTAAAGCAGTCCTGTGATCCTGGTATTACATTGCCTGGACAGATACTCTTATCACTTACCCACAGGTATACAGGAATAACCCCACTTGTAACAGCTACAGCAGCCACAGCTCTGCAGCACTGTCAGCACACGTTAGACATGTGCTAAATACACCTGCTGCAGCATTTGCTTGGGAGGTCGAGCAGTGAGTGCAGCTGCATGATCCACACAGCCTCTGGCACCAGGCACGAGCCAGGACATTCAGCCACCTCTGACCTCTCATGGCAGTAAAACACCAGACACCTCAACTCCACTCGTGGAAAGAGCTGGACTTCCAGGATTTGCAGCTAACCCAGTGACATTCTCAGGATTATCCTCCTGCACTTCGATTCCACCAAAATCATACATAGATGCTAAATTTTGAGCTAGGCTTAAGCAAAAATGATGAGTGTGCTGTAAGAGGCAACAAAGGAATGAGTAACCAGGAGAGATGGCTGTCACATTGGCAGAGAGTATATCCACACCTATCTGCTGAAAGAAATGAGATTTAGAAAGTGATGGGAAATTTTAGCACCCAATATCATGTTCATCCATTGAATCCATCACTTAACAAAGACAATATACAGCAAACATCACATGAAAAAGCTATAAGGGAATTCCATTTGAAGGCTGAGAAAGAGTATGTTGAATCATTCCAGGAGTATCCAGATATATTCTTGTACATCTCCTTCTGAACAGGATCATTTACTGTGTGATACATGTATCATACTACTGAAGCAGTTTTTAATTAAGAATATCCAGTTATAGAAGAACAAATATTCAATAGTACTCTATTCAGAGAACAATATTAAACTTTAAAATATACTGGGTGAATTTATAATTTAATATTTTTTAAAAATAATACGGTCACAGGAAGCACTAGCCAGAGGAAGATGCAGATGCTTAACAGGGCTTTTGCAATTTTATGCTCTTCAGATATTCATATGATTAACCACACTAGTGATGACAGAGGGTTCACATCAATGTCTTTTCTCCATGACAGGAGAGGAATAGATTCTGAGAAAAACAATAGAAAAGCAAATCTCTGCTCCACAGTTTTTGCCCCACAGTTTTTCTGCACTGCTATCTTCCACCAATTCACAGTTCAGTGCTTTTCAAAACAAGAGTGGCAGCTTTATGTTTAAGAGCATAAGTGTACTTTTCTTCCATGAATTTCATTATCCATTTTTAAACCATTGCAAATGTTTGGCATCCACAGACTCATGTACCAACAGTGAAACACACAAAGCAGCTGTAGAAGAAGGAAAGTAGGACCACCAGAAAATCCAGCTAGATTATCAAATAAATCCTTCTCTTTCAAATATTAGTTGGTCTCTCAAAATATTTCCGATATTCAGAAACCCCTCAATATACATTATTTTAATGTCTGAAATTTTTTCTAAAGATTAGTTATGAATCTTGGGGTTACTGGGTAGTTTCACAGATCACACATCTTCCCTCTCCTTCCCCTCCAATTTTGAGGTATACTGCACACTTTCTAGTGCTCTGGTGGCACATCAGATTTCATCAACTGGTACAAGGCAGAGCTATTTCATCCCTAAATTCCTGTCCCCTCCTGGATAATTACCATCAGCCTCTGGCAATACATTTTAATATCTCCTCTACTGTCACTTCAGATGTTCCCTGTGAACAAGGCTGACGGTAGGAGGAACCCTTGGCTCAATGCAGACAGCAGAAATTTATTCCACTGTCTTTATTGTTTCAAATTTACACCTGACACAATCAAACCAATAGATTATCTTCACTGTGCAAGTCTGAAGTGGGGAACAACAAGGTGCTTACCTCCCTTTGATGGTTATAAAGTCAAAGTAATTGTTATTTAAATGTTCTCTCTCTAAGATGTGATTTTACTGCAAAAAGAACATTATGCAGTATAGTACAGCAGAAAACAAGTAATTATCCTGAACAGCAATTCAGTTTTCCACAAGCTCAAGTTGGAAATCTGTTTCTTCCATGCTAGGTTAAAAGCATTAGGGAAATTGGTCCAAACTTTCATATCAACGAAGTAGTATTATTTAAAAAGATTAAACAACTAGATTTGACTTTCGTAAAGGTATTTCCATAAAGAATGAAGTCTAATTTAGAGGATCAAATTTTAAAAAAAGCCAGAAGTTATTTTGGTTTGGGTTTTTAATCTCACAATTTAACCTTACTTCTATTAAAACATTTATGATCTCTCAAAATTTTGCCCCAGAAATCCAATGGCCTATGGAATCCTTTACTTCCTTCTGCAGATTTAACTATATAAATTTCTCTAATGATATTATCGTAAAGCCATGTTATTTTATGGAGGGGCATTTGTTTTCTTTATGCTTTTGTAAAGTCAAACACTTTCACTGGCAAGACTGCAGCTTCCCATATAAAATGTTTATACCCTTTAAAAAACACTTTATCACATTAGTAAACTTAAATTGGAGCTGTCAGATTTCTTCAAAGTATCCTGAGGAATCTGTCAGCAGCGTGGCCATGTGCATAAATTCCAGCATTTCTTTTCACAATATATCAAAAACTAGACAGATGAACGGTCTGAAACTGTTATGTGTGTGCTGCTGTCTGAAAGAGTTGAGCTGTTTGGTTTAATGGCAGAAAAATGTTCTTCCAGCTGCACTTATATGACATAATCATGATGTACAGTCAACGGTCACATTTACGGTCTGCGATATAACACCTTTGGATTTGTGAAAGCAGCAGGCAGCATGCTGCCCATTTCAGGTCCCAGCTCTAAAAGCCAACCTTCAGCCAAACACTTCTCACCACAGACACAGCTCTTTTCTAACTCACAGGTCTGCATCAGCCATCGGCAAGAAGCTGCTCGGAAGACTTGGTTGGGAGGTTGGTCTTGTCATTAGCCCTTGCTGCCAAACAATGATTTCAGGGAACCATGCCTGAAACCATGCCATTTACTTCTAGAGTAGAATAAATAGCAAAACATGGTTGGCAAAATGCACTCAAATACAACAGAGGTCTACTGCATTCTCAAATCTCTTGTTGACCAAGTTCAGAAGAAAAAAGGCCTTCAAGTCATCATCTCAAGTACAAGCTAATGTAACCAAAATGGAAATGTATAAAAACAAAGAAAGGGGAAAGAAAAGTAGTCAAATATTATCAAGATTTAGGGTATTTGCTCTTCTTACAGGAGATATGTGAGTAGAGTAACAGAAAAGATCAACCTGTTGTGGGGTTACCAAGTACTGTCTGCTTAAACTAGGTTTAGGCTTTTCATACTCAGATTGCACTGTTGATCTGGCCTCTCTTCATCTGGCCTTTACTAAAATAAACTGATTCGGACACTGTAAAATTGTCTTGCTGTGAGGGAAAGTGGTCTAAGCTAAACTAATTGCTCTTGCCTTTCTTATTTTTCTTAAACAAACAAACAAACAAAAACCCCTCTGTTTTCTCCCTGTATAAAAATTACAAAAATTATTACCAAGGTTTCAATTCTTGTAGCTGCTGGTTAAGAGTAGACAAGTCTTAGGAGAAAAAAAAATATAATTGAGAACTACATCCTTAGATATCTTAACTACTATCATACTGAAGTATGTCAAATACATTCTTCTTTATTAAAAAACTTAAAACTGAATTCTCCTACTATCAGTGGTATTTAATTTAATAAGCATTTCCATACAGCTTTAGTATCTTTAAAAACACTAAGTGAATGAGCAGTTGAGAGAACTGTTACAAAATCTCAGACAATCAAGGGAAACCTTTGGAGCTGAAATTATTTCTCCAACAATAACAGGAGCTTGTTAAAAAAAAAAGCTGTTTTGTTGTCCTTGGAATCTTTATAGCAATTATTGCTCATATTCAAGTGGCAAAATGGAACACAGATCCTTCAACTTAAATGGCAGCCAGACATCACCTGTGTCATCCCAAATCCTGGGCCCAATCATGTGAACCTGTATGGATGCAGACTGCCATGGTAATGGACAACCACATAATAACTATGGATTAAATTATTTGTACAATTGTGGGTAGTGAATAAAATACATATTTCACACATCTATTCACAATATCAATAAGCAGAGAAGTGCATGATTTAGTAAATGAATATTTGTTAAATTGAAATTAATTAGGGAACATGCAAAATTGGCACTTATTCAGCCCTTATATATAAAATGAAGGACACATATTTTGTACTTTCACATCAAACTTACTTTGAATATGTTTTTATTTTCCCTGACAGAAGAGAAAGCCCTCTAGTAATCCTTCAAGAATTATTTTCTTACAGCAAGATAATATTAATAAATATAACCATGATGAAAAGTCTACAAAATGCATATTAAAAGTTGAACTGTATTTACAGAACATAAGTTTTAACATGGTCTAATTTGCACCCATTTAACCTGAATTTCCCTGACCTAATAAAAAATTCAAGCAACCTCTATTGTTATTCTACAGTAGCAAAAGCAACTCATTGCTCATTAAGGTGGGAGTTTATACTCAAAGACACAGTAAAAATTGAGTCCTTTGCTCTCTTTGCTCTGTAAAACTCCTCAGACAAGGCATGTGCAGTCTCTGCTGCACGCAGTTATGGTGTGGCAGCAGAAACATCAGCCATTAACATCCCCCTCACAGCATCTTCTGACTCCTTGAAAAACAACAATTAAGCAATATACAGGCAGTGGTACTAACAACATGTGACTTGCCCCTGGGCTAGGCATGAGTTGCTTCTTTCTGACCTGTCTTTTCATAATTGCTAGCACATTTTGACTAAGACTTCATTACACAGAAATTGACACTCAGAAAGCCTTTTTCTTTTTAATGAATGCTGATACATGGGAAAAACCTGATCCCATCAAACCTGCTTTTTCAATTGTTATATAAAATATGCTTCATCAAGTACTCAGACAGCTCAGATCTATCTCCCATACTGAAAAACAAATTTTGAGATGTACTTACATCTAATAATTTTCCAGGATGTAATAATTGTTGGACTACAATTCTGCAAGGAATCAGCAAGTTTATATTTAACTTTATACCCCTCAACTAATTCCAAATACCTTATTTGTATTGTAAAACAAGTCATCTATCACTATGCAAGAAATATATGAAGCTGTAAAACCTAATTTAAAATTACTCTAATGTCTTGGTCCTTTCATAATATCATTGTGCCTGTGCAACAGCAAACTAAACAAATCTTTTGGTTTGAAGAGCATCCTGACACGCATTTTAATGCTCCTGAATATTCTTTGTCATCTGCAATAATAAATTGAGAGCCAGTACTCAAGGATATAAAAAAACTCATCTGAAAGGCTGTCATTGGAATAAGAGATCTCTAATTGAAACGTTAAAGCTTTGAGATGTGAAAAAGTCTGAGGTTTTTACAGAGGAAACAGTTTTGTGTTCTAGTTTTATATATATATATAAATACACACACATACACACACCCTTCATCTACAGTCAGGGTCACATAGCTCTCGCTGCTCATTACATAGAAAACTTGGGCTCTAACTCCAGTCCTCCAATTCACAGTTTCACAGAACCATTAAGGTGGGAAAAGACCTCCAAGACCACTGAGTACAACCTTTGACTGATCAGCACCTTGTCAACTAGACCATGGCACTAAGTGTCACATCCAGTCTTCTCCTGAACAGCTCCAGGGACGGTGATTCCACTGTTGAGGATCTCCCCCAGTGCAGGTAGCTCAGTGAGCAGCTGCAGTGTGAGCTGCAGGCTGAGCCCAGGCAGGAGGCCATGAAATGCCACCCTTTGCAAAACAAAGGGCTCAGGGACCTGTGGCACCAGCCAGGGGACTGGACACTTAGGGCAGGAGCCAAGGACTCACAGATATTTTGTGCTTAGACTGTGAGAGGTCTTTGTTTGAGGTCCCCCGTCGGAGGCACCAGCTGGAGATATTATTTTGTTATTGCACCAAGCCTAAATTATTTTAACCATTGAGACATCTGAGACTGTGCTATGGGAATCCTGGTCTGGCTGGGTGAGTCTGAGGGGTGTAGCTGTGGAGTGGCCTCGGTCCCAGCTCAGGTGGTGAGGGTGTGACTGCCAGAGTGGCTCCTGGATGGCTGGATAGGGAAGTTTCCTAAACACCACCACCTGCCTGGGCAGTTCATTACAAGGCCTGAACCCATATCTACCTTAGAGGTCTTCAGTACACAAAATACAGCCTCAGGAAAATGATATTAGGGGTATTCAGGCCATCTCAGAGTATGCTTGGATCATAAGAAACATAATTTTTTAATAATTAATATGCTTACATATAAAAAATGTCTAGACAACATAGATGAGTATGACTTCACCAGTATTAATTAAGAAAAACATTAAGACAGATAAAAAGGGATGCTATAATTGGAAGAAGCAACTGACACAACAACAAGTGGTTGCTGTTTTTATTTATTCACATAAATATGTAGATTATCTTTGTTCCTCCAGTGACTGCACTGCCTGGTTTATGCTTCCCTCTGTTACCCATCTCTAAGGCACTGCTGTGGAATTGGGCAGCACTTTCATTCAAAACCTCAAATACACAACTTGCAGAAATTTTATAAGAAAATTATTTATAGGAAATTATCTTGTTTATAAGAAATTTCTTATTTCATAAGAAATATGTTGTACTGTCCCTATCCTCCAAAACAGAACAAGATATATTTTCTCAAACTAACTCCAGCTATCTTCAGTGTAAAGGTAATAGTGTCAGGCCAATGGACAGAGAGGGTATTATTTTCTGACTTCATCCTTTTCTATTCTGCTTTAATAAATATAACATTACTATGATAACAAAGAGTTTGTATTTGGAACATACTTTTAAGATTAGCCATATTTTAGAAATTCTTTGTAAACAGAGCTTATTCCTTTGAAGTTGGATTTGAAAACATTGATAGTGTTTATCCCAGAAGGGAAATAAACAAGACGATTCATAATTAATGTATCAAAAATAATGAGTTCTATTGAGAGGGAACTTTAGCTGTCTGTCTCATGACAGAAGAGTCATTCCACAAAAGCAACTAGTGGTATATTTTAAAAAAAGGAAACATTAACTCTTTCCTCTTCACTCTTTGTTGTGAGATATTGTTATCCTAAACAAATTTCTCTTTGAGACAGGATATTAAACTAAGCAGATCACATCTATCTACCTGAGATTCCCATCTATTAATGTGGGTTTCTTAACACAAAAACTCTAATAAAGAAGTTCAATAACAATAGTCCATGCACACATTCAGCCAGGGATTAGATTCCAAATCCAGTTATAGTTTATTCATCTAACAAATATTACCTGGTCCATGGCAACTATCAGTTTATACAGTCTTAGACCACAATAAACACAAATTAATGCACTACAGCTTAATACACAGTGTTAAAGATAACTTACATGACTTTGTCAGATGCAGTACGTGATTGTGCGTTTGAGGCGTTGGCACCAAATTCATCCCTCCCAACTGTAGACATCCAAGGGTAATACTTAACCTTTGTGTATGACGTGGTTTGTGGTCCTTCTACAGTGAGTGAAGACTCACACTGGGCTATTCTCACCCTAGATGGAAGGAAATGCACCCTCCAAAGGCCAGGCCCCCTCCACAAGGCAAGACTAAGATGGAGGTTAGGAAGGTAAATCAAAGATGGCTATGCAGATTTTGGAATTAAACTGGAGCCCAACATATTAATCTCACCCTCCAAAACTTTTTTTCTCCATTATTAAAATAAACCAAGAAAAGACTGAAAGCTGACAGGCCCAATGGATCCAGGTTTCTACAGGGCATAAGCCTTTTCCTCATATAAGCTGTCAGCCGAAATCCACCTCTGCTGCTGTTGACTGAGGAATTGATTGTATAAGGATCCCTCTTCTTCAGCACAGACTTGGGTGGCTTGACTTGGATAGCTACTGAGCCTTGATTACACAAAGATGGTTATTTTGCACAAAAGATGCTGAAAAGCACTTGGATGGTTTGTTCTGCTACCTCAGCTGTCTTCCAGCAAAACCTCCAATGCAAGGGTCGAACAATTCAGGGGTGATACCATCTCAGCCCACCACAGGTATTTCTTGAAGGCCATGTGACCCCAGCTGAAATTGCACTGAATTCACAGAACAAAGTATTTTTCCTTCAAGGAGGATAGGACTCAACCTCGGATTACAGACACACTGTGAACTGGCAGCATCACTGTTAAAAACTGTTAATAATTCATTGTCAGCCCCTGGAGAAGAACAAATTAAAAATGCTGCTTGAAATATCATCTTTATTGGCAATACTGGCAAAAAAAAAAAAAAGGCAACTTCTTTTCCCTATTCACTGCATGGAAACACACAAAGAAAATGGCCTTCTTTAAATGAAAACAGTTGCTGACATTTTACATTTCTGATTTTACTTTATTTAGAGAGGGTTCTGATTCTGTCTACTGGGAAATGACATTTTCCTTCAGCTAACAAAATGAAAATATATAGAAAAATAGTGGAGCTGGCATTTACAGGAAATACAGCCAGAAAACTACAGAAGAAAAATAGCCACTTGTGTTTTCTATAATTACACAGAAATATGAATTAGAGTTTGCATTATTGTGTTTTATTTATGATTCTATTTATGACCTCAAGAAAACAATAATAGAATCCTTTTTTAAATCTACCTTTCAAAGCACCAGTTAACACTGACTACCAGAAAGGACATTTCTTGAAACTACAGTCTTAAGAGAATGTCTGTAAGTTTTTTATAAGGGGACTAAAATATTATAACAATGAATATATGTAAGTATAGATTGATCAAAATAACAAATTATTCTTATCTCTTATCCAGGAATTACCATAGATATTTATTTTAAGATAATGTCAAAATGATCTCATGAATTTATTTATAGCCTTGAAAATACAGACAGAAAAATGAAACACTAAACTCACAATAGAATTATTCAATCAAATATATTACATTTCACCCAAAAATAGGATATCAGGCTAACAGTATATTCTGGTTAGGCAGCACAATTTGACTAAGAATGCATATTTTTATTCACTACCTCTACAAACTGTCAGCAGTTGTAGAAACATAGACTTTATGTTTCCAATGATAGCTGACAGCACAAGTCAAGTAACCAGCCTTCCCTTCCCTATATGCTTGAAGAACTGTAGTATCATTTATCCACTGCAAAGGTTCACAAAGGCCTAGCAGAGTGAGATTAACATGTTCTTTATGAAGCAAGCAGTAATGTTTATATCCTTCCTTCTTCTTGAGCAGTGTCTGACTGCAAATCCTTTGTATAATCAGGCTTGATGGGTGTCACTGGAAGCTCAAAGAAAAATAAATGCAAAAATCACACTTCAGAACAAATGAGGGAATACTAAGCCATTGTGGAAGAACTTAGGATCAGCAATGTTTCTGGTTTTCAATTTACTTTTCCAGCAGAGGAGTAGCAGAGCACTGCAGACATCCCCATCCATTTGCACTGCAGGACCAACAACACCCACCCTGAAAAGCCAAAACACCGTATTCCCAAATTTTTTACATCAAACACAGAAAAAAACCTTTTCTGCACACTTTCAGATAGACTCTGGAAAGTGAAAGCAGCCAACAAACGACACAGGCTCCAAGGAGGAAAATAATCAGTTGTCTTTTACACAGAGGAACTTGGGTACCTCGTTGCCAAGTGACATTTCCATCAGCCTGCTGCAGTGCTGCAGCCAGGGTGCAGCCAGGGGCAGATGCACTGCTGGGGGTCACACGTCAGCAACAACCCGAGTGCTGAACCTTGGAAATCCACCCAGGAGTAAAGCAAGGCAGGGGACACCACAGCTTGTATGCTGCTCTCACCATGAAGTTAGCATGGATTTGGTAACTTTAGAGGAGTTGATTGGGATTGACTCTGGTGTAAGTGCTGAGCACAACGCGGTCCCACATCTACTGCTCTATTTACAAAGCAGCACCTCAGATTTCCCTGAAAATCCAGCTTTTCTGCAGTTCTGCTGAAAGCAATTCATTTGATAATACCAACAGTATCACTGTTTTATCAACTGTAAGTGAAAGATTTTCAACAACTTAGCTAACAATAGTCTTAAAGAAGTGTAGTCCTTTGGGTACTACATCTTTAAAAATAAGGTAATAAGGATGCTGAAAAGAGATTAATCCAGATTCTTCAATATATATTTCTAAATCAACCCAAGGAGGGCAAAAGCTGACAAAGTTTCTGAGTTTCTATGAACATGTACAGAGCACACAGGCACATGTTCAGATGCAAATACTCCCTTTCCAAAGCACCCAACACTTATTTCTTAGTCCTGGAGGTCCAGAAATGACAGGCCTACAACTTTGTCTTAATTGAGGCATTGAAGAGCTCCTCTAAATAACTTTTAGGTTGAATTGCACCGCCTTCAAATCATCTTCAGAGTCCTAGAGAATCAAACTCCCAGCAGGTGGCTCAGCTTTAAAATAAAAGGAAGCAGTGACAACCACTTGCTAGAAAATTATTTTCGGTTGTAATTGTAGGGTGGGACTTTCTAAAGCTCTCATTGCCTAGCTTTGCTCCCACAGGCTAAGAAGTGAAGTATGCTATGATCTCCAGCAGGAAGCCAGCAAAACAGCCTTCGCTAGCCAACCTCACCCACAAATACAATTACATATTTTGTAAGCAAAAAGAAATAGCCAGCTGCTCCAATTAGAGCTTATATAAGTGAAGCAGCATTTGGGGCTCCTTATCTCCCAGAAATTTGTCACCATCAATGATCATACAGATTTTAGGGGACAAAAAACAATGCAGAATATTAGGTAGGTAGGGAAAAGTACAGTTAGCAAATAAATTTTCTCAAATGTAAAATTTTATAATGCCACAAATCTGTAAGGAAAAAAAAAAAGCCATAGAAATGCTCTAAGAGCTGAAAAGACAGCTTTACCATGTAAGGCCTCCAAACTCAATCTTTTCAGCAAGAGCAAACTTCTTACCTAAACAAGGAAAAGATGCAATGAAAGAGAAATGCTCAATTTCAATGCTGTATGTATGTTAGGATGTGACAGCTGAAAACTGAAATAAGACCTGATGTTGTGGCAGTGAAAATAAACCAATTTTTAAGTTCATGGCTTTGTCTCATCCATGTTCACATGAGATTTAGTAACTGGGACAGAATCTTACCAGAGCTCACCATCCTCAGTTTCTTGTGCAAATAGCATCAGTACTCTGGTTCTGCTCTTTACACATCCAGCTGTGCTTTTTTCCACCTCTTTTCAATTGGAGTTCTACTCATTTTTAGATACAGAGATGACTTTTTTGCTTATGGCTTCCTGCCAAACATTCCTTCTTTCATGTTCTTGAGCCCTGGCTTTATTAGCCTTGTCTATCAGTATGCCCAGAAGATGCTCTCACCCATGCACCTGACCAGCTCTTCCTAACATTTCCTAAAGTACTATCAGCAATGAATTGTCTTTCTTCTTAGTCTGAAGGAATTCTGTGCTTCTACTCTCTCCTTTAGCCTGCCAGTGTGAAGCATTCCTTCCCTGGCATTAAACATTCTGCTAAATGATCCAGTGTAATAAGAAGAATTACAAATCTTTGGAAACTTACTTAAAAATTAAATAATTTTAAAATATGAAAATTCACCTACAGTGATTATTTTAGCTTTTCCCCCTAAAGATCTTAATGCCATCTGCAGCTGCTGCTTTTATTAAGATTAGAATTAATGCATTTGTATTTTGGAGCTGATTTATATAGTGGTCCAGATGCAATTAGGGTTCAGTTAAAATTTGACATTGGGGACTCCTAAATCCAACAGTCATGCACTAATGTGCAAAACCACTGCTTTCCAATAGATGTGCCTTCCCCTCCTGTGCTACTGAGACTTTGAGGGAGATTTTTCAAAGGGTAATGTTGGGTTACTGATTTGAGAAGTGAGAGGTTCTGGCCCCTCACAGGTGATCTAGAAAAGGGACACAGTGGTACCTGCCACAGACCATGGACAGATAGGGTGGTACTCTGACCTCTTTGCTGTGCCCCCCACTTGCTCTTGTTGCCTCAGCAAAAAGATTTTAAATTTCTTTTTCTTCACATTGAAACTCCTATCAGGTGGCTTGTATTTGCTCTACTACTTTTAATCCTAGAGGAAATGCCCACCAAATACCCCACCATGGAATCCTCTCCATGCCTCCTGGAGTGACACATGCCCTTTACTGAAACCTCTATGCCAATAAATCCTAGTGGATGAGTTGGAAGAGACACACAAGGATCATTAAGTCCAGCTCCTGGCCCTGCACAGCACTATCCCCAAGAGTCACTCAATGTGCCCAAAAGTATTGTCCAAACACTTCTTGAGCTCTGTCAGCCTTGGTTCCAGTGCCCAGCCACTCTCTGAGTGAAGCCTATTAACACCAGGCCTTTTCCTTGCTTCCTAATTCTTCATTTCTGCACATTGGCTCTTATCCAAAATGACAAGAATTTCTACAGCCACCCAGATAAACACTCTTAATTCTCTTTAAGACCTACTTTTCCTCTGTGTTAAATATGACTTTGTGTAGCAGATCTGTGGTCTGTTTAATCCAGTCTTTTTTTTTTCTTTTAGAAGATACTTGAAGACATCTGAGAAAAGAAGCTTAAGACATTACAATATCAGTATACACCTATCTGCTCTTCCTGTAAGATGAGCAGGTTTGCATCCATGCATACAGCAACAACCCTGCCCTGGTCTGACTCTCTAGTTTTTATCAAATATTTAGATTTAGATCCCTTCTGATTTATTTTGTAACCAGTCAGCAGCAATTTGTGTCTTCTTCTTAAGGCCTTTACTCCCTCCCCACCCCAGGAGCTTAGGTGGTTCAAAATTTGTGTCACACGGTGGATACAGGGCAGATCCATGAGATGCTGCTCCCACAGATCCAGAGGGGCATCACTGATAGGCTCAGCCACCTCAAGGAAAACTGCAACAAAGGGATTTTGTTTGAGGCTCTCGGGAGGAGTAACAGAACTATGCTTTTGTAATCAGCATGTCCAGTGGTCAGGCTCTACCACAGAAACTGCTGATCCAGTTACCAAACTTGAATTCAATCATGTGCACATTTCTTGAAGACAGAAAAATTAATATCTTTCAAGTTAAAAAGTTCATTCCTTCACATCACTGTTGCAGAAATTCATATCTTTCTCTGACTTATTACCAGGTAACCTCTTGAATATCCAAGGATACCACTCACTCACCTCCTTGTACAAGCCTTGAAGGCTTCAGAAATCCCTGTTGATCCAACACTAACTCCCCTGAATTCATAAGTCAACAGCAGCAGTGGAAACTACAGCTTGCAGGCCTTACTGCAGAAACCCATCTGTCAAAAGCCTGGTAACATACACAAATGTTTTCTCAAAGAATTGGTAATTTGCCTCCCTGCCATCTGTGACACTTTTAAGAGTCAAAAGCCAGCACTGTTTGTCTCAATACCCACATTTCTATTGCCACTGTTTCTCACAAAGGTTCACCATGTAGATCTGCACATTCTGCAGATCTGAATTTCCCTGGATAATGTGTCTTTCACTATTTACATTTTTATTAGTAATACCTTAAGACAGCAGTTCTGCTCACCCCAGAAGGCTTCTAAGTCACATACAGGGCCAGTGAAGCTTCTACAACAGAGTGACAGCTGACAGCTGAAAAACATGCCTAACAATTACAGATTTCAGCAGGTCACATTCTCAATGAATGCAAAAAAAATCCACGTTTACTAAAAGAGCCATGGAATCTAAATATCCTCATCAAGCAGGTAGCACACTGATATTTCCCCTTCAGCAGAAAATACCTGTGTTAAATTGAACAAATGACAATTAACTTGCTTCAGAAGGGAGATGATATTCACACCTGCTGCCGAATCTGACTGGTACCACATTGAAATAGTTCACTGATTATATATTTCAGAAAGCATGTATTGGCATGCAAGTGAGGAAGAGGTTCAAGTTCTACAAATACATCAGTAATTTTCAGTACATCCTATGCATTAATAATATCAAAATATAACTTTATAAATACTCCCTTTCTTTATTAATCACACTGAGACTTTCATTCAGGGCTAATTCTCAAGGAATTTAGTTGCTTCAATCATACCTTATTGATACTAGTTTCCTGTCAGATCTACCACCTTTCTTATTATACCCTACTAAAACAATGCCACCACAGATTGTTACCTAGCTCAAAATGACCTGCAAGTGGTTTTGATCTACAGATACAGAGTTACCTTTATCAGGAGACCCCCTGCCTATTCATTTTTAGTATCTCTATTTGAGTAATATTAGACACAAAACTGTTATTGTCCCTATTTTCCATGTCTGCAGGAAAATCTGCCTAATATTAATACAGCAGTTGTTTTGAAAAAGGCACCTATTGTACTTCAGTAGAGCCCATCTGAGGCAACACACAGCAAACACTTTTATGCCCAAGTAACCAACAGGAAATGGCCACGGACATTGAAGACTACTTAAAATTGTGTCACACACCTAGTTGTGTATTTTCTATTACATTTTCCAAAACAACCCCAACTAAGTTATTATCAGTAGGAGTGAAAAGACACTTCAGCACAGATGGAGCTCAAATCTGTCATGTGTGTATATTATTCTGAATTTCATTTCTTCCTGAAGGTTAACAGTGCACACACAATTGGGAAAGAACATAGCTTTTCCAAAGACAAAAGACCTGGACTGTAAGGAGATCAGCTGTTAACAACCTCAAAGTTAGAAAAGATATCCCCAGCTCACTATGTTCATCTCCAGGCATGCTGTGATCTTGTAGAAAGGAGCCCTCGAGTTCGCCTATTTTTTCTGTACTGCTGCACTCTCATTACACCAATTCACAGTCTGCATCAGAATTCCACAGGTTCAGAAGTCACATTTTATTGCTTTGGGAGATGCTCAACAATCCCCTTGGTGCAAAAAGAGGTATCAACAGCCACAGACCCCAGCCACCCATCTAACATTATTAAGAGTAATAATAACAGCAATTCATACCGGAAGACATGAACGACTGAGCAACCCATAACATCTGTCTATAGCTTCAGGTCATTTTATAATGCATGGCAGAAATGCAGATGGAAATGAGGATTTCCTTACTAATAGTTTTCATTTGTTGCATCAGAGATAGAAAAACCTCTTCAAACTAAAGTTTCCTTTTCTAGTGTTGATTTAGAAATGCAAACTTAACACAGGATTAGATGCTTAATGTTTTAACAGCAAACACACACAAAGAGCAAGTCAATAATGACAGTGAAAGGCCAAATTCTAAATCTTTGCTGGCTATTTCTAGAAACCTGCTTCTCAGTGTAGATTTCCTCAGTCTCTAAACAAATCTTGTTATAGCCAATCAATGATAAATTTCATCTCTCACTCCAATTTTATGACTTCTCATGGTGAGATGTCATTGGCTTTTTATTAATTTGACAACTAAAATGTACTAAATGCCTATGTTTTTAGATTGCTACAGTGAAAGGAAGTGAGACCCTTCTCCCTACTAGATTACTAGTAATTATTACCAACATTTGTATCATTTCTGGATCTGGCCAACACTGTACAAGACTACAGAACTACAGCAGCAGTGCTTTTACGTTTTCTTTTTACAAGTCACAGGACTGAAAAATTATGAGGGGGAAAATGCCATTCTTTAAAAAAGAAATTATATACAGTTGAAGAATTTCTCCTTTTCCTAAATCATGAGGAACCAGAGGTACAGTTTAACAAACAACTTTTCCTTTTTCCACATGCATCTTTTCTTTAATATTTTGCAAGCTTTGTGCAATACACTTGCTCAGTAATGACACTCAGTCCTTGCAGTGATTCTGAATAAAGGACAAAGGAGTATGAAAAACTGTTTAAAAACTGCAATATTAAATGAGCCATAAACACTGGATTGTTATATACCAGCCCTTGAGTTCAACTTGAGGATAATACAGCACGCAGATCTTAATACAATAAATGGTCTAGCAGAAACCAAGATGAGCAATGCTCATTACTGTGACTATAAAATCAAATACAGGAGGAAGCTGGAAACACCGGGCACACACCACTTGTATAAAATGCATATTCCAAGGGACAAAATATCAAACCAGTGCCAGGAGACCCAAATTATAATTTCTTTTTCCACGTCCTAGCCTCTGTCTGATTTCAGGTAAATCACTTCAGCCAGTCTCAGTTTCAAAAGTGAGCACCATAAAATTAAGGGAGAGGCAGGCAAAAAAAAAAAAAAAGTCTCTAAAATGGTTTGATTACTACTTAATAGAAAGGTTTGGGGTTTTGTTTGAAATGAAGGGACAGTGGAATCTGTGATTTAATGTCTGAAGTCGATAAGTGCATGGGTTGGGGACAAACATGAACCACTTGGAGTAATGCTTGCCTTGCACTCAGTGCAGGGAAGGTAGGTAAGAGCCACCAAGGTCAGGTCTGCTTTCTCCTTCTGCCAGGGAGGTGGAAGCTGTCAGATTTTCACTGCTTGTACTTATGTATTTAAGTGACTTTACTGTGACCATGGCTGAAATATTGGTCCTGGTTCCTGCCCATTAAAGTAGCTGTTTGCTAACTGAAAGCTTAAAAATCCGATGACCTTTTGTAGTTGCAGCACTGTGTGTGTTATCCTGCCAATATCTACTCTCTCCTGAGCTCCACGCTCGTTAGTTGACATCAGCATGATTGCCATAAAGGTGATGTAGCTGAGCTTTAAATGGTACCTGCATTGTCCTATGGATATTTATTCCATGGCTACTCTGTAATTAAAGGCTTTATCAAACCCTTTGGGAAATTCACTTACAAAACAGAGTTAAAGAAATTTGAATTGTTCTAAATTACTGTATTTTCACCCAGCAATTCAGTAGACTGCCAGAAAATGCAGCCAAAAATCTTAAACAATTTTTAGACTGGGAACAGAGATTAGCAACAACCAGTTCACACAACTACTGTGTTATTTTCAGAGAGCATTAACAGATACTGACCTAAAGACCAATTCCTCTTCTGCCTCACAGACATATGAATGTCTTGAACCCCACAATATGGAAAACACAGCTCGTGATGGCTGAACAATGTTATATTCAAAAAATTTCTCCAGAACACACTTCCTTGCAGCAAAACAGAATGAAGTCTGTATTTTCCACTAAACCAAAATGTTGCCGCTTCGACAGCTAAGAGACAAAGTTAAGCTCAGTCAATAACTCTTTTTGATATGTTATCTGGGTAAGAGTTAAGCCTGCTTTCTACCCTTTCATAGTTAGTTCTTGCCATTCTAAGTGTGGCTAAAATAAATCCACAGCAAATCAACCCAATATAAACATGAGATATCACAAAAAGACAGATCACCTGAAGTCTACAAAGCTCTCCTCTATAAATCAGCTTATTGTTCCAGGCCTTCATTTTAAAAGCAGTGAGAGACAGGTTACACACGGTGCTGAAGGATGCAAACACACAGTATATTACAGCTCCATTTCTACTTTCTTAAAGGCAGTCTCAGGAATTGCAGTAAACTCAGTAATTTCAGTGAACTGTGCTGCACAGATTTAAAAAATTTATTTCTTTCTCCATCCATCGACATTAATTTTTTGTGTAATTAAACTGCTGTCATGGATCAATGAGCACAGATAACAACTAAAAGTAGCACAAGAGCATCCACCAGCAATCTTTTTCATTAAGTACATAACCAAATATTATTCGTTAGGCTGCAACACAAAATGCATCTAAAGGATCTCATTTTGTTTGAAAACTGAGGGGCAGCCAGACCTTGTGACCTTCTAGAGATGAGGACATAAAATCAAAGCATTCAGGAGCAAACAAGCCAGTCCTTATTACTGATATGAGGTTTAAATCTAATATTAGGTTAAATCTAATTTTTAGAGGTGAGGCTCCAATGAAAATATAAACCCAGTTAAAATTATAGCTGTTAGAATTAGGCCCTCAGCAATAATATAATCACAAAGCAAAATAAGTTCAAAATCTTTAACAATGACAAAAAAAAATTCAGATATGTATAAGCAAATAATGTTTTCACATTTTTACAAGTTGATAATTCTTTAAAATCATAGTATAAGTAGGAAGTATTACTTAGGAAGTAGATGAAGAGTAATGAGAGAATACAGAGAAAGTAACATTTGAGTTTTTAATCCAGCCCCTTGATATTTTCTTTGTGTTGCTTAAAATATCAGCACTGGTTGAACACAAAAATCTGCTTATATACTAACAATGAAAAAAAACCCCTATCATAACAACAACGAATATCGCTTCTAAATACTTAAGACAATTTTTTTTTTTTTTTGTTAGGGAAAGAAAGAGATCATTAAGTTAGTTCCCCTGCCAAATTTTGCATTTTTTAGGAACCTGAATTTGGACTTTGGCATTTTCTTTCGACTTTGGCCCAGTATTAAACCAATTCTTAGACAGAACTATTTTATAAAGGTCTTTGTATTTAAAAAAAAAAAAAAAAATTCACTTTGTTTACAGATCCCACATGAACAGCCTTTGTACCTGGAACGGTGACAGTGGAATCACCAGAGAAAGCAAAAAGCATCACAGCTACACAGTGCAGAAACCAGTGAGTGGTGACATCCATTTAATAAAGCTTGTGATTGCTCTATTTCTTCATAAAAGCAAAAGCAATTTCAGTAAAATCTAGAACAGCAATATGTCAGTTTTCAGACAATCCTGGCTAAAAAAAGATGCATATGTTACAAGAACTTGCATTTTTTTTATATTTGAATACTAGCAGAATTTAAAAGCATTAACACCATTGCTATTAATAGCCTTTGCATGCTGAAATCCCACAAAGTGGGACTACTTCCCTTGGTTTCCATTTCTGAATGCTTTAACTGCTAAAAATGTCCCTGTTCCATTGTCCCTGCAAGCATATCTGTACCAGGCAAGAGACCAAGTGAGTTTTAGAAATCTCAAGAAGAGGCATCCTATCCAATTACACCATCCAAAAATATTCACACTTTATCTATAAATGACCCAGAAGCCAAGACAAGGTTAGGGCAATGATCTAGCATTGACCCATTAACGGCCCCACATCACATCTGCAAGCGTGCTCTCAAGACACAGTAGCAGAAATGGTTATTCAATTTTGCAGGATGATTGGAAGCTTCATATTCCAGGTGTAAAAAGAGAGTCTCAGTCCTCAATATATATTACATTTCTAATTAGCATAAAAATACTATTCTGCTTTTCTGAAAAGGAGAACTGTAGCTGACAGGGTAATCCCAAAGAGAAATACAATTACTTGTATTGTATTGTCCTCTCTTCCTTAACAGTTGCTCATTAAGGGCCTTGATGCAAGTGAAAATGGTGTCAACATTCTCCCTTTAATGCAAAGCAGAAGCTTTCCAGCCTCTGATTGTTTTGACATTTCTAGCTGAAACAAAAAGCATTTCAAAGTCTGAGTTGTCTGTAAGGGATACAGGGAGTGGACAATCTGTTTATTCTTGCACATTTGCTTTCGAGTTTATCACTTGGTCCACATAGGAAGAGAGAGGGGAAAACCAAAGCATGCCAAGAAATAACAAAGGGAATACAAGAAAGGAGCACATCTGCTGACATAAGCTGTTAGCAAACTGCATACTTGGAAAAAAGGGGGATACATGAAATACAGAGCATTGATCCAATCATCTTCCTCACATCCAAAACAGGGTTCAATCTGGACAAAAAATGCCACTCCTAGGTGTCACTCTATTGAGCAACACGAAACGCAGAGACAAACGCAGCTACACCCGAGAGAAGGCAAAGAAGAGAGAAACTTTATTTTGGTTTTCCCATTATATAGGGTTCTGGAAATGACCATCGATTGGAAGGTGAAGCTACCACCTCTCCAACGACACTGGTCAATGACAAAGTCTATCAAACCTTTCTCCTCCCAGGAGAAAGAATAAAAAACAAAAAAACAGTTAGAAAAACATGTGCATGTTTACAAAAAACAGCGTGAGAAACTCCATCACAAAAATGAAAACATCAGAAGGCTGAAAAGTAAGAGTGACACCTAGGTGGGAAGATCTGGCTCTGCTCCCTTTGTATATTATATATAGATTACAGACAGTATCTCCCACAGTATAACATGCACTGGTGACCTCCACAACTCTCCATGGAGGTAATTTACAGGAATTTTTGTGACCCTTCACTGACCAGTTTTCTGCAATCAAAAGAACACATGCAACTGAAAGTCAAGCGTGCTGTGGTTCCCATCACAAAGCTGCCACACTGAGCTATGCAGGGGAAGACAGAAGAAAACCTCCCACGGGCTGCGTTCTGCAGCCGCCTTGCATCCCTGGACAGCCCCAGATGAGCCTGCTGAACCTGGCTGGCTGTTTCTCTAGATAATGTTTGAAAATTGTACCAAAATTCTCTGCTGGGAAGTAACAAAGACAAGCTGACAGTGGCAATCAGCAACACGTACCTGTGCAGTGGTTTTCCTGCTGGCTTACCCCTTAAAGGTGAGCATTTATGGAGAAAGCAACAGAAGGCTGTCCCAAGCTTAGTGTCTTTATACTAATTTATTTTCATGTTTCGCCGCCTTTTTCAGTATGTTTTCTACTCTTACCCTGTCCTGTTCCTTTGTGCTGCCCTTGATGCTTTCACAGACTTAGATAAGGAAATTGTACTCAAATAGATAAAGCCATCTTCTGCCACTATTACTAACACCAAACAATACCATATAATTCTTCATCTAGAGCCTTATTCAATATGAACAAAGGAAATAAAACCAAATCCACAGAATATAGTATTTCTTTAGAATAGTTTTCAAGCTTATCTATACAATTTTATAGAATGAACAGAATTTATGTAATACATTACAGTTATTCCACAGGGAGAGAGAAAAGGGTAAGGCAAACCAAGGAAGTAAACGAAATAACTCTGGCAGGATATGCTTAGATCTCACCCTACAACTCCTCCCACACAGAAGGAAACACACAGCCACAGAAGTAAACACATATTATTCTGTAGTTATTACCACCTTATTGATACAATTATAAAACCATTAATTTTAAGAAAGCATAAGTATTTCTGAACTTAATTTAAATGGAAAAAATCTGTGATTTCTACAGGGTCACAGTCTTGCAGTGACTATTGTGTTTATCATTAGATATCCTAATCTTACTTTCCTAACCAGGATGTTTTACTCAGATTATACAGTGGTGGATGTCAGCTAATACACACCTCTAAGCCCATAGAAGTGTCAGTTGAGACAAAAATCTCAAAGGTAGAAGGTCAACAAGTTCCACTGACTCCATCAATGCTACCAAACAGGGGTCTGGCCCACCAGACACAGATGCATTTGACACAAAACTCTGCCACAACAGCATCCTCACCAGCATCCCCTGCTCTCCTCAGATGCAGCTCTCATTGCCACCACTCTTCCCTGGACCTTCCAGTCACCAAATGATCTTGCAGATGGCCCCACTTTACTTTGCTGCATGGAACTGCAGACATGGGTGCAGTCTGTACATCATCTGCTCACAGCTCAAAAAAGACCTACCACTCACCTGCTTCCTAATTAGCTTGGCCTAATTACAGGCTAGTGCAGAAAAAAAGATTCAGTGTGAGAATGACTACTAGCATGTAACAAGGAACTGAATACCTGTACTCGTATTTACAAAATTAGCCTCGCTTTTAACAAACAAAAAAAGTTTTAACAAAACTTAAATTCAATTCTTCTTAAAGAAGAAAAGAAGCTCTAACTATGACAATGTAGCTATTGTACCTACTCTCTAGTTAATATGCTGCAAAGACCTACACACATATTTTGTCTGCTTTAGCAAAACAACTAGCTGCTCCATCTATTCCTTCAATCTCCAGTTTAGCTTCATTGCCTCCCTCACACTTCTAGCACTGACTTAACTGGTCTCTTTAGTCCTCACAAGTGCATTAACAAAGCTTCCCATCAAAGTATCACCCAAAGTACTATTATTAGCTCAGCTCTAATATAGCACAGAAATTGAGAATGGTTGCAGCTAGAAAAAGCCTATGTAGATGTTACTTGTCTGACAGCTTCAGGCTTATTTTCAACATGTTAAATAACTCAAAAATGTCTCAGGCAGCTATTCACTGACATCAACCCCTGCACAGCTGAGTAAGTAATGTTAAGGCCCTGTAAATGGAAGGAAATCCTATTATGAATGCCAGAAGGGACATCAGTCTTTTCTTCCAAGCCACTGCTCCCTGTGAATGAGGGGAACAGTACTAGAACCAAACACAAAGCCTGATTTCCAGCAGTTACAGTAAAGCAATACATTCTTCCAAGGTGGGGACACCCAGAGAAAAGCTCCAAAACACTCCGGAACCGCTGAAATATTGACACTTTCAGAGACAAACCTTAAACATGAAAATCTCTACAGTACTAAAATCTTCATGGAGGCTATACTGAGTAAACAACACCTGGCTGCTCTGCTTCTTGTAGTTTATGGCTTTTTAAATTTCCTTTTGCCACTTTCTTCATTCAGGTCCTAACAGCCTCAATACCACCAGCCAGCTCGCAGTCAGGCAGGCAAGAAGCTGGGCTCTACAGCCGTGGTCTTGGGGAGGGAAAGGGAGCAAACAGATACACAAAGAGAAACTATTAGTGACCGCAAAATGTCCTGCCAGGGAACGTTTGGGAAATACTGTTATTGAGGTGCACATAAGCGTAAGCAGATCCTTTCTGTCACTTCAGAGGAAAAAGGGGTGAGGATGAAGGAGGTCTTAGAGAAGGGAATATCTGTGCAGGAATGGCATTTAGTCTGGGCTAACCAGAAAACAGTAGCTGAACCTCAATGCCAAAGTCTCTCCCCATTCAGAGCATGGAAATCAAATTCCATTCTCGTTTTATCTTGGCACAGATCTTTTGCTTCAACCACTGAATTACACCAGTTTCTGTGATTAGGACTCAGGGCCATTATTTGTGGCCTTTAAAAAAAAGACTGCATTAAGCTGAGAGTAACTATGTCTAGTATAAAGTACAAGTTGAGCAATGGGCAAGTTTTAATTCAGACACATTAATCAAAGAAAATAAAGCAATGTAAAAGCATCTGGCAACACACAAATTAGTAAGACTAAATGTCTCACTTCTCACAGTAATTGTTTCTGGGGTTGATAAAGGAGGCTTTTCTCCTCTCAACTGTCCTGAAAGGTTTGCATTTTCCTCCCTTCTTTGAATCCCTCTAAGGTATTGCCATAATGAACATTTCTCCTGGAGACTTCTGGATAGATTCAGCATGTTTTGGCTGTGATTTCCATGTGACAACTACTGAATTTCATCACACGAGCACCACTGCAACATTTGCTGGACTGCAGCACAGTTTAGTGATGTATTAAAAATGAGAATGCTGCATCTTGTCTCCTCTGTGGCTTCTGCTGTCCCAGGTGGGCAGAGATCAGCCCTGTGAAACAGCACTTACCTGTAGGCCACCAGACTGGCCTTTTTTCCTCATTAACTGTCCATATATCCCAGGGAGAGCTGTATCTCGTTATGGATTCACTTGGAAAAGAAATAAAATAAGTACCTTCAGATGATTATGTTTTACAATTACATTTATTTGTCTGTCACAACCAGCCTGACAGAAGTTTTTCCTCCTTACAGAAATTATAAAATACTGACTTCTTGTTCCCTTAAAATTACTCTACCCTTGGCCCTTAATACACAAATCTTATTCTTCCAGTGCTCACAAACAGCTTGAGCTTTCTTTCATTTAGTTAAAATGAAAGGTATTTAATTTCAAGATTATCTGAATCACACTAAATAATTCATGTAACTGAAACTAAATCACAGCCATGGTCTCAGTTATACATCAAATCTTGGTGTGACTTACACGACATAACATCAGAAAACATCATCTTTGAGCACGAGATACTCAGACTCTCCAATTACTTCCCCTTTACCACTAGGGGCCAGCAGTTCTCCTGCTGCTGCTACACCAAGGAGTACCTGGCCACCTGAAAGAAATTCTGCTCCCTCTTCCACCTGCTAAACCAGATTAAAATAAACTAGAAATTCATACCAAATATCTTACACATAAGGAATAGCTCCCTTTGGTCATAAGAAATACTTTAAAGAGGGAGAGAGAATTAACTTAGGCCATTATGAATTTAAAGGAGGTACAAGAAAAAAAAAATAGAAGTGTCACAATGGGGGAGAACAACGGGGGATTTTTGAGGAGTGGTTATTTTCCCCCATTGAAAGCTATCAGCCCAAGGAAGGGTGCTGATTCTTTTCACTGTTTTAATGTTGTCTCTGAAATTAGTATCTATGGCCTGAGACACATAATTTAACATTTGGCTGCCCTTCCCTCTAGCTGTAACAGGCTGCCTAGGGAGCAAAGACACAGTGGATTTGATATCTCATTCCACCAGATTCACTTGGAGACAATCCCTTGCTTTAGAACATAGCAAGCAGTAATCATCTGAAAAAAAAGCCTGTGCTAAAGACCAAAAAAAGTAAAGATGTTTAAAATGTCTTCACCATATATTTATTTACCTTTACTTGTTTTGAAGACATAGGAGTATACTAAACAGCACCCATATCATAGAGCTATTTTGTCATGGTATCAAAATTACAAGGGAAAGCCTCATCTTATCACAGACTTTGCATTACTGTAGACAATTACCAGAATATGCAGCTCTAGACAAAACCAGCTTAGCTTTCTTTCAGGTTCCTCTGGACTTAAATACCACCCATCTCCTAGGAATTTTGTAATTTAAGAGCACTACAAGAGAAATACTGAAAGAGATTAAGAGATTAAGCTATTAATTAAAACTTTTTTCTGATATTGAAAACAAACCAACCAACTTCTAGTGGAGATGAATCTGTATAAAGGACAAAGCTTTACTTATAGTTGTCCTTAATTACAGTTTTTATAGGGAGCAGACAACCAGGAAAAGATGAGCCCACCAATTTCATCCCCTTATTTCCACCTCTTTGCAAACCAGTGGCTAAGACTGCAATGCAGATACTGCTCACACAGGAATACCTTCAACAATACAGTTTCTCCTTGAAAATTGGACCTCCTTTAAGCACTTTTGCACTATGCTGTGAAATAAAGTCTCACACATATTTTTGCCTGCATTAGGGAGGTTCCATAACAGTGATGGCCAATCCCAGCTAGGAAAACCTCATCGTGCTGCACTCTTCAAGAGCTGGAAAGCATTAGAGGTGGTAAAAGGTCTCTTCAAAGTCTGACCAAAGAATCTCTAAGACTAAACCTAGATATTTTCCCCACCTCACACTAAGCAAAACAACACAGCATGTAGGAAAAACAGGAGTCACATGCTGCCTGTCAGCCTCAGAAAAACCCTGAACACCAGACCCTCAGGTTGATGTGACAAGCAGAGGTCCCCTGAACACAATGTAATTGCATCAGTTTATACCAGCTGTGAGTCTAGCACAGGGTTTTTTCTAACTATTAACAGCTGGTATAATTCTGTTAAAACTCTCAGCACAGTTCAGCTGCAGGTCAGTCTGGCTTCAAAGAAAACAAAGATGATAATTTTGGTGAAACTTATTGCCTGAAATACAATAAAATACTCATTAGGAAACTCAGGCTGCTCCTACCCTCAAGAGCATTTATTAACCCTAGTATTAGGTACCTCAAGTCCTTTCTGCTTGCTGTGTAAAACCAGCCCTGTTTTCCCTGCTGCCTCCATTTTGCATTGCCACAGTAGTATGCTTGTAGCTTCTCCTCACAATTTTAGAAGTAGGTAAATGGGTTTCAGGACAATAGACACTCGAGCCCCTGAGTATCAAAATTCTTTACCAAAAGAAGACATAAGAGAAGCCAATTCCATCTGTTCATCCTCACTGTCACTGAATCCTTCCTTTCTTTTTGCATGGATTTTCCATCAATATCAGGCTTGTTCACCTATCAAGAGGGATGGTCGAGCCATTATATTTACCAAAAGAAATTATGCAAGCTGATGAGAAGAGTTTCTTGTAACAATATCACTTCAAGTATGGGAGAGGGTAAATAGGAAAAAGGGCTCAAAATAAAGTGTTGTTATGAATGAAACTTTGTTCATGTCAGTAGAGAATCTGCGTACCAGAGGAAAAGAAACAGGGAGGGAATGGCTGTAATTGCTTAGCAGGAAACCAAATTGAAGAATAACATATCTCTAACAGAGCTACTTAGAAAGTCCTTCAGCAAGTATGCCTGGGTTGAGTAATTGCAGCATTCTTACACAAGTAAACAGATTACAAAAAAGCAAGAGCAATCCTGGGGAAAATGTGATTATAGGAATGGTAGGTCTCATCTAACTATTTTGTGTTATTTAGCACATATTTTCCAAGTAGTAGAAGACCTGCATTTTCAAAGAGAAAAATAACTGCTTTACCAAACCCAGGGAGAAAAAGGCATTTTGAGAGACTTGCCCATTAACATGGAGCACAGAGGTTTGCAGATATCCAGAAAGGATATTAACTACTGCTTTTTCTTGACTGGCATATAGTTTGCTCAAGAGGCCCGACACTCACACTGAGCCATTATGAATAAAGTGAACTGTAGACTTAAAACTCCTGAAACTTGACACTGACATGTCTGTCAATGTACAAAAAAAGAGCAGGTACACAGTTATAAAGGTAATAACACATAATGGAACTCACAGTTCCAAGCATAGTCTTGGAAACAACAAAAATTAGGTTTGTATTCAGAAATAAAACAAAAATCAGTGATATTAGGTCAGTTAGACACACTATAATAATTTCACGTGTTATTGATTTGTATGTTTGATATGCTATGTTGAGACAGTTTTTCTCTTTTTTAAAGTAGCACACTCAGCTTTAAGAATGTGCCCTCAGAAAATCTCAAAACATTTGTTTCACATTATGGTCACTCCTCTGAAGTCTGCAGTGACAGGATCAGATCCCAAAAACCATGTTTCTCCTTGCTGGAGAAAGTCCACCAGCTCACAACAGCAGGGGAGACAAAAGAGTTCTGAAGTGATCTGAATCCTTTCCTGTGACACATGCAAACTGACGGGTGTGCTTGGATATAGCTGCTAGAAAATAAAGTACACTGAGCAATTACAGCTCTTTGTCTCAGGAAAAGAGAATTGTGTAATCAGTAAATCTAGCTGAGTTGTATTGATCAAGCCGGCAATGTTGCCTCTTCAGAAACCAGATGAAAATGCCAACACAAAGGCCACCAGTAGGTGCCCTACAGTTTATGGGGAGAGCTGAAAGGGATGACGAGGTGTTCTGATACTTTTTCTATAGGCATGGTGCAGATTCTCACAGATTGTCTGTTTTAAAAAGACATCACAAAAAAAAAAAAAAAAAGAAAGGTTCCTATAAAATTCTGCCATCAATTCCCTGCGTGCTCAGCCAAACACCCAGCAGCTCACACACTAACAGTGAGGATATTTGCCTAGGAAACTACACATTGAGAACACTGTCAATTAATTGGCTGGCAAGCAGCATTCTGCAAGCAACCCCTGATGCTGTCACACACAGTGTGACCCACCTCAATGGTGTCTAGCTTTCTCTGTACCTTTTTCCATGAAAAATTGCATTCCAGCACCTCACATGCAATTTTGCCATGAGTCACACAGATTTGTCTAACTTCACCTGAAGTGAAAGGCATAAAGCAGTTTACCTACATAGACATATTGTAAACAAAATTAGATTGAAATGGTGAGAAAAACCCCCATCAATAAACAGCAAATAATGCAATGTATAGAAAAAGAAAAAAATCTGCAGAAGAGTGGGTGGCTCTGGAGGGGGGTGAATACTCCATGTGCACACTATGTCTTTCTCTTTTACCAATGAACTTGCTACAAAAGGAGCTGGCAAACCTTTTGCCTAAAGGGAAACCATAACTAATGGCATCTGCCACAGGAACTGATGAGCATGTACTGCATTGCAAACCACAGCTTCAGACACCCTTAACTCCCACACAATAGATCACCAGTGCCTCTCAGGTTCAGCTGTCTCCAGCGTGCTGCTAGACTTCAAAACAGGAGGGCTGTTAACTAAAAAGTCAGCCAGGTGACAAAAGAACCAGTATCAATATACATAATGCAACCAAACCAAGTGAACATAGTTTTTGCTTACAACAGCATGGCTTTCCATCCCTGGAGAAATTGGGATGCTCTCAGCCTAACAAGGCACTGATTCTTGTCTCACTCAGGCTCCAGGGACACAACAGGAGCAATCTTTTTGTCCCATCAGAGAAGGAGCGGGGAGGAAATGCTACAACCTTGAAAAGTCTAGTTCAGATACCTACAAAAGGGAAAGGATGTCAAGGAAATTATAAATAAATGTTTAAAATGGGTATTCTGGCCAACTGGAGGATTGAACCAACACGTTTTTGTACAGTGAGCTGTGTGGAACTGGTGACTTCAAGACTCAGAGGATCTGTTTTAAGGATTTATACTGCAGGTTGCACAGCATTTTCCTTTCTCATGGTGTCTTTGACTCTGCAATATAAAACCAGATTATATACATAAATGGGCTGACTCGCATCACTCATCTTATAGGAAAAAGAGTCTTATGTAGTTTTGAATTTAAGTTAAACAACTTAAAAATAAATACACATTAAACAAATCATAATCTGACTGGAAGACCCATGAAACTGAATTCTGAATGTGTGGGGTACTCAGTCACCCCAGGAACCCACCAGACCTCAGGAGGTCCCCACACCAGACCCCTGCTCAAGCTGATCAGCCTGGGGGCTGAGGTTAGTACAACAGCTAACTTGGGTTGAAAATACTTGTGAAAAATTTGGGGGTGGGGAGGAAGAAGAGATACCCTGTGGAAAAACCACAGTCAAGGCTGGCCCCCCCTCCCTGGCTGCAGCCTCATCAGCATCATGTGCCTGGCAATCTCTGCCTCACTGGCCACAGGATTCCCCTTGGCTCTGAGCTCCCCATCCCACAGGGAGCAGCTGCCTTGCCTTGCACCCTCTGACATCAAATACTGAAGCTGGAATAAATTGAATAGACTTCTTAAAGCCAGGGCTGTCACTCTGTGTGGTGAAAATAAAAACTAAACAGCACTCTAGAATTTTAGACTTAATAGGAAGGTTAAAAAATGACAGTGCAACTATGATAAGTAATCAAGTAGCTTCCCCAAGCCCATAGGCAAACACAGTAACAAGGTCTATTTTTTCAGGTATAAGACAAGGTTCAAAATTAAAGAACTGCTTTAAAAATATTTTTAAAAGATATCGTTAAAAAGATACTAGATCATATAAAGTATTTTAAATGGAAATAATGTCAAGCTACTTGAGTTTACTTCATCAACATCAGACAATGCATACTGTGATGTAAAACCACGTCTCTACTTACGGATCCAAATTAGTAATTTATCTACAGGTAAAGAAATAAACCTTTATTTTGCAGGTTGGATTGGATGCATTACCAGATCAGTAAAAAGCAGGTAGATATGTTCAAGGTGTTCTGGGGCAAGGTATCTAGTTTACTTATAAATGGCATTCATGAATCACATAACCAAAAAAAATGAAAAAAAGAAAACTGAAAAGAATAGTTCTTTTTTAGAAACATATTTCAATTATTGAACAAATATCATGTTCACAGAAAACCAGTTGCCCTTCTATAACAGGCAGTTTTAATGAGTCTATTTCCATAAAAAAAGCTTGATTTTCAGCTACAAACCACTCCAGTGCCTTCCTTCAACTCCCTTGCTAGGCATCTGATTAAAAACAAGTATCCTGAAAAATATTCACAATTTTATTCATTTGAGTCTTATTCCAGGACTATTCTCTGATATCACTCTTAGCTGTTTCCTATGAAATGCTCTAGGGCATGCATTGCTGATTAGCACACACATGCACACACCTCACATCCCACACTCCATTTCAAAGAACATGGATTGATTTATGGATTGTGATATGGTCTAATATCACTGACAAAATCTCCTACTTTCTACTGCAATGAGAGTAAACCGAGTCACCTTCACAACAGAGAGTATTTGCCACTTCCACAAGAGATGGAGGTTTCATTTCTCTACCCCCTGACTTTCAAATTAGCCATTCACAGCTCCACAAAGGAGTAAACACAAAGGTAAACACACCCAACCCTACACTTTCACCAAAACCTGCTACATCCCTACACAGCAGGAGTTCCTAGAGCATGAGCAGAGCAGCCAGCCTCCTCCACAGCACTCTGGGTGACAAGCCTCTCCTGCAGGAAGGCTGCTGGATCAGATTCTATTTGAAAGACAAACAAAAAAAATCAGGACTCATTTCACTTAAATCCCTTGGCTGTCTTTCCCCTTCAATCATTTGGGGGTTACAACTTTGTCTTTGTAGGAAGAGCTCCTTGAAGGCCAGCCTGATGCAGTCCCTTTTTAGGAGGGAGGGAGAGTGAGAAGATCGATCTCTAGAGCTCTGTGCTGGCCTAAAATCATATTTAAACTCACTCACTGGGAAATGAGGCTCTGGGACAAATCCCCAGCACATATGTATCCCTCCAATACAAACCAGCTGCGGTGTCACCTCTGCGTGGTCCAAACCTGGACATCTTCTCTGTTTTGGTGGTGCTTTCCATAACAGTAGCTTAAATCCAACTCTTAGTACTGGCAGAATTTCAAACCCCTTCACACTACATTTGCCTGAGTTTAAACAGCACTGAACCACGCAGTGCAGATATAGCCCAAATTTCAAGCTCTTCCAGAAGAGCCTCCAATGAGCGGCCGACCAGGAACGTAGCAGCAATATGATATTCCTTTAATTCCTCAAGAAATAACAATAGAGTGCTTTTTCTCAATCATTACTGTGGTCCTTATATATACTATTGTATTTCAAGACTTAGCATTGTTCTGATTCACAAGCAATAAAGGAGAGAACAGAAAGACTGTGGCTCTGCCAGGTCTGCTCTTGGTCTGGTTCGGTTTCTTTTTGGAAGTGTGCAATTGCTGTCAGGGCAATGAACTGCCCATTTCTGTGGAAGGTGTTGCTTCAGGAAAAGCCACAGTGGTTTTAGTCCTTTTATCTCAGCAGAGGTCACCCTGAAAGCTGCACTGAAGAAACAAAACAAAGCACATCTGATGTAATGTGTCTGACTACTGAGAAGGAAAAGCCCCACAAGCTTGAAAAAAGCCTCCAGCAAAAGATTTCTGTGTGCCCTGTGACACACACAGCCATCAGCAATTTATAGCTTTAAAATAAAGAGCTAAGAAAAGGCTTCAGAAAAATTGCATTTTGCTGTAAAACAGAGACTTCATTTGCTTGGGAAAAAAAGCTACTCTTCTCATTTATAAATTAAGATATGGAGAGGTTCCTGTTCCCCTCCTCTGCTAAAGACTAATTTTTGCACATTCCATCTTATTCCCCAGTTCCCAAATGCAATTGTACAAATGCTTAACCTTAAGCACTGCACTGAAGTCAATAGCATCATCCACTTGCTTAGTGCCAAACATGACCAATTTCAACTCCAGCTGCAGCAGAACACAGAAACCAATCTGAAGTATGGGGTTTAATTCTCCAGATTTGATGAAACTGTGACCAATGCTCTGCAGGGCGAGGGGACTGTTGAGGCTGTTCTAATGTTCATCTTGGAGATACAAATAACACAGCAGCAGAACAGGGAAAAGAGCCCAGGATTTGTAGCTTCTCTTTGTTTGAGACTGAGTCTTTAATTTCTCAGACTCATATGTTAATGGAGTAGTTCATTAAGCTGTTTCAGTCCTGATCAAGACGTTTGATTACGAATCTTACTTTAGATCATTGCTGAAGCTGCTTGAATTAAGCTTGACAAGTAGCATGAAAAACAGAGTAACAAATATGTATTACAGGTCCCTTAAGCCAAGTCCTTACTGATTTTACAGGACACGAAGAGCTGAAACCCTAGTTAAAAAGACATGCATGGATTCTATATAAGCAGTATATATTTAACAATTAAACTCTCTTAAAAAAATTTATTAGCTCGATTTTTACATTTGCATGACAACACATGCAGCAGTCTCTGGGTACAAGCTGTATGTACTAAGCTACCTGACACCAAAATAGGACTTTCTGAGGCAATGAATAGGAGTCATTTCTAGTGAAGATGGTGGGAAGAAATGCTGCCATTGGATGATATCCCTGGAGCTCCTACAGCCTCACATTTCTTTTTCCATGGCTTTCTAACACAAGCCTAGAATAAGGATATGTCTTTTCTAAATAATAAAGCTTGGTCTGAGGAGGCAATGGGGAAGGGGTGTTAAGCAGGACCCTTTCATTAGCAGTGGTTATAAGACAGACCATTATTACTCAATGCAATGAAATATCACAGCAACAGTGTACAAGAAGACTTGAAATATACAAATATAAAGCAACTTACGCTACTGATGAGTTTAACATTCCTAAGCAAGCAAAGATTTTGAAAATTTAATTTATAGACATTTCAAAAATATTGTTGCTCCATAGGCAAGCCAAAACTTTCAACTTAGCAGTGCATTTTAGCACAAATACTTGTTAAAAACTAAGCAAATATCAGCAACTCTTGTTCCTTTCTTTTACTGAAAAATCAATAGTTTGCTGTGGGAAAAATATGAGCAAGGAATATATTTAAATTCCTATTAAAAAAAAGTGCAGAGAATTTTACTTTCATAGAAAAATGTGGACAAATGGGCTATTCCTTGCAAAGATTTATAGATCAGCTAGAGACTGTTGCCACACCAGACCTAAAACAATTTTACCACACTTAAGAGGCTCAAGAATGCTTTTGTTTGAGCGCAGAACTTTTCTAAACATAATGCAGCTCTGCTAACAGCCACCAGCCCTCAAGTGGAAGCCCTTGGAGAGGTATTACCCTGAAAGCCATTTATCTTTTACTTCAATTTGCAAGCAAACACCAACACAGAGAGCCATTAGAGAACAAGTGCTCTCTGGATGCTGAAAATCAATGGAGGAAAATTAAAAATCAACAAAGCTCTCACATACAGCCTCTTAAATGAAATGGCCTGTGATACAGTCAATCCTAGTTAAGAGGAGAGTAAAATAAAATCTTAATCAAGGATGAGCTTTAGTGACACTTCTTACCATATTTATATTGAATATCATGTACCTCCAACTGTAACCTGTGTCATAAGAATAAAATCTGCTAATAAAGAAAATCATAGTGCAGAGAACAATTAACAAACTATTTTCAACACTCCAGTTCTAATGCCAGACTAAAAGTTGATGCTTCAAGAAGGTTGATGACAAATGAAGTGGCACAAGAAACACAGCAGAAGTTTTGTACAATATTTTGAAAAATGCCCCTTCACTTACGTCCTCAAGAGTAAATTCAGCTAATTTACATTTTATCTAACTTCGGTTACATCCTGTAGCAGCACCGGGAGCAACACACTGCCTGTGATGCTCTTCCATGTTGCTCACAGCCATGGAGAAATCAAAAAAATAAAGAAGTCAAAATATCTGTAAGTTTTGTTTTACCAAGCTGTTTTACCTACTAATCATTGTCACCATGAAGCAGTCAAACCACTGCTCCTGAGAACATGATCAGGTATTAATATAAAGATGGCAAAAGAATTCAATTCATGTGAATTAACCTCTCTGTTACACTGCAATAAACATGCAACAGCATGAGGTTTGCCAACAAAATAGAAGATCATTCAGCAAGGCAATTATTAGCCACCCTAATGTGACAATTTCTCTAGGATGTAATAGGTATAGCACAACAAAGTAGTTTTGTCCTACATGTACTGAAATGATCCTTACTGGTTGAATTCATTTTCTCTGTTATTTCTGAATAAGGAGAAGGTCACTGTTTCTACTTTTGGTGATAATTCCTCAACATGGCAAGCAGAGAGAAGATGAAAGGATTTACTTAGATCCTTTCTATTTTCCATTATAAACACAATTTCTGTGGGGATAGAGGAATTCAGAGGTAAAAAAATAAACAGAAATGAGAAGCCTTACACCTAAGGCATCTCTCCCATTTGCTTACAGTCTGTTCAGTAAATAGAACCCGTAATCCAAAATTAATGCAAAGGCTAGGGTAGGAAACTAAGCACAACAGTCTTGACTGTGAACAAGCAAAATGTAAATATCTGGTCTCCAAGTTATCTACCCTTTTGCTGCAATTCTTCCTAGGTGGATGTGCAAAGAGTACTGCATGGCTCTGTGGTAAGAATTGGTTGGTTTACAGCTGTACCAGGTGGACATGGTGAAGCGATAAAGCTGTTAATTACCCCAGAAGATCAGAACAGTTTGAGCCTTTGATATGGTCATGGATTTCCCTGTTAATTTATGCGTCATCATCCCAGCTGAGGCTCTTCAGGTGCATCATCCATAGTTAGATGTTGTGGAACCACTCTGTGCTTCCAACTTCAGCCAGACAAATCCGGGCAGAACACGGTTTCTCTTTCCCTGTTCTTTCAGAGAAGAATCAGTGCTTCAGGCTCTTCAGTGAAACTCCTTTTACTCATTACAGATTTTACAGAATTACAGCTCCAACCAAAGCACATAACTCCTCCACAGACTTGACTGCTACCTCTTTTGTTGGGGCTGTTTTCATCAGCAGCAAATGAAGTCCCTCCTCTTTGCCTAGGACTGGTGATGAAATTGCCTGACCTTCTAGAAACCTACAGACTTTGAAAACCTTTTCACCCACCTTTCATCTTTATCTTGTACAAGGACTATTTTTCAAAGGCTTTGCAAACTGTTGGGAGCAAAAAGCCTTTAATGATTACCGTGTTTTCCTTGTTTACTAGTGTGAATGTGCTAAAAATGTGGGCATCATTGATGGCTTCTACCAGAAAATACAAACTTTAAAGTGCCGAAGTGGCCACCTATCTTATAATCATGAAGACAGATGGAATGGCATATCTGAATGCAAACATAACAAATTGAGGATTACATAAATCTGCAGAATTGACATTTGAAGATAATTGTTTGGCAGTCAAAGCGTTTTCAGAAATGATAAAAATGAAAATTTGCACTTTATTCTTCCAGAATAAAGAGAGTTTCCACAGGTGACTAACTCAGGAAGTCTTAGATGACAGACTCAATAATTTTTAATAGGTAAGGGAATAGAAGCTAAAATACAAACTGTACTTTAACTTTTCGTTTTCACTTCTGACGTTAAAAATTTCAAGATAGTTGGGTGACAGAGAGAATAGCTCAGGACATCTTTCTTTATCATAAAGCTCAAGAAAATTTGTAAGAAATCACAGTAGATTTTTCTCTGATTATAAAAGGCAAAGATAAAAGGGCAGTTGCCAAAACCTTGACTATGTTGCTTGCTCTTCCCTATCAAGCAACATTTGATTGCAACTTGACTCATCAGATGTTGTTTTAACACCTCTTGAGATGCACAAAGTTGATGTCTGTGCTCCCCTGAAGACAAGAACATATTTTTCAAGGCTCTAGGCTGCCAGCTGCACTGCAGTGAAACATATGCTGTCCTGTTACTTCAGATAATAAACAGCTTCTCTTTTGTTCAGTGAATCAGCCACAGAAATAAATTATTTTGTCTCCTGAGACTTTTGAAATGAGTGAGGTCTCTGCAAACAGGCATCAACTGCATTGTGTTTTCTGGGTAATATACTTCTAACACAGGGCTAGATTATTCCAACCAAGGTATGATAATTCAGCTGGCTTTCATAAGCAGCAGCTGAGGTAATCAGTTGTGACTTTGCTATTCCCAACAGCAATCCTTATGGAAAGACTATAAATATTGCATACCCACCATTACATGTGATGAACAAACATTGACAATAGACTGTATTCTGAAATGGTCAGTAAGTAACCTCATTCCCCTGGGAGAACTCCATTTAGGAAGAGATTTTTAGATTGAGAAAGTACATGCAAGATTACAAAAAGGTCTGGTGACATTGTTTTAGAAACTCCGAGTACTGACATCAGTCACCAGCTCAACCCCTCGTGGTGCTACTGCTCATTCTCTCATTTCCTAGGCATGAAGAGCATTTCATCCAGAAAATAGGTTCTTCACACAGAACTAGTCTCACAGCAACCATCATCACACTTATTTAATTGGGAGCCACCCATCACCATGGTGCACTCAATCCCCTCATCCAGATGACTAGTATCTTCATCAGTGATCTGGATGGGGGGATCATAGAATACCAGGTTGGCCAGGACTTCTGGAATCATCTGATCCAACTAGTCTTGGACAAAAGAGTGCACTTTCAGTAAGTTCACAGGTAACACCAAGTTGGGCAGGAATGTTAATCTGCTAGAGGCCAGGAAGGCTCTGCAGAGGAATCTGGACAGTGTGGATTGGTGGGCCAAGGTCAACTCTATGAGGTTTAACAAGGCTCAAGTGCCAGATCCTGCCCTCATCACCCCTTCATGGGACTCATGTCCCTGGCACTTAGGGACATGGGTTAGTGGTGGCACTGGCAGCGTTAAGCTTATGGTTGGTCTTGATAACCTTAAAGGTCATTTCCAATATAAATAATTCTGTGATTTTATGGTACCCCAGTGTGACCTGGGGATTCATGCCCTGGAGCTTTAGAAAGGGAAGGAGTTTACACAGAGGTTTGAACAAAATAATGCCAGGACATTTCTTTCTCCAAAGGAAAGAGATAAGACACTCCGAAAGCAGAGCACCAGTTTGAGGTGATTCTTGACTAAAACTGCATCTGAGGTGCAACTTTTCATCGGAGGTACAACTCCCTCAACTTTCAGTGCTGCAGTTGTTAGCAGTGTCCATGCAAGGCTGCCCAGCCATACAGGCTGAGCTGAATGCTGCTGCTGCTCCTCCTGGTGTGAGGGTGCCAGGAAAAGTCCCCTCCAGGTCAATCTGCAACTGGAAGGGAGTAGGAGGGCAAAAAGAGAATTGGAATGGAAATAAGCTGGAATGGAAAGACGGAGGAAGAGACACTTGGGAAACACTTTTTTTGGAGCTTTCACAAAAGCAAAGTGGGGAGAGACATGCCGTTTCCATCAGCCTACCACTCCCAGAAGCTGACTAGAGTCACAAGGAATAAAAGCAAACCAGGTCACAGTGATGCCAGACCTCCCAGGTTACTATTCCAGTTCTTGCTATCTGAAAAATCAATACTCAAAACACATGAAAGGCCAGATTGCAGCACTGTGGACTGCTAAACAACAACCCTAGATGAAAGGTCATCAAACTGGAGTATCTCTGATTACCATATAGTATACTATACAGAGCTGGGCAAGCCTAAATTGAAGGTTTTCCACCTAATGTTTACGATTCCTTAAGAAACGAAAATAAGCTGGAAACTGCAAGAGGGAAGTACAATAACATGTTAGTGTGCGGCAATCAACGTATATTTACTGGATTAAAAAGTAAACTGAAAATTTACTGTGCATTCTTACCTTATTCTTAATTTTCCTAAGATCTACCAAAAATGCCTACAGCCTTGAGAACAGACCTTTTTTTGAGATTTCTGGTAAAAGCCACAGTAGATGTCACTGCCAGTTTATACCTGTAATGTTCTCTGGGGTAATTTTGTCAGCTGAAGATGCAGGAAGGCAGAAGGGGACTCTGGCATTCTTTCACTACATCATTTGCTGATTTTTAAATTAACTTATTTGCTATCATGAACACTTAGAGACTTTGTCTCTTTTTTTTTTTTCCTGGGTGATATTTAGCTTACATTTCTGAACATGGCTTAAATGCTGTGGCAGGTGACAGAGCAGTGTTAAGGAACAGCAGCGTCCAACCTCAAACACTGACAAGCTGCAGTAGTTTCTTTAGTCAGAGAGCAGACAAGAGAGATGGTAAAAAACCACCACAAACAAAACACAGTGTGCTATCAAAATGTTCAAAAGAGATAAATAACTGGCAATTACCTAAATCATGGACCACTGAACACAAAATAGAAAACCAGAGCAGTGTCACCTGTAGACTGCAAGCATCATCCTAATGAATTTGCCTCTTAAGATCTTAGTTTAAAAAAAGGGGGGGAAGAGGATAATTCCCATACTAATGAATCAAAAAAATTGAAAAATACATAAGTAAGGCAGTATCCCTTACAGCTTGGAAGTAAACTCAGAGTTATAAATATTATGTAAGCCAAAAATTTACCAGCTATCAGAGTAAATAATGTGTAAGGTTCTGGCACTTACCAGGCTATTAAAATGTCAGGGTACTTTCAGAAAAAAATAAATTTTGACCAGAAAATGCTGAAATGGCAAATATAATGTTTACAATGCATGCTTTAATTCTGACTAGTCTCCCAAGCCAAATGCTAATTTTAATTAGGAGAATTTATTATTTTTATAAGTAAACCTTAACATAATTTTAAAGCACTACATTTAAAAAGTGACAACCTAAACAAAATATTCCACTTTATCTCATTGGTTTTCCTCATCTTAGCTCAATCAACACTTTTCTAAGCATTTTGTCTTAATTTGAAAGTCAAGATACATTTTTTTTTTCAAAATTTTCAGAGTCTTGGTAAAAATTTCCAATCTTATCCTAATACAGCCATGTGTTAATGGTACCATACATGGTTAATTGCTTATAGAAGGTAAGTGTCCATAAAAATTGAATTCTGTGAACTGTGCAGAAACACAGGGGCAATGTTTTTCAACCAAGTATCTAGAATTAATGTCCTAGGTGTGAATTCAACTCTCTTCTTGACTTCTGAGTATAACTTTTTTAAGATGTAGTTTAAATTGCCTCAAACACTTCAGAAAAGCTTTAAAACTTTCATTATCTTCACAGGATAGCTTTCTACAAAGTTAAGAAATTTGGCTCAGAAGTCACATCTTTAGTCTTAGAGATATTTTATCTTAGATAACAGATAAATATTCTATCAAATTATGTCTATTCACCTATTTAATCTTAAAAAAACAACATCACAAAGTGTAAAAATCTACTTGAACCCTCTTAAAGCTAATTATGATCTTACCATTGAAAATACTTCCTAAATTTCAGTCTTTGATTGTGGACATCCTTTCTGATTTTTTTTTTTAATCATTGTCCTAGGGTGACTTAAACCAGGACAGTCAACAAAATATACTTTTATATATTTGACTACTGATATTTATGGTATTGATAGACTTTCCACAAACCCAAACTCTCCTGTAAACTAGTAATAATGTGTATTATTTAATTAATCTGATATTTTGTTGTGATGGAAAAGACTAGTTTTCAAGAGTAGTCTTCAAGCTGAGATACTGGCTTAGATGTGTGGCATATTATTAAATTTCTCTAATTCTTTCCCATGCAAGTAATTTACATCTTTCTGTTTCCACAACTGTAAAAGGGAAATCTTATAACCTCTCAAGAATTCCCAAAGTTATTAACAGGAGACAAGTCATCCACATGCACATAAAATTCTGAGATCTTATGGCAGAATACAGCACACAAGTGGTTTTAATATGGGCTTGCAATATACCAAGCAATACATTAGTACCTCCTGAATGGAATTTTAGTCCAGAACGGACACTTTTATAGACTTTGTCAGCCTAAGTCAAATGAAAAGTTACAGTTGGACCTCACAATAATATACAGCATGTGAGAGTTTCTGAGGAGCCTTTGCTTTGCAATCCCAAAGCCCAGCACAAACCCTGCGTCCCTGAGACTTACACAGCAAATATGTAAAAAGAGTAATGTAAAACCAAACCCAGGCTTCCTGCTCCTGTGCTACAGCACTTTGCAGAGCAGAGAAGCATTTCTGAAATCCTCAGCAGCAGCAGGTAAGAGAACCATTGCCTTTGCTGGAGCCCACAGAAAGAACAAAATGTGTGACACTATTATTCTCATGGACAGACTGGAACCTTTAGCCAAATCCCTGCAAGTACTGCATCCCAAACAAAATGTAGAAGCATTTAAACATAGAGTGATGCAATCTGTAAAAAAATTAGTTCATGGGTATGGCTGAATGAAAAAAACAGGACATATATTAGCACTAAAAAACCACGGTAGTGCATTTACTATCTTAAATTGATATGAGATGTTTGATTATTCCCATGGATCCCGGGCCCATTTCCGTAGTCATAGTTACACTGAAAGCACAGCTTTTATACCACTTGCAGTTGTGCGTTTTTGGCACCGAGTTTTACAAGATAAACACCCTCAATCCCTCAGTGCTACCTGACACACTTCAATCCCAGACCCTCCCTGCACAGAGTTGTGCCTTCCAGAAAAGAATGGGAGCATCTTAATCAAATCTAAAAGCCAATTCAAGACCAAGAGTGTTAATTTTGTTTAGAGGACTGAGAATAAATTAATATATCTGTAAATTGTAGATCCAGCAATTGCAGCAAAAATTAATCCTGTTCTATTTGGGGCAAAAAGCTGACTTTTCTCATTTCTGTGAGAATAAAAGTATGACCATAATATTCAAATTATTACCTATGTACTCAACCAGCCATGACTGATAAATGCTAAACAACCTTAAAAAATACAGGAACATATTTATAAAAATTATTTTCAGCACACTGCAAATCTAAAAATCCTGTTGAATACTGCAGGGGTGTGACACAAAAACTACCTGACAAATGTGCATTTGTCTTGAAATGGGTTCATAAAAATACTTAGGACTTATTTAGGGATCATAGGTGATCTAGAGACTTCAGTATTATGGTCTTAAGTTTATAAACAAGGAAATTAAGCCAGACTAATTCTGTACATTCAGAACCTTACCTTGCAATCTGATCTCAAGGTAGGGTGTCAAATCATGTCATCATGTCAGAGTGTTTTGCACCAGGCAAATGCTATTACGAGGTATGACGCAATAGGAAGTCAGGCTTCAGGGAGGCTCAGGCTTGCTCAAGGTCATAGAAACTGATGTCAGGTGTCCTGGCTAACAGCTCCCTGACTGAATCATCCTACCACCATCGTTGAAGAGATTCATTTTATGAACGATATTAAGGATATGTCAGCAGATTTATTATTATCCCAAGAATATTGCAATTTTTGGATAGAAACATAGACCATTATCTACATTCTTTTAAATAATATTTTCTTTAGTAATTGTAAGCATGAAAGAAAAAGCTTTAATTTGGTCCACAATCTATGTGTGAGATGTGGGAAGAAGTAATGCTCAGAAATGGAAGAAAGAAAAGTATAAAGAGTTTTGGAAAGGGATTAGGAAACAGAAAAGCAGATAGAGATGATGAAAGGTTACAAAAAAAAAAAAAAAATAAAAAAGGGGAAGAGAGAAATTCCTGATAGTCACAAACTTAAACAACTCTGGGGAAAAAAGTCCTGCTGCATCTCTGCTCCTGAGAGAGCCAGAGCAGCCTGTGTGGTCAGCACAAGGGAAGTTGAACAGCGGCGGTTTTTCTGAAGAAAAGCAGAATTTGACACATCAGTAGATTGGACAATGCTAGCACAGCGTGAAGTGTGGAAGCTGGGACTCATCCACCGTTCCATCACTGGGGAAATGAGAAGGAAACACACAGGTCTCCAGGAGATGCAGACGAATGATGCATGATGAATATGCTTCAAACACACTACACCATTATTTTTCTTGGGGCTGTCTGAGGAACACACCTACAGTACACTGTCCTTGCAGACCTCCTGAATGGTACTCATCTCTTGTCAAATACAGTTTAGCAGTTTTCATATAATCTCTTTGACGTGGACCTCCTGGTTCCTGCCGTTGGACTCTGAGTTAAGATGAAAGAGCTCCAAATTTCCTCCCTTTCACAATGTGGGGAACATGATACAGCCTCTTGGCACGTTGTGATGTTCAGTAAATAATTAGACAAAAGTAATCTCAACATACAAGATAATTGCAGTTGATATAAATAATCTAAATCAGTCACAGAAAACCCTCATCTTGCCTATGCCAGTTCAACAGAAACCTCTGTTCTACAGACTTACCTGTACCCATTTAATCCAAGCAGATTTGGTGACCAATTAAATTCTTATTGAGTACAGTAAGAGGCTTATTACCAATCCTTTACCATTTCCTCTTTTCAGTTATCTTTTCTCACTTTTCTCCTGTTTCCTCTTACTAAGATTCAGCACCCCTAATGCAGCACATCTTCCTTTCTTGTTTCACCTGTGACAGAATTCATGCAGGTTGGGTAACTCTCTACTCACTCTTCATATGGACACCCTCTCCCTTGGGCACTATCCCATATATTATGATTTGCCTCCTTGTTATATTTAATTCTGCAAGTTCCGTATTGCATCAGAAAATCTTCCAGAATTACATTTGCCTGGAAATGTATAGCCTTAAAAAAAAATATGTGCATGATCCTCGTAACTATTGATTAGAAGACTCATTCAGGTCTCACTCAGGTCTAGAGATTTACTCCAGGCAGTTGTGGTTGATTATTTTAGTTTGTTTTTTTTCCCTTAGTTGTTATCTCAAGCAGAGAAGGATTTCAGAAGTACTTTCAGGTCAAAGAGCACATAGGCAGGCTGGACAAGAGAAACACACAACTTGCCTGGTGTCCTGCACAGCAAATCCACACCTCCCACCCCCTCTATATTTTTCTCTGGCAGATGGATCAAATTTAGAATTGGGCCTAAGAATCTACATTTTAAAATAATGAGCTTTCAAATAACAACTTGGTCTAAATTTTGCAAAATTACCCTTATTTTTAGACGTAGCAAATCAAAATCCCAGATCTTAAACCCCCCTGGCATGGAACATTGTGCATTCCCATTCCCTCTGACCAAACACACCCTGAGCAGCACACCCTCCCCCAGGTGCTGAGGGCAGCTGCAGACCTGCTTTCTGCTGCACGGTCCTGATTGACTGTTCCTATTTCTCCAAGCAATGACCCCTGCTCATCATAATAGCAAATAAAACCTTGCTGAAAATACGATGCTTGGAATCCTTCTCTTTCCAGAATTACTGGGAGGGAAATAGATGTCTCTCAAGAGCAGAATCATATGCACAATGGTCTCTTAACAGTTGCTCGGAGGTCTTTTCTATTTTCACATAAATCTTTTTTATGTTGTACTCCCACCGACTAGTCATTTTATTTTTGGCTTCACTACAGTAAACTTAATTTAACATTACGTCTTTTTGGTAGTTGTTGGTGTGCTTTTATGACTAATGAGTTTTAGACAGGATATTCATAAAAACAGAACAAAAGCATCTATAATGAGCATACCGTAAAGACAGGCCTATTTTTCCTCAGAATAATTGTATGCCTGAGCACAAAAGAATGTAAAAGTTGCACATTAGGCTACAAAATCACAGTGGAAGGTCAGTCTCAAAAACTTAAATTGAGATCTCTAAGCATCAAATGATTTCTAGGATAGAATAATAACACAGAATGTCTTCTCAAGCATGCAGCCATTTAGCTCACACACCTTCTACCTTGGTGAGCAATTATCCTACATACTGTGGGAAACCTACATGCTGGTCATGGCATTCTACTGTTCACTTGTATTGCTAGTCAGGTTTGTTGGCTTGGCTGGTTCTTGTGGGTTTTCTTTTTTTTTTGTTAATATCAAGCCTTTAATGACATTGTACTTCAGGTGCTGGACTGTAGAATTTATTGGTTCCAAGAAAGTAGAATTGACACAAAAATTTCAGAGGTAGCTTCAGCTTGCATTGTTCAATTTTTTAGTAGACATGTATTCAAAAAGGTATTCAAAGAAAAACCTGTGATGATCAACAAGATCAAACCGTGATCAACAAGAGCTGGGGATTCCTTCTAGCTCTGCACATAGAAGAACAGGATGGAGAAATGCACAGAAAGCATTTTGATGGAAACAAAACTAAACAAAACCTTTCTCTGTCACACTATGTAAGAAAACGCATTCATAATCTATTGGTTAGGAGAAGGGGTATTCTCAAATAGAACAGCAACACTGCTCCTAGCTTCCACTTATTGAAAGGGTTACAAGGAGTTAGAATATGACAATGACATAGGAGTTACATATTTTTTATGCAGCCCTGTTTACACACAAAGTGTGAAAAAGCCCTGGGTTCTCAACCATAGCAGAAATCAGTGCAGCTGGAAAGCTATGGCTCCTACCCTCCATTTAGCCAGTAAATAACTCAAATTCTCCTTTAACAGCCAGATCCCAAGCCATTGTTTCATCCACAGCTCTAATTTTCAACAGTTCCACTCTGTTTCTCAAAGCTTTATCCTATTTTTTCCACACATACATAATCACACCCCATAAAACAGCATCCATCAAATCCTCCCCATGTATGTCATGGGTTTGGTGGTGCTGGATGAACCTCTGCTGTGGACTGTGACTTCAGCTAACAGCTCAGTGAAAGCTCTGACTGTTTTAACCTGTTGAGTTCCACTTGCATTTAGCAGCTTCCTGGTTGTCAATGAAGCAACTGCTCATCAGTTGTGTGTGAATAAAATTTGGAATTTCTGCCGAGGGCTACCTCTCACAGCAATCCACCAAATGGCAAAGTATGGGCAGGGAAAAATAAAGTCAATTATTTGGCATATTTCTGGTAGTATCTGGAATACCTGAAGACAAACTGAACACTGATGGACTTAAGCCTTAAGCAAAATGATGCAGTCAGGTCACATCAGTGCTCTGATGGTGCATCACTGGAATAAAACGGAATGGTGACACTGCTTATAAGGCAAGAACACATCATGGTAGAGATCTCAACATAGAGACTCATATTCTGTAATTTCACAGGGAAATGTTCCTGAAGTAGCTACTCACCTTATTGAAAGGAATATTCCTTACCTGACTATTAGTAAAAGTGTAAGATAATTCTGCTCTCTATATTTGTAGATGTTCTGGCATGGTCTCTAAGGAAACTGATATTTGAGTAGAATTATTCCTTACAAGTAAATGTAGTCATGCTGCATTTTGACAAATTCTACAACCAATTGTTCTGCTCTGAAAGACAAATGTCAAAATTATGTAGGACGGCATTTACCTGTAAGTGCTTACAAACATTGCTCAAGACAATTGCATCATGGGAAGTGCTGTTATAGCTCTGGCAAATACTCTTTTGCAAAGTGTAATTCATACTATTTAAATTATCAGGAGTTAAAATAGTGTGTAAGAAAGCCTATATCCTTATTACTATCTTAAGTGTTCTGCCTTGTTTGGCAAGCAAGAATACATGTTTGTCATCTTGCCTTTCAGTTTGGAAAAACATGCAGCCATTGGTTATTGTGACAGCTGGGAAATATAAGTGTTCAACCCATTTAACTAATACGTTAGTGTATGCACAATCAACACTTATTTTCTCTTAATATCATAAGCCTGAATATAAACTGCTTAGCTGCCTGTTTTCCAAAAGCATATAAAAGGAAGGATGGATGCACCAATTGCATTAGCATGAATTAAAATTAAAATATGCACTGAATGTGAGGGAAAAAATCAGTATGTTCACTCAATTCCTCCCCAGCAACACTACATAAAATCAAATATGTAATTTCTACATCCAACAGTACATATGCCCCCCAAAAAGTTAAATATTTTATTGATAATTCAGCTTTAACTTTTTTCTTCTGTAGAAAACAGAACTTACTTTGTTCACCTGATTCCAGCTTGACACTACGGAAGCCTTAATCCCATACTCTATAAACCACATGCATCACACTTCCAAGTCACAATTAAAATGTTGGTTTGGAAAACAGAGGACACAAAGCAAACTATTTCCTGCACATGGTACATGATAGGTTTCCTGCACCATTTGACACTATCAGCACGTACTAATTACTGAAAAGGAGATAATTACATAAATTCTGTTGTTTAAAGTGCACAACCATTCAAGGCTGTATAGGGAAAGGCTATTTTATGACACAGATCAGTGAAAAAGTGCTTCAAATGGAGAAGTTAACATCAGAGAGTTTACATAGCAGGACTCCCCTTCACTACTCTACAGCTTTCCCAAACTATATCAGTGTCTTTAGGTGCTGGTTTATACTGCCCTAAAACCAGACAGAATGCAAACCGAATATTATTACATCCTTAGGAAGCACAAACTCTTAATTAGTGTGACCTTGCCTATTACTCTGCTGTTTCATAGCATTTAGGGTGATGATCTATGATCCTACTTGGTCACTTATAGGTAGGTGAAAATGCTTTCTACTTGTGCAGCTGGCTGACTGAAATCCAACTCTGCCTCACAAACAATACAGCCAACAATTCACACCTCCACCCCATTATTTCATCAGAAAGGTCCATTCAGAGCAACAAACAAAGCCCTCTAAAGCTCTACCCTCAGAGATTTGCCATCATTTCTCGTCAAAACTGGGTTTCATAGCTTGAGTCCTCAGGTAACTACAGCAACACAATTTCTGCATTTGAGTTCTGCTGCCCTCAGCCAGAAAAAGACACAGAGTGAGTGAATTTACCTCAGCTGTCAAAAGATTGTGTAGACATGACCTTGACACAACTCCTTCCTGATTCTTAACCTAGGCCTATGAATAGTACTCATCACAACTTGCTCATAGAAGGCGAAGAGAGAAATTGAATGTGCCACTTTTTGAATGAATGTAGTGGGGTTTATAGATGATTTCCATACTTCCTCCAGCTTATTCAGTCCCCAACATTCCTATATTTTACCTTATAACCTTGTGGGGGGTTTTATACAATCCCTTTCCCATATAGTACTATGTGAAAATTATGGTGTTGCACTTTTTGCTAATGAACTTCTTCATCAACTGCATTATTTTCAATACATCCTAAGAAAATGAAAATTAGAGTAATTCACAGAAAATTTCCAGTACAATTTCACATTTACTGTATAAAGCTCACTTAGAAGTCCATTGGTCTGTCAGGTATAATTGCAGCTCACAGAGTGGAGGCAAGTTGAGTGAAAGTCTAAGCCACTCCAGGAGCTGGTATACTGGAAGCTATGAACAGTAAAAATGATGTCAGCCCAAGAAATAGACTGGAGCCTTCTAGCAGATATTTCATTTAATTGCATTTCAAAACAAACAAACAAATAATCTCCCACTTCATGTTTGTTTCTTGGCACACAAGAGCTCTAGTCACACCACCCAAATCAAAGAAGGCAAAGGCTGGGACTGGGAGAATGAAGAACTTGCCATGGCAGGAGGAGAACAGGTTTAGACTATCTAAGGAACCTGAAGGTGCACAACTCCATGGGACTTGATGAGAGGAATCCACAGGCCCCAAGGGAACTGGCGGATGAAGTGAGCCAATGGCAGTGTGGTACTTAATTGCCAGCTGGGCTTAAACCATGACCCATCTCTTTGTATGTCTTTGTAGGAAGCCACAGTTTGATTCTGTTCAAACCCACAGCAGTCACAAGGTCAGTTACAGAGACCTCCACAAGATAATTCAACCTTATTCTCATAGAATTCTCACAAAGAGCACTATGATTTTATCAGTATGAACTGCCTGGAGATATCCATATTTCTCCTTTGATTTTTTTTTTAATTTTTTTTTTAATTGTAGAGGGAGAGAGCTTTACCAGATACCTAATTCTAGAGAACTTAAATCAGGTGTGGTTAATGCTCTGATGACACTGAGGTGGGAATGATGAGCTTTAAATGTGCAGTATCTGTTCTTCCACAGATGAGGACAACAACGGCTAAATGAAATTAAATCAGAGAACAATTTATAATATACTAAGTGTTAAAAATCCCTATAAATGTCTTTTATCTTTGCTTTCATGTATTTTCCCACTAAATGCTAAGTGGTAGCACGGGACTACTTATGCTTTAAAGTGCATGTTCAGTTCAGTATACACAGTCAGCACATCCAGTTTCCATTTTTGGCACTTTTTAAAAGGTGTGAACTGGTTGAAGAAAACCCACACCATAATGAACTGAAGTAACATCAAGAACAAGTAAAACCCTAAGACTTCTGCTCAGATCAGAAAAGGGAGTCAGTGTTCTAAATATTCTATTCCACCCCAGTGCAACTGTGCTGAAATAGACAGACAGGAAGATATGTTCCTCCATCATCCCAGATAACCTGTGTGAGATCAACTTAGTCTTAGTGCCCTAATCAAAGGTCCAGCACCTAACATTTCCCATTACAACAGACAAAGCTCTTACAACATGAAGACTTCCCTCTTACCTTCCACAGGTGACTGTGAAACCTCCAAAAAGAGTCTGAAACCATTGGCTAAAACATGCAACCCCACTGCTTTCATCATTTTTGTACCACATATGCATGTATGTATATTTGCATGTATTAATATATCTCCTAAGGCATCATTTAAAGGCCCTAGAAATCCTTTCTGCTCTGATGTTTTTGTTGTTTGTATACTAATAAACACCTTCATAGAAGCAAATATCCACATAAAAATAGCACGTTTATATTGACTCAAAGGCACTTTCTGTATCAGGTGGATTTCCATATCATATTAGTTTACTAAGTGGGGTTTGTATTCTCTAAGAACTTCAACTTGTGAAATTCAGTAGAATAAAGATTTTTCTTAAACAGGACTAACATGAGGGTTCTTGTGAACACTGGTGTGTCATTCAGGCTTGAAATTTAGCAGTGGTCTTACTGCTGCATGTTTTTTCACACAACTGGCAAACCCCTATTGTCACTGAGCCCTTGTGCTTGGGCAGGCTTTGATATTGTAGCTCATTGAGTTGGGAAAGATCCTCTGTGGGGCTCTCATCCATCTTGTCCTTCTAGCTTTTATTACAGAAAATGAGATGGGTAAAGATAATTGGTTTTATTCTTTTGGACTTGAAACCACCAGCAGATCATATATCTGAGATACACCATCTGAAGAAACCTTGTGCTTGTTGGCAGTCCCACTCCAAGAAACAAAAAAATACTTTCTGGCTTTGCAGCAGATTAAAAATATATTACCAATCTCAGACATAGCACAGCTTGGGCACAAAATTCCAGTGACAATTTCAAGGGAAATACAATATGTACTTAATCATCGAGGCAGCCTTACTGAGTTCCACTGATTTTTGATTAAGCAAAACAGACAGACAAACACAACAAACATTGTTCTTCCAATCAGAGGCCTCTACCTGAAATCAATGTTTCTGTATTACATTGGATTTAAAAGGCCCTTATCAAGAGAAAATTCTTATTTCATGAAAGGCCCACTGTGCTTATGTTTCACATTGTATTTCACAATCCTTGCCATTTAAATCACAGGCACTTTGAAGACATAGAAGGGCTGTTACTGTGGTTTTTTCTCATAATCATTGTTCCTGTTGCTTCTAATATAACATCCATTGTAAATACATTCAGTGGGTCGATTTCACTCTCACTTATGAAGTCCACTTAACCTTTCCAGGTTTCAGGAAAAGCATTTTGTTTTTTAGTAATGATGAAGGAACATTTCTTAAGAAAGCTTCAAGGAGAGCGATTTTTAAAATTTATTTAAATAATGCTCTACACAGGATAAACATCATTATCAATGACAGCCTGCCCAATCCCTGTACTTTATACTAAGGAACATGCAAAGAACCTTGTGCATTAAGGATGAAGAGTTTGAATGTCAGTCCCAGAATCCATTGGGATGTGTGAAAACCTACAGGATTTCCTTTTTCATTTGCATGGAAAACACTATGAGAGCTTGATTTGCAGGAGTCCTATGAGTCAGTGATCTCATAAGAAACCTTATGTACAGCAAGGTATTTTTTTCTGTCTGTACTGTTCAGGAACAGTAAATATCCCACTTCTGTATGTCACAAATGCACCAAAGGTGATCTTCACCATCATGAAAATCAGTTCCTGTATTTTGAAAACCTGTAAAATACACTTCACATAGTCACAGAATCTCACCTGCACTACGAAAATGGTTTTTTGCCACATACCTTCTTTTTGTTGGTGGAACAAATGTAGAAATTGTCAATTACAGTGGCAATCCCAGGCTGTAGATTCAACTTTGTGTATAATGTCCCAAAATCTGAAGACCTGAAAGAAATCAAACATCTGTAAGTGCTCTCTTCTAAAGGCTTCAGCATTGAAACTCTGCAAAGAAAACCCCTCTCTGTGCACCAGCTCTCCATTTTCAATGCTTCTTTGGCATCTTTTTGTTCTCTTCAGTGCTCATTAGCTACTAAAAGAAACCCACTACTATTAAAAAAACTAGATTCTAGGTTTGAAAAAAACTGGCTAGTTCTGTCAGTACGTTGAATTTCTCTGCAGTGCTAGTTTATTTTTTTCTGTACAGTAACAGAAGCCTGACATGTACACCTTTCCATCACCACCCACGAGGTGGAAAAAAGAGCTATGAAGAGCACAGGTTCATTGGCAAGTACTAACAGCACCTCCTCAGCTATGCAGAAAAAAGAAGAGTGACTTCAGAGCTTGCTGTTGCATAAGAGAAGAATTTGGCCTGAGATCTGGGAGACTCACATTAGACCTCTAGCAGAATTAGTACTGGATAAAGGTATCCTACCCACTCCTCCAGCTCTTTTTCAGAGGATCACTAAATTTTGAATTAAAAAAATGAAAGTCAGCATTTGGCCATCAGTATGTCACACACACATCTCCATGAGTATTTCAAATGTGGGCACTCTGCAGAATTTGTTCCATATTTCTGAAAAGCCGGCAGTGAAAAATGGCATCCGTGCTCTGCAGTTGTACTGCCAATGTCAATTATAGAAAGAACAGACAAGTAAAATGTTAGTATAAGAAAAAGTTAGAGAAATTCAAAGCAAGTCACATCCAAATTTAAATCACTTTGGATTAAACCTTGTTTGCTCCGTTTAGTATCAAATTGTACCATATGCCCTCTCCGTATTTACAGTTATTCATTTTGCATTTGGAAAGATATTCAGACACATCTAACGCACTTGTCCCTTCTTCACCAAGAAGCACTCCCTAGGACAGAGAGTTGGTGTGAGGACTTCCACTCTATACACCCTTTTCTCTCCCTGGAATAACAATTGGGAGAATTCAAAAGCTCTCATGTCCAAGAGAACCAAGACAAGACTGTCCCTCCCAGTGTGACACTGCACTGCCTGTGCAGTGATTTCTGCCCGACAGCCCCTTTCTACCGTGTTCATTGGTCCCCAGCAGGCTCTGCTGCCTCACACTCCTCACCCAGGACAGTCACTGCTGAAGTTTGTAGGAGCATGACTGAGTACAGCGAGAGGAAACAGTAAAAAACCAAACCCCTGGCTGACTGTGTACACGTTGAGAAGTAGCCCACTGCCTCAGGTCTCCTCCAAGCCACATCAGGCATTCAGGTTATCCCCTGGAGGGCTGGTGCCCACAGAAGGCTGCCATGAGCATCCCACCTATGTCCCAGTGCCACCCAGAATGCCACTGAAGTCGGAGGGCATGTTGTATGAAGCCAGAGGCACCTCCTGTGCATTCACCAACCCAGCTTTCCACAAGATACAGGAACTTTCAACTGCTGTCATGGAGCAGCTTTCTACGTCTTTGGCATCACCAAGCATTGTGGGCAGACAGTGATATGCCTGGAACAGGTCCTAAGGAATACCAAGAAAGGTTCATGCTTACTTTGTTTTTCTTCCATCTCCACCAGTTAAAAACCCAGCTAGTCATAAGAGTGTGACACTTAGGCCATCCTCCAGCCTAAAGCTGAGAGTTTAACCATTTTTTAGTGTTATCTGAATAGATTTGATCTGGGATTTTTTCCCCCCACAATGTTGCTCTCTCTGCAGATATACAGCAATGCATTAGAAAATTAACTGAATCATAGCTACTCAATTTTGACAAATAAATATGTAGATATCAAACACATACAACTGCAGTGTACAGCTGGGTGTTCAGCACAGAACTAATTAAAATTCTTAGGATGGACGGTGCTAAACATAGTTTGCCAGTGGTATTTGGCAGAAAGAAATTAAAGCAAAGACTTAAAATACCAGCTTCAGACAGATGTACTGAAACCACATCATACAGAAGTATGTATGATGGAAACATAACCTAGTCTATTCTCTTTGAGGGAAGAAAATCAGGTCAGTGGCTGGCCCAGTAATAACATCCTGAAGTAATTCTCTGAACCTTAAAGATGATTCAATTTACTTTGAAGAGGCAGTTCCAGGATTAATACAATGGGACCACTGGAGAGTGACACCATGTGAGGGAGACCATGGCAACTGTGTCAATGTGTGAAAAGAGTACAGGCAGGAAGCCCAAAAAAGATAAGTAAGTTCCAAGATAAAAAGTTCCAGTCCAAAACTTTCCCTTCTAATTCTCATGACCTATAGAAAATAATGCAAAAAATGAACAAGGTTTTAACAAGACGAGAGCACTAAGATAATTACAGTATATTCAGACAAATGTAATAAAACTATACAGTCAAAAATCTTTTTCGTTGTTGTTTTTTTCAGATAAAAATTAGCAATCTCAAGGGAAAAAAGAAATCCAGTTCCAGCCTGAGAAAATAGGCAACTTATCTCCCAAAAAGTACACCATGCCTGAGCAGGAAGACCGTGATTGGAAGAAGATCTGTGGATCTATGGAGTCAGAGTGTATTCTGACTTCTAAATCTTTTTT